>BPLR01006857.1:0-399861 GCA_021605095.1 Caerostris extrusa
GATATTAAGATACTAACTGTCAGATTAAGATAAAAAAACATTCCATCCCCTGATTGGCTTTTAATACCACAACTTTCGATTATCAGCCTTACACGGTAAAAAAAAAAAAAAAAAAAAAAAAAGTCATTTTCATCGTTGCTTTTAGGAAAAAAATCAATCATCTCTAAATTTTTATTCATTCCCACTTCAGAATTTTTATAAACATAATTATTATAATGATTTTACAGATGTTCAATGTTTTACCATCAGTTTAAAAATCATTCCTTCCCATTATTGGATCAAGCACCATAATTTTCGATTAACAACCGAACACACTAACCGATTTCCCCATAAAGGCCCTTTACACCATTTTAATACATGAAATTTAGATATATTTCTGAAGGAAGGTTTATATTGTAAAAATCTTTAGTTATAAGGATTTAACTGATATTGAAAATTCTTTGTTAAAGACTAAATTTCATGGTTAGGCCATCTCGACCGTTTGGATTAATGCCAATTTAACAACAAAAATTCATTTGTGACGAAGAATAATTTGCTGAACATCTTCGTTTGTAAGCAGTGTATTTTTAGAGTGTCATTTTTCTTTCTTAAAGATTGTACGTGTGTTTTCAACAATAATTGAAAAACGTAAATTGTAATGACTGCTAGATTGGAAATATCAAAATTATAATTAATATTAGGATTGGAGAATTTTGGAATATACTTCCAGAAGCCATCCACGTTGTAAAGATGGCTTTTAAATCGTAAAATATTTCATCATGCGGTCGACAAAACAGTTCACTATTTTTGCGAGCCTGAATTTAATTGAGACAATACTATAAGAAACCCTACATAATAAATATTCTTTTTTGGAAACTTTGATAGGGGGTTTTTTGAAACAAGAAAAAAATTGTTTTTTATTTCCCGAAATCCTCCATGCTGGACATTTTTAATATTTCTATATATAGACACTTTTTGTCTTGCAAACGACCCCAATTCTTGACTCATGGCTCGTGACGTGACTGCACGATCCATTAAGGCCGTGCGGGTAACATGCCTGTCTTCTCGACTGCTAATGATAAGGGGCCTCTGAGATCCAACACGGCGTTCCGTATTACCGTCCTGAACTCATCGATTCCATATTCAGCTAACAGTCATTGAATCTCGACTGACGCGAGCAGCAATACTACGATACGATAAATCGCAATCCCGGTACGCTGTAATTCGACCTTTATCAAAGTCAGAAACGTGCTGGTACTCATTTCTGCTTCTTACATGAGGAATCACAACAACTGTTCACCAGGTAACAATGTTCAAATGTAATTTGTGTATGAGAAACCGGTAGATGTCTTGGAACAGATCATCATTTTGAAATGAATGGAGCTGAAGATATGATCCTTCCAAAATTATACTTGGACTAGTTTTTTTTATTTATTTTTTTAAACTTATATATTTATTATTATCATTATTTTGTTAAACAGATATACAAAATTTGTTTAATCAAATTTCATTTTTACGCCATGCACAAATTTTTAAAATATTGTATTGTTTTATATTTAAACAAGAAGTTTCATATCTTTACGCTAACGAGGCTCTGACTTTCGTATGTAAATGTGATGGCTTGAAGAGATAGGTATTTTGTAAATGAGTGGAATTCAATATATATTCTTTTAAAAATTATTCTGGAACTCGTTTTAATATATATACTGCTATAATATTTTTAAAAGGTGGTAGATTAAGTAAAATTTCAAATTTCATAAAACAAATTCTATATATTTGAGTAACGAATTAAAACGAGTTCCAGAATAATTTTAAAAAGAATATATATATATAACAAGAGAAATTTTTCAATGCTTGTATATTTGCTAGGTAAAGCTTAAGTAAGGGTGATCTCTACAGAAGATCACCAGGATTTGAATAAGTGTGGTTGAAGATAGAACTCGCAAAAATTTTTTTCGGACATTTTAATTCGTTATAAAAATACACAAAATTTGGTAAAACAAATTTTATTTTTACGGCGTGTACAACTTTTTAAAAATATTTTATGACTATATATTGAAAAAAATTCAGATTCTTGCGTAACCCGACTCTGATTTTCGTGTGTGAAGGAGATATCTTGAAGTGATCTGCTTTTTTTTTTAAATGAAACTATTTGAATATACTTTAATTTTAAAATTATTAATGAACTCGTTTTAACTTCTAAAACATATATACAATTTTATTTTTATAAAATTTTATTTTCACATCATATTTTTGTCTTTAAAAATATTTTATCAGTACATATTGAAACAAGATGTTTCAGATTTTTACGGTAGCAAGGCCCCGACTTTCGTAAGTGGGGACGAGTTACATTGCAGAAATAGGTAACCTGTTCACTTTTTCGCATGATTCCCCATTCTCTGCCACAATTCAATGCGTCTAGTATTAGTAAACAAACATTATTTACGTCTGTTGCTAATATAGTTCACTAGACCTTAGAGAGCAAAAGTACTGCCAGAGGAGCCGCCAATCCAAACGATGCTTTGGCCATCGTAAGCTATGCAACCCTGTATACGTCAGTGTCTTATTTTATTGGCAAAAAAGAGAACTCTACCGAACTCATTTTGGCGTAATCTTTATTTGGTGGCTCTTTTGCTCTCTAATGTTTACTTAAGTTGAGCAATAGTATTGGGTCGAATTGACATGCCGTATTCTCGAGAGTGCAAATTTTTTTAAAAACATGTTAAATACTTTTAAACAAAATTGATAAAAATAAATACAACAATCTAAAATTGAAATAAGTTTTCTGTGTTTTAATATAATGAAAAGTATTTTTGTACTTCAAAAAACTATAGATTAAAAATAAAAAATTAAATGATTGCAATTAAATGTAAAACTAAATTAAATTTATCATAAAAAGAACTTCAAAATACAAATAAAACAGTAGTAGTATTGTATTGTAGAGAGAAGATAGAATATTTTTTATTGAAAAAGGTTTTACATTTCATTTGAAATTATCTTGCATTTTTATGTATAAAATACAGATATTTGCTAATATTAAATAAACCAAAGAAAATTTTTGTCCTTTTTATAATTTATGCAAATAATCCCGAAAATATTAATTTCAATTAATAAATCAAAAAAAAAAAAAAAAAAAGAAAACGTTCACTTTATTTAATAAACCTAAAGCTTAACATTTTTGCAATTTGAAAAAATGCACAGGTATTATGCTTTTTTAGTAGATAAGTACTATATTCAATTTGATAAGCTTTTATTTGGAAAAAAAAAATATTCTTGAAGATTGAAAATGAAAATATAAAAAAAATTGTGACAATTTATACAGTATAATTATGGATTCAAATAAGAACATGATCAGAAATATGGCAATTCTTTTACTTTTTATAATTTTTATCATAAAAAATTATATTTCATATATAATTAAATAGGCTTATCCGTGCTGTAATTCAAGATTAAATAAAAAGAAATTTAGAAAAAAAAATCATTTCTTATTTTAATTTCTCTTTTGCATAATTTTTAAGTAATAAGAAAGGAAGCACAAGTTCTCTCACTTATCTTTAGTTACGTACATCAAAAGTTAATATATATACATATATATATATAGTTCTACGAATCACAAAAAGAAGCTATATATGTTTTATTACATACTCATTAAATATGAGAAGAAAATCCATTTTTAATTCACAGGCACATTTCAGAAAATTTTCACAACGGCTCTCAAAATTACCATGCATAGATTTTGTTTAAATAACAATAAAAAGGGGCGATTAAATAGTTTTATACAAATATCACACATAGAATACGTTAAGAAATCTTGCGATTCAGTATTTTTAGTCATTTCTAATAGTAGTATAAAGTAAGTAAATATTTAAATGTGAGATCAAACAGACAAAAAAGTTGCAGAATGTTAGGATCAAATGAGAGAGCATATAGATGTATATTTTTTCGTGTTTATGATTTTATTTCTTTTTTTTTTTTTTTTTAGTTTATTTATTTATTGATGTAAGTAATATATGTAATATATATATATATATCTTCTAGATGTATTTGTACGATAAAACTTTTGATAAATATCAAATTGGATTTTTCCATACTAAATCATCAATGCAAAATAAATTTCATTGCCTTTTTTTCCCCCTCAAGCTAAACTGTTGCTCCTGTAGCATGTTTTTCTCACACTAATAACAATGAAATGGCCAACGGCTTACATTACTGACTTATTGTAATAGGTCCCCTTTATTGGGCTATTATAAAATTAGAGATCTGAGACCATCCACAGCAACTTAAAGTTATAGAGAGGCTGGTTTGTTATTGTGTTCCTTTGTAATTTTTTATTACTACGTCCGGTCCATTCAACTGGTTCCTAGAACGAGAAATTTCTTCTGCATAGTGTTTTGAACGGGAACGGGAAATTTCTTCTACATACTTACATAGTGTTCTGATATTTGACTCTTTATTTTTAGCTGTTTTAAATCCAAGGTTTTTTTTTTTTATCATTTTAAATTTTCCTTTTTTCTTTTTACTTAATTCACTTTTTTTTTTTCTTTATTTTTTTTTTTTTTTTGTCCCAATAAATGTCTTTAAATCGTTCCTGCATCTTCAATCACATTAACTTATTCCCATCAGAGTAGAAGTTCTTTTAGCACTGGCACTCAAGCTTATTTAACGTCGTCTGTGAAATGGAATCAAGAAAAACTACAACAACTTGTGTAACAATTTGAATTATTACAAAATCGAATTTTTGTAAAATCTTCGTATAGTGCTTGTGGATTATAGCTTATTTTATTTCGTTTTCTGGTCTTACAGTTCTTAGTATAATCTTTTATAATTCTGACTGCTCTTAATTGTCCAGTTTCTTAAACAACTTAGCAACCTTCCTAATTCAAATCAAATAATAAAAAATAAAAATAATCAAAAAAATTAATAAATAATTTTTAAATAAAATAAAATAAAAAATTTCAAATCAAATAAAACTGCTTACAATCTGAAATTACCCCTTATTGTACAATTTCTTTGTTATTATTTGCAAATTTGTTCTTCTAAAATGTTCAATTGTATACGGCACATCTCGACACCTTTTATGCAGGAATCAAGCAATATTAAGCAAGAAAAGTACACATATATCTTCTCAGCCATTCTAATTTTAACAATTTCTATTGTAGTTCTTCCAGAGCATTACATATCGCTAAATGCAGAACTTGAAGGGAAAAATAATACCTTGAATAAGTCATAGAATAATTCGAAATCATCCAAATTTGTATTTATATAATTTTTAATGTTATAAAAACATTAACATTAACATTATTAATCCTTAGAAAAAGTATTTCAAATATTTCGATTCAGATTTTAATTAAGTACTTATTATTTTTTATTGGACCAACATCTCACATAGAAAAAGCATTTTGAATATACTAAAAATAAATTTTCGCTTGAATTTTTCTCTTTTCAATAGACATGAATAGGAGCAATAAATTTCTTTTGCATGCAGCTGTTCTACGACCAATAAGAACTTACGAATGACTTATGCCCCTAAGTCAAACTTAAAGATCATTAAATCTTTTCAAAATATCATTCTCAGACTCCAGCTAAATGTTATATGAGGAATTCGTAAATACAGCAAGCCGTTAATATTCCTCCCCTTAAATACTTCCTTAAGCCCGTTTCTGAAAAATTCTTTAATTCTATTGATAACCACAAGAACTTAACAATCCAGGAAATTGAAATTTGGAATCCTAATATTAATATTAAAAGAGAGCCAAATATTTTAATTTAGTATTTTTCTTTGTTTTATTTTAATAATTTGGTTTTTTTAAATTTTCTATTATTGTGGACAGTTTACCTAATAGTCAACAACTATTAATACCTTGTTATTTACCAAACATAAAATAATTTATAACATTTATACAAATTAATAGCCTAAAATTTAAAAAATGCCTTATTTTATTAAATCTAACCCTTCACAATTTATGAATTTCTTTTGTAATTTGAAAAAAAATGTACTGATTATCCTTTTTTAACAAATAAGTACTATATTCAATTTGGTAAGCTTTAATTTAGAAAAAAATATCTGTTAAGATTGAAAAAAAAATTATACGAACAATTTTAATTATGGATTCAAATAAGAACAGAAATATGAAATTCTTTCTTTTTAAGAATATTTATAATTATTCTTATCGCTGTAAATAAATCTAAATTATCAGAAGAATTACATTCAATAAGGAAAAACCATAAGAACACATTTTCTTTAGATTTTATAATTCTCAAAAAAGCATAGACAGAATTTTTTTTTTTTTTTTTTTTTTGTTATGTTATCACATTTTCAAAACAATATATTTTTATTTATTTATTAGATAAATATTTGTCCAACAGAAAAGTAAATTACCTTATTACTTACCCATTTATCATAACATAACCTTTCTGTTTTGTTTATTGCATGCCGGTAATACATTACAAAGAAAAAAACACCCGAGCAGTCCATTTAAAGTTTTTATTAAGATTATAATGGCAAAAACCAAGCACTGTTTCAAGCTCAAAATATGCACATTTCATGTGGTTTCAGCAAGATATCATCATACATTTTAATCGACTTGTAAAAAAGAACAGCAATATGATAATACTATATTGTCTTTTTTTCATTTGAAATTTACTCTTAAATTCTGTCAATGAAATTTTTCTGAATGTAAAATAAACGCATTTTTGCTAATAATCGTATGAAACTGGTTACAACAAATTCAATTTCTTTTGTCTTATTGTCAGAGTACACAAAATTTAATATGTTGATACTAAAAATTTATTTTAAAATGTCAATTTCAACATGTTGGATTTTCTCCTCGTTGAACAAATAATGAAAAAAAGGAACACTTTTTTAGAAGAATGCTCTACATTTGATATTTGTTGAAGCAATTGCTAATCAGATTAAATACTTTACTCACCTCTAGCAATCATAAGTTCTCAGGTCTACTTTCCATATTACCAATGCCAATAATGCAGATAATTTCAGTTAATCCCTTCATTCTACATGGATTAAAAAGTTTATACAAAAAAATAAAAACATAAATACATAAATTTCATTAGCATGCAAGTTTATTTAAGTGGAAGAATAAACTTAATATTCGAAAAAATATAATACATAAAGAGAACAGTATCTAAATAAAACTTATAAGGAATGTATCTTGCACTGCGAAAAAAAGTTAATTATCCACTGTGAAACACATGTAAAAATATAAAAAAGTTAATTTAAAAAGTAATTATTTGAAAGTAAATGATTTATAATAAAAATAAAAATGATGAGGCATGGTGACATCATAGTGATGTGACGTCACGGCAAGAATGAGGAATCATGGGAAAAGTGAACTGTGGTTACCCGTTTCTGCAAAGGTTAGAACCCCGTACCAACTCATATCAACGCGGATGATTTAAATCCTTCAGAATTTGTTTATTTTATTATAAAACGAATTAATCTTTGTTGAAAAACAAAAATTTATATTTATAATCCAGAACCCTCTATTTCATTGAATTTTTTAAAAATTATATGGTAAGAAACAGTAATTTTTATTGTTTGAGATTTAAAAATAGTTGTGGTGTGTAAAATGTTATCTTAGATTTCATATAAAAAAATAGTTAATTTTAGAAATTTGGTTAATTGGTTAATTTTAGAAATTTGAAAATTTTTTATAAATAATTTGTAAATACTTATTAATTTATTTTTATTGCACGTCGTGCGAATAATTATAAGTCATTTAAAAATTGATGATTTGTTTTTAACTATGTACTGGGTAGTAGATGGTTAAAAACGAATTTTGATATCGGAAACATTTTCTCTATATAAAAGCTTTAAAACATTAGTTTTGAAATTTTTTTTTTTTTTTTTTTTACCATATCCATGAAAATTGTCAAACTTGGTAAGACTAAGGGGATTCGTCAAAGGATCGAACATTTTCAAGAGTGTAAATAACTTAACCCTTCTGCATAAACAAATTTTTTTTTTTCATTTTTTATCAAGAATTCAAATCCTTTAAATTGTTTATTTTATTAATTGTAGTTATTACTTATTAAATGTGATCAAATTTATCTCAAAATTTAATGAATGTTTTTAAAAGTTGATAAAAATAGTTAGCATCTCCCCACAGAAGTTTGATCTATCTAGGACAATTTAGTTGAAGAATATTATTATAATAATATATTACACATTTATTAAGTTGTAGAATAAAATCTTAGACAAATACAATTACAGATTTTATTACTCAATACTTCTTTTTAATTTTGATGAAAGTGTATTAGATCTGAATGTCTATTTTTTAAATCATTATCCACATATGACTATAAAGAATTAATAATAACACAACTTTTTAAAGAGGTTTTCTTTCTCAAGTCCAAATAATTGCAACAAAGAAGGTATGCCTATAGATTTTACTCTTTCATCTGTAAAGTCTGGTGTAAATAAAGCTTTTATAGAAAAAATGTGCAATGTTTATGTCATAATATTAAACTTAATGTCCTCAATTATTACTAAAGTGCATTTATTCGTAATCTCTCAAAGAGTGTGCTAAATTTGTATCTATGAAATAAAGATAATTTCATTTTCATTACTATCTGTTGTATAACCAAATAATAAAGAGCTAATGCTTAAATAAATTATTGGAAATTATGTACATTTTAGGGACAATGCTGGTAAAATTATAGATTTCTTGAGGAATGAAATGGAAATTTCTTTTATACTCTACTGATATTTTCGGGTCCGACACAACATTTATAAGTATCCTGTAATTTAAATATTGAATGTTCGAATAATATAATGAATCCAGAAATTGACTGATGTTCAGGTATTGAAATTATTTTATAATGCAAAAGAGGCATTTTTTTTTTTTTTTTTGCAGATTAAAAATTGAATTCTGAGTTACTATTGTAGTTATTGTTATTTACAATATTGTTAAATAAAATTTAAGGATAAAAATAATTTTTGCCGTTCACAAAATTGTTTCTTTAAATTTATTCCAAAAGTTTAACTTGACGTAAAAATGGTGATAAGCTTGAACTTTAAAGTTCTGTAATAGATTTCTATAGCATGAAAGAATAAGATGCTGAAAAATATGAGTGTCAAAAATCTTCTTTTGTAATAGATAGATTTTGTTAAATTTAAATTTTCTATTTTTAAATATTTTTGAAGGAACTTGGGTTTTATTTTCATCTTTATTTGGAGTTAACACTATTCTTTCAAAGGTAATTTATTAGATTGAAATTTCTGTAAAATTTTTCTGCGGTTTTGGAAATAATATATTTCATACTAAGGATTACAAACTTCAGTACTTTAATATTAACGACATATTATTAGTTAATGTTGATATTATACTCTGATATTAATATTTACTGAGATTATTATGAGTGATCAATCATTACCATGCAGTTAATATGATTACTAACACTTCTTTATATTAATTTAATTGACTTTTTTTAGAATCATTTAGTTTCTTTTTGGATAATTGTGCATTATAATTATCCTGTTTATATTTAAATTGAGATGACAAAGAAAGATAAAAACTCAGTATTGCATTTTGAATGTCTTTCCAAGAATTATCAATCAATTTCATAAAAAATATTTCATAAAAATGGGTAGTACCATAATAATGTTTAAATTAATAGCCAAATTTTTTATAATTTCAGAGAAAATGTCAAATGTAAATGAAGATAAAAGATATGTCCAATCCAGGAGAGGATAAAGGTAATATTTTTATATTCTTTTAATACTTTTTTAAGTACTTGAAAATAAAACTTAGATTTTCTATTATCCTATTATAAAAATTTAAGAAAAACTGTTGATAATTCCCTTACTCTAGTTAAATGTTTTATGTCTCTCTCCTCACTAGTTAAATGTTATACTGAGTTAAAAAAATTTTATTTTTGTATGATATCCAAAGATGTTAAAGTACATCAAGCTTAATAATTAGATAAGTATATGGATCTTTTCTTAAGTATTTCAAAAGAATGGAAGCCCTTGCAAGACTAAAGGACAAAACATTTGTCTTCATAAAAAGTGATTACATTGCAAAATTGTAGTGATAAATATACAGCATGGTGTTTAAGTATTATTGTTCAACTCAGTTTAACTACTATAGTTTATCCAAACAGGCTGATAGGTCTGTATACCATATTCTTACATTAGCCTTATTAGAGATGCAAATGAAAAGTTGATGCTGAACATTTTAAAATCATTTATTATTTTGAGTTTTTAAAGGTTTACCAGGTATTTAATATTTTCTTATCTCCTGGAAGTCTTCTGTTGAGAAAATTTTGTTAGACTTTGGAAACTGAAAGTTTAGGAAGAATTTAAATAATTTCTTCAATTTTGTTCATAATTTAATTTTCATCTGTATCTACAGAGAATGAAGAAGTATTTTTTAAAAAAGGGCAATTTTCGTTCTATTTTTTTTTTTTTACTGAAATTTATAAGAGAAAGATATTTCCAACTACTGTAATTTCCTAGCTATAATCCATTTTGCCACATTATCCACAAGCATATTTTTTTACCTTCAAAAATAAAATATGGATTTAATATACTAGTGATAAGCATCTCTCCTTTAATGTACAATTTACCAATCAAATTCTGTTTTTATATTAATGACATAAAACTATTAAAACAATCCTCAATTTTAAGGAATGTTTTTGATGCTGCAATCCTATAAAATAATTGTTGTAAAATTAAAAAAATAGAAATCATATGACAATATTTAATTTAGAGCTATGGTAAAAATGAGCGACAATATTTTACAATGATTTGAAAAATTCTTCATATTTGTTAGAAAGATGTAAATTTTAAGAACTACAACATTTAAATTTATAATTTTGGCTTTTGTAAAGCATTTTTAATTGTTATCAATTGCTTCCAGTCAAGTATTTTTCATCTTTTAGGATGCATCATTATATGATGCTCATCACATTTTAACTATGTTTATAAAAGTTTGATTAAATTTCTTTATATTTAGAAGAATGTTTTCCTCTTGTGGAAACTTTCATCAGTTTTTGTTCACAAAAGTATTTTTAGATAGCAATTTTGTTGAGCTGATATTTGTCAAATTCAGTAGAAAAAGATTACAGATTGCTTGTTGTAGTCTATAATCCACATCACAAAATCATTAGTACTTTAATATGAATCACATGTTTTTAGTGAATGTTGATATTAGCCCCTGATATTAATATTTACTCTGGTTAATATGATTACTAAAACTTCTTTATATTAATTTAATTGACATTTTCTTAGAATAATTTAGTTTCTTTTTGAATAATTGTGCATTATAATTATCCTGTTTATATTTAAGTTGAGATGACAAAAGAAAGATAAAAAGTCAGTATTGCATTTTGAATGTCTTTCCAAGAATTATCAATCAATTTCATAAAAAATATTTGATAAAAATGGGCAGTACCATAATAATGTTTAAATTAATAGCCAATTTTTATAATTTCAGAGAAAATGTCAAATGTAAATGAAGATAAAGATATGTGCAATCCAGGGAAGATAAAGGTAATATTTTTATATTCTTTTATTACTTTTTAAGTACTTGAAAATAAAACTTAGATTTTTTCTATTATCCTACTATAAAAATTTAAGAAAAACTGTTGATAATTCCCTTACTCTAGTTAAATGTTTTATGTCTCTCTCCTCACTAGTTAAATGTTATACTGAGTTAAAAAAATTTTTATTTTTGTATGATATCCAAAGATGTTAAAAAGTACATCAAGCTTAATAATTACTTAAGTATATGGATCTTTTCTTAAGTATTTGAAAGAATGGAAGCCCTTGCAAGACTAAAGGACAAAACATTTGTCTTCATAAAAAGTGATTACATTGCAAAATTGTAGTGATAAATATACAGCATGGTGTTTAAGTATTATTGTTCAACTCAGTTTAACTACTATAGTTTATCCAAACAGGCTGATAGGTCTGTATACCATATTCTTACATTAGCCTTATTAGAGATGCAAATGAAAAGTTGATGCTGAACATTTTAAAATCATTTATTATTTTGAGTTTTTAAAGGTTTACCAGGTATTTAATATTTTCTTATCTCCTGGAAGTCTTCTGTTGAGAAAATTTTGTTAGACTTTGGAAACTGAAAGTTTAGGAAGAATTTAAATAATTTCTTCTATTTTGTTCATAATTTATTTTTCATCCTATATATACAGACAAGGAAGAAGTATTTTTTAAAAAGGGCAATTTTCGTGCTTTTTTTTTTTTTTTTTTTTTTTACTGAAATTTATAAGAGAAAGATATTTCCAACTACTGTAATTTCCTAGCTATAATCCATTTTGCCACATTATCTACAAGTATATTTTTTTACCTTCAAAAATAAAATATGGATTTAATATACTAGTGATAAGCATCTCTCCTTTAATGTACAATTTACCAATCAAATTCTGTTTTTATATTAATGACATAAAACTATTAAAACAATCCTCAATTTTAAGGAATGTTTTTGATGCTGCAATCCTATAAAATAATTGTTGTAAAATTAAAAAATAGAAATCATATGACAATATTTAATTTAGAGCTATGGTAAAAATGAGCGACAATATTTTACAATGATTTGAAAAATTCTTCATATTTGTTAGAAAGATGTAAATTTTAAGAACTACAACATTTAAATTTATAATTTTGGCTTTTTGTAAAGCATTTTTAATTGTTATCAATTGCTTCCAGTCAAGTATTTTTCATCTTTTTAGGATGCATCATTATATGATGCTCATCACATTTTAACTATGTTTATAAAAGTTTGATTAAATTTCTTTATATTTAGAAGAATGTTTTCCTCTTGTGGAAACTTTCATCAGTTTTTGTTCACAAAAGTATTTTTAGATAGCAATTTTGTTGAGCTGATATTTGTCAAATTCAGTAGAAAAAAAGATCACAGATTGCTTGTTGTAGTCTATAATCCACATCACAAAATCATTAGTACTTTAATATGAATCACATGTTTTTAGTGAATGTTGATATTAGCCCCTGATATTAATATTTACTCTGGTTAATATGATTACTAAAACTTCTTTATATTAATTTAATTGACATTTTCTTAGAATAATTTAGTTTCTTTTTGAATAATTGTGCATTATAATTATCCTGTTTATATTTAAGTTGAGATGACAAAAGAAAGATAAAAAGTCAGTATTGCATTTTGAATGTCTTTCCAAGAATTATCAATCAATTTCATAAAAAATATTTGATAAAAATGGGCAGTACCATAATAATGTTTAAATTAATAGCCAAATTTTTATAATTTCAGAGAAAATGTCAAATGTAAATGAAGATAAAGAGATGTGCAATCCAGGGAGGATAAAGGTAATATTTTTATATTCTTTTATTACTTTTTTAAGTACTTGAAAATAAAACTTAGATTTTTCTATTATCCTACTATAAAAATTTAAGAAAAACTGTTGATAATTCCCTTACTCTAGTTAAATGTTTTATGTCTCTCTCCTCACTAGTTAAATGTTATACTGAGCTAAACAAATTGTTATTTTTGTATGATATCCAAAGATGCCAAAGTACATCAAGCTTAAGAATTAGTTAAGTGCATGGATCTTTTCTGAAGTATTTTGAAAGAATGGAAGCCCTAGCAAGGCTAAAGGGCAAAACATTTGTCTTCATAAAAAGTGATTCCATTGCAAAATTGCAGAGATATATATACAGCGTGGTGTTTAAGTATTATTGTTCAACTCAGTTTAACTACTATAGTTTATCCAAACAGGCTGATAGATCTGCATACCATATTCTTACATTAGCCTTATTAGAGATGCAAGTGATACAAATGAAAAGTTGATGCTGAACATTTTAAAATCATTTATTATTTTGAGTTTTTAAAGGTTTACCAGATATTTATTATTTTCTTATCTCCTGGAAGTCTTCTGTTAAGAAAATTTTTGTTAGACTTTGGAAATTGAAAGTTTAGGAAGAATTTAAAGAATTTCTTCTATTTTGTTCATAATTTAATTTTCATCTGTGTCTACAGAGAATAAAGAAGTATTTTTTTGAAAAAAAGGGCAATTTTCTTGCTTTTTTTTTTTTTTTTTTTTTACTGAAATTTATAAGAGAAAGTTATTTTCAACTACTGTAATTTTCTAGCTATAATCCATTTTGCCACATTATCCACAAGCATATTTTTTTACCTTCAAAATAAAATATGAATTTAATTTGCCTAGTGATAAGCATCTCTCCTTTAGTGTTTTTTTTTTTTTTAATACAATTTTGTATTGATATCTGTACTGCACGGTTTTTTAAGTATTATTTTTCATCTTCTAGCATACATCATATGATGTTCATCACACTTTTCCTATGTTTATAAAAGTCTGATTACTTTTTTATGTTTAGAAGATTGTTTTTCTCTGTCAGAACATTTATCAATATTTTGTTGGCAGAAATATTTTTGGATAACATTTTTATGGCACTGATTTTTGTGAAATTTTTGGTGAAAAAAAATTACAGATTTCTTGTTGTGGTCTATAACCCACATCACAAAATTATAAGACATTTATCATACGTACACATTTTGTATTCAGAAATTTACTGCATTTTTCTACAGTTTCAATTGGAACAATACCAATATCAATAAAGATTCTTGGTTAAAATAAATGTTTTACTTATAACAATGAGGTATTTGTTTATCATGCAGTAACTGAACACATTTAAATTCAGTTGCTGCATGGTCAGTTTCTGTTCAATCATCAAATAATTTCAACAAATTTGGAAAATTGCATTCAGTAATGATTTGTTGCTTCTAAAGATAATGTATAACCGAAATAGAAGTTAAAATTGCCAGTTATTTAACTAAAATGCAAGGCATCTCATGTAAGTGAGTTTTTCTATCTCACAACATGCATCTTAAATAATTGTTCTTGTTATGTTTTATTTTTACTCATTCAATATAATTTTTTGAACATTTTGGCAAAAGCAACAAGGATATTGTTTATTTAGAATATGTTTAATGAAATTTTTTCTCGATATATTAACAATCTTTTTTTTTCTATACAGCTTTTGTTGGCCAATTCGTCAATAGAAATTCACCTTTGGTTATTAAGGTAAATAGTGTAATTTATTATAAAATACCTAATAAATATTTTTTTTTTATTTTTCTTAAAATCATAAAATAATCTTAATTTATAAAAAAAAAAGGGATATAGCATTGACAGGTTAAATAATGCCACATTTTTTTTTTTTTCTTAATGTAATTTATAACCCAATTATGTATTCAGCTTTTGGCTGAAAAGTTCTTCTGTTTCATAACTTAAAAAAAAAAAAAAAAAAAAAAAAAACCCTTTCAATATTTAACCTAAATTGTTTCAATCAGCAATATAATGAGTTGTATAACATTAATTACAAATATTTATCTTTTCACATTCCTATATTACTTTAAATGTTTTCTCTTTCTGATAATAATAACAAAAAAAAAAAAAAAAATTTTAATTTATATTCCTAATTTTGAGATATATTAGCTTAATGAATTAGTGTTTTTCAAATAGAATAGAAATAAGCTAAGTAATAATATTTCAAATTTGCCATCATTGCAAAAAAATTAATTAGTTAGATACCTTACCTTAATTAGCCTTAACTTCAAAAGGAAATTGTATTTTTCGTAAGAATTAATATAGCTGCTCATATTTCTATCATTTTTAAAAATAATTATTATTTACTTATATTCTTCAGAGTAAATTATAAAATTCATTTTGAAAAAAAAAATATATAATTGTGAACTTAAGAAAAACAATTCTAGAAATTTTAATTCTTTTAACTTATTTCAAACTGCTTGTTGTGAATTATTAAAAAAAAAATTTTTTTTTTTTTTATGTTATAAATTTATATGTTAAAATACGTAAATTAATGATTATACTTTAAATCTGATGTAAGGAATCGTGTTACAAAATATAATGTATCTCTTTAACATTTTTTAAATATCTTGTCTTTAATGAAAAATTAAAGAATGCCAATAGAATAAAAATTTTATCATTTTCAGTTGGGTCAAATATTAAATATTCTGTTTGAAAAAACTGACTTTAGAAATACTCTCTCCTTTTCTAAAGAGATAATTCCAATTATTTTATCCAAATTTGTACTTTTTTCGGGAATGCTTTTGTCAGTGGATGTAAGAATATTTTCTTCTTTCCTTTTCATGCTAGTATCCAAAATATTAAGCTGGTGAAATATACTTAAATACCGTGACCTGGTAATCCAAAATTCAAATCAAAGGAGGTTACAAAAATGCAGTTGTTTCATCTTTTTTAAAAAAGCAAATTGTTCTTGTATTGGCTCATATACAGGTGTACATTTTTCTCCTTAACAGCCTCTTCACTACTGTGTGTAAAAACACATGTCTGTGTTGTGAATCCATATCTATGCAATGATTTTCAATTAAATGCAATTTGGCAGGTCTTGTTTTAATAAAGTTTACATTTTTGAACTACTTGATTAAAAACTTATTGTAATTTTTCTCCTTATGTTTTTGCCATCAAGTTTTCCCGTATGAAAAAAGCAGAGCATTAAGATAACATTCTTATTTTGTTTTTTTACAAAAGATGTATGGCCCTTAACACAGACTACCATAGAAAAATTCCATTTGTATGCCTAAATATACGTTCTATGTTAACTGGATTTTATTAACAATGCTATTCAAAATGTTAAAAATCTTCTCATTTTTTGTAGACTCACTTAATTCTTTGCAAATAAGTAACTGAATTACTATTTCATTTTCATTAATAAAATGAATGAAGGCTTGCTTCTTTTGATAATGTCTGTTGACTTATCAATTTAAAATGCAAAATTTGAATACTGAAATTTATTACTGCATACATTTTTTTCTCAATATTAGAAGACGTTATATAACATATATATTGTTGGACAAAGGAATCTTGCTTATTTTCATCATTGTTTAATTTCCCAGCATCGTCATGCCCATTTTCTGTATGCAAGTAAAATAAATGACTTGTCAAAAATATGGGCTCTCATAGTTTTTGCTGTCAGTTCTGAAATTTGATAAGGAGCAATTGGAGCATGATTAGAAACATAACATACTACTTTAAAAAGAATTTGCCACTTTTGTTTGCTGTTCAGACAACCTTTTTAAAAACACTTACATATTTATCTTGTAAATTTAAATGCATAGTTTTAAAGTGTTTACTCGATTTACTTGAAATTAATGATTCCATTTTTCATCTACACGTGAAATGTAATGGCAAAGGATGATTTTTCTTCCAGTTCAAGTGAAACCAGAGCTTAAATAACTTTCATTATATTTGTAAGGAGGCCAGTGTTTTGCATTTGTTCACTTCCAGAATCTGATTTTTCAATAACATTGTTCTTTTAGGGATATTTATCCATTTTATTTGGGTCCATTTATCTGAAAAATGTAATATGCACCTAACATCCACTTCCAACACTTTAAAAATAATTTTTATACACAACAAGAATACTACATCCTCCTCCAATTTCTCATAGCTGTATATTCAGATGATCAACTCCACAGACTTCTATTTACAGGCTCCAGAGCCACATAGGCTGCAATGCACATTTTTTAATATTGAAAATTACATAGATGTTAGTGTTTAGAGTAGCTAACCATGGAAGTTTCCGTTTCTAATTTCTTGAAACCTTGTTTGGTGCATTATTGCTGTTTGGTGACTTTTTATGTCAGGAAATAAGGGAGAAAACAAATAAAAAAAATCAACCAGAAAGATTAAGTGTTTGAAATGGAAGCTAGTTTTGAGCAGAAAAACTGACAAGAGTAATTATATTTATCTTTTATCTGGGCACCTAGTTCTCTAGCATACTACAGTGTATACTCGGAAGTCTTCTGAGTATACATACCCTTTGAATGCGTAAAAGCAATTGAAAGGAAAAAATATTTTTTTTGTCAAACTTTTTATTTTGTATTTTGTCTAAATTTGCTTTCATCATTACATTAATGATAGGCTTTGGGCAATTAGAATTGACCATAATTCAAAATTGATTTTATTAATTTATTATTATATAAATATTATTTAGTGTTTTTAATACATATTTACTTTTCCTTACATCGATTGTTTTCGTGCTGTGTAAAATAATTTATGTATATATATATTCTAGATCATCAATGATACATCTTTGGCACAATTTAGTAAAAACAATGAAATGCAGGAAAGTTCGTCTAATAGTTCTCAATTACCTCTTAATACTTTTGATATTTCTTCAACTCCTTTGACACCATATTCATGCAAACCTATGTTTGCACCAGACGATAATTCATGCATTATTGAACCTACTACTTCTCAAGAAATTTTGCCATATTGTGACTTGCCAGACAAAATCATGAATGATTGTTCAAGCAACATTTGTCCACCTGCTTCTGATAATAACCGATCTCTCTCAACAAAGACTCGAAGACAAAGTTCTAGTCGAAATTCTGAAAATGTTTCCTCCAGCAATTTACCAGAAGCAAGTTTTAATAATTCAAGTACACATACGAAATATAAGTAAGTTAAAAGTACTGTACTTAAAATTAATTTATTTTCTCTTATTTGCATTGCATTCATATTTTTTGTTCATCAAATTATAAATATCAGTATGTTATTGTATAATCAAGGAAAAGAGTATTCTCTGAAACATTTGATTCTAATTAAATTTTTTTCTATAAATTTTAAAAATATTAGTTAAGAGTGAAATTATTATTTGAATTCTTAAAATCTAGATAGAAATTTCTTAACTACATTTATACTGCATTATTATCAAATACATGAGGGATAGGCACATATGATGCCACTGAAAGCCATATTCCAATTTTTCATTTATTTTGAAGAATCACACATTAATAATAAGGAACACAAATTCAAATCTGATTAATATAATGACAAACTTTATGCATGTTTTAAGTGCTGCTTAAAGTATATGTATATAAATTTAATTAAGGGAAATTATATGCAAAATAATTCTTTTGAAAGTTTTAATAACAAATTAAAAGTGCATTAATTAAAAATATAATATTTAATATAGTTCTTTGATGTGTGTGAGATAAAAGCACTAATTAGAATTTCCGTAAAGCCATTTAATAATTGATGAAAATTTTCATGGTGCTTATATGTAAAAACACCACCAGTTCTTAAAAAATTCTTATGTTCAGAATTTGTCAGTTTTAAAGTTGACATTTTCAATTATATATTCTTTCTATTTGCATAAGTGATATTCTTTATTTTTTCATAAATATTTAATTTATATATATTATCATTTATTTATTATTATTTCTTGGAATAAGG
This sequence comes from Caerostris extrusa, assembly GCA_021605095.1. Classification (NCBI taxonomy): domain Eukaryota; kingdom Metazoa; phylum Arthropoda; class Arachnida; order Araneae; family Araneidae; genus Caerostris; species Caerostris extrusa. The sequence continues at coordinate 19,240 of BPLR01006857.1, forward strand.
CCAAGAAGACAACAATGGAATGCAAAAGACAAGAAGTAAACATATATATATATAACCGCATTTATATATATTTACTAACATTTCATCACATAGTGCATTCTTTATCAAAATCAGATACTGAATTTTTTTATAGAAATGAAAAAGTTTTTATTCTTCACTAATTGATAATTCGTATTAATATTTTCTACTTTTGATGCAGACGAAGTTCTAGTCAAAATTCTGAAAATGTTTCCTCCCACAATTTACCAGAAGCAAATTATGACAATGCAAGTACAAGTAAGAAATATAAGTAAGTTATAAAATACTGTACTTAATTTCTCTTATTTGCACCGCATTTATATTTTTAGTTCATCAAATTATAAATATTGGTATTTCAATGTATAATCAAGGAAAAGAAAATTATCTGAAACATTTGATTCTAATTAAATTTTAAAAAATTTTAGGCTTGTAATTAAATTTAAAAGTATAATTCATATTGTTTTCCCATTGAGCATTCTTTATCAAAAACAGATAATGAATTTTTATAGAAATGAAAAAAGTTTTTTATTCTTTACTAATTGATAATTGTATTAATATTTTCTACTTTTTGATGTAGACGAAGTTCTAGTCAAGATTCTGATTCTGATTCTGAACATGTTTCAGGCCGCAATATACCAGAAGCAAGTTATCGCAAAGCAAGGAGACGTCAGTAAGTTAAAAATGCTGTTCTTAAAATTAATTTATTTTCTCTTATTTGCATTGCATTCATATTTTTTGTTCATCAAATTATAAATATCAGTATGTTATTGTATAATCAAGGAAAAGAGTATTCTCTGAAACATTTGATTCTAATTAAATTTTTTTCTATAAATTTTAAAAATATTAGTTAAGAGTGAAATTATTATTTGAATTCTTAAAATCTAGATAGAAATTTCTTAACTACATTTATACTGCATTATTATCAAATACATGAGTGATGGCCACATATGATGCCACTGAAAGCCATATTCCAATTTTTCATTTATTTTGAAGAATCACACATTAATAATAAGGAACACAAATTCAAATCTGATTAGTATAATGACAATCTTTATGCATGTTTTAAGTACTGCTTAAAGTATACATATATAAATTTAATTAAAAGAAATTATATGCAAAATAATTCTTTCAAAGTTTTAATAACAAATTAAAAGTGCATTAATTAAAAATATAATATTTAATATAGTTCTTTGACGTGTGTGAGATAAAAGCACTAATTAGAATTTCTGTAACGGCATTTAATAATTGATGAAAATTTTCATCGTGCCTATATGTAAAGATTACCAGTTCTTAAAAAATTTTTATGTTCAAAATTTGTCAGTTTTAAAGTTGAAATTTTCAATTATATATTCTTCCTATTTGCATAAGTGATATTCTTTATTTTTGCATAAAGATTTAATTTATATATATTATCATTTATTTAATATCGTTATTTCTTAGAATATGTCCAAGAAGACAACAATGGAATATAAAAACAAAAAGTAAACATGTATATATATAACCGCATTTATATATATTTACTAAGATTTCATCAATTTGTTAGGCTCGTAATTAAATTTGAAAGTATAATTCATATTGTGTTCCCATTGAGCATTCTTTATCAAAATCAGATACTGAACTTTTTATAGAAATGAAAAAGTTTTTTATTCTTTACTAATTGATAATTGTATTAATATTTTCTACTTTTGATGTAGACGAGTTGCTTTTATAACTTTTGAAAATATGTCGGCCCGCAATTTACAAGAAGCAAGTTATGACAATGCAAGTACAAGTAAGAAATATAAGTAAGTTATAAAATACTGTACTTAATTTTCTCTTATTTGCACCGCATTTATATTTTTAGTTCATCAAATTATAAATATTGGTATTTCAATGTATAATCAAGGAAAAGAAAATTATCTGAAACATTTGATTCTAATTAAATTTTAAAAATTTTAGGCTTGTAATTAAATTTAAAAGTATAATTCACATTGTTTTCCCATTGAGCATTCTTTATCAAAATCAGATAATGAATTTTTTTTAGAAATGAAAAAAGTTTTTTATTCTTTACTAATTGATAATTGTATTAATATTTTCTACTTTTGATGTAGACGAAGTTCTAGTCAAAATTCTGAAAATGTTTCGGCCTGCAATTTACCAGAAGCAAGTTATGGCAATGCAAGTACACGTAAGAAATATAAGTAAGTTATAAAATACTGTACTTAATTTTCTCTTATTTGCACCGCATTTATTTTTAGTTCATCAAATTATAAATATTGGTATTTCAATGTATAATCAAGGAAAAGAAAATTATCTGAAACATTTGATTCTAATTAAATTTTAAAAAATTTTAGGCTTGTAATTAAATTTAAAAGTATAATTCACATTGTTTTCCCATTGAGCATTCTTTATCAAAATCAGATAATGAATTTTTTATAGAAATGAAAAAAGTTTTTTATTCTTTACTAATTGATAATTGTATTAATATTTTCTACTTTTGATGTAGACGAAGTTCTAGTCAAAATTCTGAAAATGTTTCGGCCTGCAATTTACCAGAAGCAAGTTATGGCAATGCAAGTACACGTAAGAAATATAAGTAAGTTATAAAATACTGTACTTAATTTTCTCTTATTTGCACCGCATTTATATTTTTAGTTCATCAAATTATAAATATTGGTATTTCAATGTATAATCAAGGAAAAGAAAATTATCTGAAACATTTGATTCTAATTAAATTTAAAAAATTTTAGGCTTGTAATTAAATTTAAAAGTATAATTGACATTGTTTTCCCATTGAGCATTCTTTATCAAAATCAGATACTGAATTTTTTATAGAAATGAAAAAAAGTTTTTTATTCTTTACTAATTGATAATTGTATTAATATTTTCTACTTTTGATGTAGACGAATTTCTTTTCTAAATTCTGATAATGTTTCGGACAGCAATTTACCAGAAGCAAGTTATGGCAATGCAAGTACACGTAAGAAATATAAGTAAGTTATAAAATACTGTACTTAATTTTCTCTTATTTGCACCGCATTTATATTTTTAGTTCATCAAATTATAAATATTGGTATTTCAATGTATAATCAAGGAAAAGAAAATTATCTGAAACATTTGATTCTAATTAAATTTTAAAAAATTTTAGGCTTGTAATTAAATTTAAAAGTATAATTCACATTGTTTTCCCATTGAGCATTCTTTATCAAAATCAGATAATGAATTTTTATAGAAATGAAAAAGTTTTTTATTCTTTACTAATTGATAATTGTATTAATATTTTCTACTTTTGATGTAGACGAAGTTCTAGTCAAAATTCTGAAAATGTTTCGGCCCGCAATTTACCAGAAGCAAGTTATGGCAATGCAAGTACACGTAAGAAATATAAGTAAGTTATAAAATACTGTACTTAATTTTCTCTTATTTGCACCGCATTTATATTTTTAGTTCATCAAATTATAAATATTGGTATTTCAATGTATAATCAAGGAAAAGAAAATTATCTGAAACATTTGATTCTAATTAAATTTTAAAAATTTTAGGCTTGTAATTAAATTTAAAAGTATAATTCACATTGTTTTCCCATTGAGCATTCTTTATCAAAATCAGATACTGAATTTTTTATAGAAATGAAAAAGTTTTTTATTCTTTACTAATTGATAATTGTATTAATATTTTCTACTTTTGATGTAGACGAATTTCCCTTCTAAATTCTGAATATGTTCGGGCCCGCAATTTACCAGAAGCAAGTTATGGCAATGCAAGTACACGTAAGAAATATAAGTAAGTTATAAAATCCTGTACTTAATTTTCTCTTATTTGCACCGCATTTATATTTTTAGTTCATCAAATTATAAATATTGGTATTTCAATGTATAATCAAGGAAAAGAAAATTATCTGAAACATTTGATTCTAATTAAATTTTAAAAATTTTAGGCTTGTAATTAAATTTAAAAGTATAATTCACATTGTTTTCCCATTGAGCATTCTTTATCAAAATCAGATACTGATGTTTTTTATAGAAATGAAAAAGTTTTTTATTCTTTACTAATCGATAATTGTATTAATATTTTCTACTTTTCATCTAGACGAAGTTCTACTCAAAATTCTGAAAATGTTTCGTCCCGCAATTTACCAGAAGCAAGTTATGGCAATGCAAGTACAAGTAAGAAATATAAGTAAGTTATAAAATACTGTATTTAATTTTCTCTTATTTGCACCGCATTTATATTTTTAGTTCATCAAATTATAAATATTGGTATGTCAATGTATAATCAAGGAAAAGTAAATTCTTTGAAACATTTGATTCTAATTAAATTTTTTTTATAAATTTAAAAAAATATTAGTTAGAGTGAAATTATTATTTGAATTCTTAAAATCTGCATATAAATTTCTTAACTACTTTTATACTGCATTATTATCAAATACATGAGAGATTGACACATATGATATCTAAGAATATGATATATTCCAATTTTTTATTTATTTTGAAGAATCACACATTAATAATAAGGAACACAAATTCAAATCTGATTAATATAATGACAAACTTTATGCATGTTTTAAGTGCTGCTTAAAGTATACGTATATAAATTTAATTAAGGGAAATTATATGCAAAATAATTCTTTCAAATTTTTAATAACAAATTAAAAGTGCATTAATTAAAAATATAATATTTAATATAGTTCTTTGACATGTGTGAGATAAAAGCACTAATTAGAATTTTTGTAAAGCCATTTAATAATTGATGAAAATTTTCATGGTCCTTATATGTAAAGATTACCAGTTCTTAAAAAATTCTTATGTTCAGAATTTGTCAGTTTTAAATTTGACATTTTCAATTATAAATTCTTCCTATTTCCATAATTGATATTTTTAATTTTTGCATAAAGATTTAATTTATATATATTATGATTTTTTTAATATCATTATTTCATAGAATAAGTCCAAGAAGCCAACAATGGAATGTAAAAACAAAAAGTAAACATATATATATATAACCGCATTTATATATATTTACGAAGATTTCATCACATTTGTTAGGTTTGTAATTAAATTTTAAAGTATAATTCACATTGTGCATTCTTTATCAAAATCAGATACTGAATTTTTATAGAAATGAAAATTTTTATTCTTTACTAATTGATAATTTGTATTAATATTTTCTACTTTTGATGTAGACGAAGTTCTACTCAAAATTCTGAAAATGTTTCCTCCCGCAATTTACCAGAAGCAAGTTATGACATTGCAAGTACAAGTAAGAAATATAAGTAAGTTAAAAAATACTGTATTTAATTTTCTCTTATCGGCACTACATTAATATTTTTAGTTCATCAAATTATAAATATTGGTATGTCAATGTATAATCAAGGAAAAGAAAATTCTCTGAAACATTTGATTCTAATTAAATTTAAAAAAATTTTAGGCTTGTAATTAAATTTAAAAGTATAATTCATATTGTGTTCCCATTGACATTCTTTCTCAAATTCAGATACTGAATTTTTATAGAAATGAAAAAGTTTTTTATTCTTTACTAATTGATAATTGTATTAATATTTTCTACTTTTCATCTAGACGAAGTTCTACTCAAAATTCTGAAAATGTTTCGTCCAGCAATTTACCAGAAGCAAGTTATGGCAATGCAAGTACAAGTAAGAAATATAAGTAAGTTATAAAATACTGTATTTAATTTTCTCTTATTTGCATTGCATTTATATTTTTAGTTCATCAAATTATAAATATTGGTATGTCAATGTATAATCAAGGAAAAGTAAATTCTTTGAAACATTTGATTCTAATTAAATTTTTTTCTATAAATTTTAAAAATATTAGTTAAGAGTGAAATTATTACTTGAATTCTTAAAATCTGGATAGAAATTTCTTAACTACATTTATACTGCATTATTATCAAATACATGAGTGATGGGCACATATGATGCCACTGAAAGCCATATTCCAATTTTTCATTTATTTTGAAGAATCACCCATTAATAATAAGGAACACAAATTCAAATCTGATTAGTATAATGACAATCTTTATGCATGTTTTAAGTGCTGTTTAAAGTATACATATATAAATTTAATTAAGGGAAATTATATGAAAATAATTCTTTCGAAGTTTTAGTAACAAATTAAAAGTGCATTAATTAAAATTATAATATTTAATATAGTTCTTTGACGTGTGTGAGATAAAAGCACTAATTAGAATTTCTGTAAAGCCATTTAATAATTGATGAAAATTTTCATGGTGCTTATATGTAAAGATTACCAGTTCTTAAAAAATTCTTATGTTCAGAATTTGTCAGTTTTAAAGTTGACATTTTCAATTATATATTCTTTCTATTTGCATAAGTGATATTCTTTATTTTTTCATAAATATTGAATTCATATATAATATCATTATTTCTTGGAATAAGGCCAAGAAGACAACAATGGAATGCAAAAACAAGAAGTAATCATATATATATATATAACCGCATTTATATATATTTACTAAGATTTCATCACATTTGTTAGGCTTGTAATTAAATTTGAAAGTATAATTCATATTGTGTTCCCATTGAGCATTCTTTATCAAAATCAGATACTGAACTTTTTATAGAAATGAAAAAGTTTTTTTATTCTTTACTAATTGATAATTCGTATTAATGTTTTCTACTTTTGATGTAGACGAAGTTCTAGTCAAAATTCTGAAAATGTTTCCTCCCGCAATTTACCAGAAGCAAGTTATGGCAATGCAAGTACAAGTAAGAAATATAAGTAAGTTAAAAAATACTGTACCTAATTTTCTCTTATTTGCACCGCATTTATATTTTTAGCTCATCAAATTATAAATATTGGTATGTCAATGTACAATCAAGGAAAAGAAAATTCCCTGAAACATTTGATTCTAATTAAATTTTTTTTCTATAAATTTTAAAAATATTAGTTAAGAGTGAAATTATTATTTAAATTCTTAAAATCTGCATATAAATTTCTTAACTACTTTTATACTGCACTATTATCAAATACATGAGAGATGGACACATATGATATATGCCAATTTTTTATTTATTGTAAAGAATCACACATTAATAATAAGGAACACAACTTCAAATCTGATGAATATAATGACAAACTTTATGCATGTTTTAAGTGCTGCTTAAAGTATACGTATATAAGTTTAATTAAGGGAAATTATATGCAAAATAATTCTTTGAAAGTTTTAATAACAAATTAAAAGTTCATTAATTAAAAATATAATATTTAATATAGTTCTTTGACGTTTGTGAGATAAAAGCACTAATTAGAATTTCTGTAAAGCCATTTAATAATTGATGAAAATATTCATCGTGCCTATATGTAAAGATTACCCGTTCTTAAAAAATTATTTTGTTAAGAATTTGTCAGTTTTAAATTTGACATTTTCAGTTATATATTCTTCTTATTTGCGTAATTGATATTCTTTATTTTTGCATAAAGATTTAATTTATATATATTATCATTTATTTAATATCATTATTTCTTGGAATAAGTCCAAGAAGACAACAATGTAAAAAATGAAGCAAACAAAAATATAGAAGCAAACATAGTAAATATATATAAATATATATATATATATATATATATATATATATAAGATTTCAGTTTGTTTGTTATACTTTATCGAATTTAATTACAAGCATAAGTATAATCGTCTTTAGGTATATAAATTTAATATGAAAATGTCTTGAGTAATAAAAGCAAATTTTGAACAAATTAAAAATTATAAGTGCAAGAATCATTACAATTAAAATATGCAGTGGTTTTAAAATACTGTACATCGATTGTGTGAGAGTCTAAATATTTGCTGTAACATTGCAAATAAAATTATCAATGTCACCAAATTGCTGCTAGAAACTATTGAATTACTGAAGTACAACTTTGTATGTGAACTGAAAATTGGCAGCTTGTGCATGATGCTTTCTGTGAGTATAGGAAAATCAAGTTGTGATCAATTTTTTTTTTCTACAGATTTTTAAGGTGTTATAGTGAGCTATGAGATATATATGTGTCACATTTCTATTGAAAGAATAGAAATGCAACTTGTGCCACACAGCAATGTGTGAGATAAAAGCACAATTTAGAATATATAATTGAAAATGTCAAATGGCTTTCGAAATATTCTTTCTATTTGCATAATTGATATTCTTTATTTTTCCATAAAGATTTAATTTATATATATTATCATTTATTTATGATCATTATTTCTTGGAATAAGTCCAAGAAGACAACAATGGAATGTGAAAACAAGTATATATATATATATAAAAGATTTCATTACATTTGTTAGGCTTGCAATTAAATTTGAAAGTATAATTCACATTGTGTTGCCATTGAGCGTTCTTTATTAAAATCAGATAATGAATTTTTAAAAAATTTATTCTTTACTAATTGATAATTGGTATTAATATTTTCTACTTTTAATGTAGACGAAGTTCTAGTCGAAATTCTGAAAATGTTTCCTACAGCAATTTACCAGAATCAAGTTTTAACAGATGTACAAGTATGGAAACTGAGTAAGTTAAAATTACTATACTTAATTTTCTGTTATTTGCATTATATTCATAATTTTTATTATGTTAGTGGATAATCAAGGGGAAGAATAGTCTCTGAAACATTTGATTGTAATTAAAGTTTCTTGTATAAATTTTTATATATATTAGGGAGAGTGAAATTATTATTTGAACTTGTAAAAGCTGTGTAGATATTTCTAAACTGCATTATTACCAAATAAATAAGGATGGGCACATGTGATATCAGTGAAAGCTATGTTCCAATTTGTGATTTATTTTAAAAGAGATTGAAATCTAATTAATATAATGGCAAATTTTATGCAAGTTTTAAGTTCTCTATAAAGTATACATACATAAATTTAATTAAGAGAAATAATATGCAAAATAATTCTTTCAAATTTTTAATAATAAAAATAAAAATGCATTAATTAAAAATATATCATTTAACATAGTTCTTTGAAGTTTGACATATAATTTGTTAAAATTGTGCTGTAATCTTGCAAGATATTAATTGGCCAACTGTGAATGATATTTGATTTCACCAGCTTCGTTGAAAACTTCATTAAGGAAATTTGCTTTCATGTCTTTGGCACTTCTGCATGAAGTCAACTTTTCTACAGTTAATTGCCAAATGCCAAGGGTTAAAATAATTATTTTCTCTCATTTCATGCTAGTTACATATTCCATAACTTCAATTAAGATAGTAAATTATGTTAAGAGATTAGTAATTAATCATTAAAGGATATTTTAGATGTTTTCAATATTTTTGTAGTATAAACCAATTTTTTTCATCAGTTTGTATTTAAAAAATACATAGTTCGTTATCTTCAATATCTTTTAATCGATTAGATTAAATTTTTCCAAAATGAGTGGTGTAAATGCATTTTTATAATATTACTCTCATTACTAATCTTACTACTTTGTAAAAAATGATAAAGAAATTTTTTTATTTTAATAATTAAGTTAACTGCATGTAGAAAAATGCAATAATAAATCACTTAAAAATTTAATTAAAAATATTATGAATACATAAAAATTTTTCAAAAATATTAATATTTCAATCTTTAAATGTTGTTTATATTTAAAATTTTTTTCTTGTTAATTGAAGAATGATAAACGTATTAATTAATTTGCCCGTGATTCAAGAATTTTAAAGTGTATATCTATATTCATTTATATCCCAGATTTCTAACAGCATTGTAGTTTTTACATATTAACTTTTATGCTACATTTTTAGTTAACCATATGCAGTTAATTATTTTAGAAGGCAAGAAAAAAACTTTGTTTCTGTTTCACTCTTTTTTTTTATAGCAGCGACGATAGTAGTATGGCTGAATGTTGGATATGTCATGATAATTATGCTGAGGTAAATTTTATCTTATGCATTTTCTTTGTTTAGATTTTATGTTGTATATCATCCTTTGAAAATAAATTTTCATGTACCTCAGTTCAAACTAAGCATTTCTAATTTTATGTTGAATCCAGTAAATCATTATAATTAATTATTTGAAAATTTTAAGTTATAGAAACTGGGCTTTGATAATTGGCGTTTTGTAGAATATCAATATCTGCATTGCTAATAAAGTTCGATTTTTATGATATATTGTAACTCATTAAGACACTCACTGTGAAACATTATTTATCAAAAAATAAATAGATGTCTAATTCATTATTTTTATAGTTTTTTTTTTTTTAATGTGATATAAGAATGGAATAATATCTGAAACAGATCTGAAGAATATTTGCATTTATGATTGTACCCAATATCCGCTATATCACCAAAAACGGAGCATTTGACTCGAGCAATATAGGAGGTAGAGGTATTCTCAGAACTTTTATGTCCCTTTTATACTATGGCAATTAAAAGTGAAATCATTTTCATGAAGGATAATGCCAGTTTACATTTTTATTTCCGTTTCTGAAGGGCTATTTTTCTTTCAATGGATTTACCAAACTTTGAACATGCTTGATAATCTCTTGAAAATAATTACTTGTTGCTTATTAACCTCACAATTGAAATTCGTTCTGCAGGAATGAGAGTGAATATCTTGATCCTCCTTAATAACTCATTGACTCATCACTCTGATGCATCGCTTTCCATTAAGGAAAACTATGTTCGTTAAAGTGTTAATCTTTTATTGCATTATACTCGAATATAATTCAGTAGTTCTTTTTTTTTTCCCTGTAATTTACCTTTCTCTTAGCATGCATGTCTGTTAATCAAATATCAGCTTTTAATAGTTATTTTTATCAGCAGTTTATATCTAAACTCACAATAACCTCATTATTTTGAGCTGTATTTATGTTATCAATATAAAATTTGCTTAAATTTCTCCTTCAATGTTTAGAAATTTGAATTGTCATTACTTAGAAGTATCACGCTCACTGTATCATGAAATATTTTTCTTTGCTTATGCCAATTTTTGTTGATTTACAATTTACAGAACTGTGATATTTTCACCTTTAACAGAAAGTTAAATATAGAATTTATATATAATGTTGCCTAAACTTCTGATTTTAATTTTTTTAAAGTTACAATAATAACTTCTGCAGATAATCTATAGATCACATTAAAACACTTTAGCATTTAATTGGTGAGGATTATTGTTTACAAACTGTAGACTTTTTTTTTTTTAGTATTGTAAATGTCAATTCTATAAAACCGTTGCTTAAAACCGCCTTTTGTCAAAATAAATAAAAAAAAAAATATTTTAAACAAAAGAATTGTTGATAAGGAAGAACTGTACAAAAAAGTGATACATATAATTTCAAAATTGAAGAAATATGGCTCACATAATACATTGATAAAACAGCGTAGAATGAAGTCATATATAAGGATTCAAAATGTTTTACAGAAAGCCACATTAATTGATACTGATTTCTAGCAAATATGAAGATTCCAAATTGTATTAAATATCCAGTGTTTATTGTACACAGTCCAGTCACATTAATGTGACCACCTACTTTCTACGTCAACGTGAAATAACCAATCACAAAAGGCCGGTGGCAGCACATTGCAGTGGAGTGTATATAAAGGATGTCCTAGGGCATCGGAAGGCATTTCAACCGTTGGCGTAATACAGAAACGTAGGTTATTAGGTTAGGTGGTTATTCTGGCTTCCGAGAGGTGGTCACATTAATGTGACTGGACTGTGTATAAACGACAATAATAACTGTATTTATATATATATATTATATATATATATATATTAGTGTTTCCTCTATCAAAATTTGCATTATAATTTTTGTTGACCTATCTGTAAATTATCTGACTACTTTTATGCCATGTTTATAAAAAATAGAACATTAACAAATGGTATATTAATTAACATAAGTGAACATGTTGGAACATCTGTGTAATAAAGCAGGTATTTAATTTTTTTTTTTGAGTGGAATGGTTTGGTTTTGGGTTATATAGCATTGTGAAATTTTGGGAACTGCAGTAATTTTGTTCTTTCTCTACTTAATGTTTTATTATTTTATCAAATGCAATTTTCAAATATTTGGATGCACTTAAAAAAAAAAAACTACCGAAATCCTGAATATTTGCTATAGATTTATTTTCAATGTTAATTAAAAAAGAAAAAAAAAATTATAAGAAATAATATTTGTATTATAGTTGAAAAAATTCAACATTAATCAGTTTCTGTATTTGAAAAGTATTGATGATTTGTTAGTATTTATGGAAAATATTGTCTAAAATTTTTTAAAAAATTATTTAATGCATAAAAATTTTAATTTTTTTTATTCGTGTATGTGTGTGTACATATATCAAATTTTTTTTTCTTGCAGATTATATCTTCAGACAGAGAATTTGTGTCTACTGTTTGTGGTCATCTTTTCTGCAGTTTGTGCATTCAACGTTCTCTTTAGGGATAGACAAGTTTGTCCTAGATGCCTAAGGAAAATTTATCCCAAACAAGTTCATCCAATTTTTTTCTCTGAACAGTTTTAAATACAGGATACTTTGAAACGGACTTTTCAATTTTGATTATCAGAGTAATATTAAAGTTTCCAAAAAAAAACTTTTTAAAAAGTTATGCAATAATAATTAATTATTGAAAATTATTTTGACGAATTGATTAAAATTATCTTTAATGTTTGCAGTGTTACTTTTGTACCTTTCTGTAAAAAAAAAAAATTATGTATCAGAATAAAAAATAAATTTATACGAAATTGATTTTAGTTGAAGTTGTCTTATTTTTTCCTTCTTTCAAAGCATATGCTTGTAAATATGGATTCAATCTTTTACATTTCTGTGGTATATCTATTTTAAAATAGATGCTTTGTTTATATGACTTCTTATTTATGCAAAGGTAAACATTGAAACTTTAGAGAAGTTTGTGTTTGTATTTTGATAAATTTGTTTCAAACATTAATTATATGTCTACATCTTAGATATGTGATTGGAGTATATAAAAATTATGCTTCATATAAAAATAAAATTCCATATTATTTATTCATTAGAATTTTTAGCATCAGCTCTCATTAGTTAGTTTATTGATCATTTCACAATTAAACTAATAATTTGATGGACAAATGTACTATTACAATTTGGATTAAATGTCTTAAACTCTATACAAGTTCATCATTTCTCTTTCTTCTGAAACCTAATATAGGAATTTTCTTTTCTACAAATTTATCTCATGCCTGCTTAAATGCAAAAATATTCAGGTATTTTCACTGTCTGGTTTCGAAAACACTTTTATATCAGGAACATGTAATGCAGTTAAATACCAAATCATTCCCAAGATAAGTTTTATTCTTTTAAAAAATAAAATGAACTTTTACTTTTTGTAATAAGAAATTGATATCTGAATATTTACTCAGATAAATATCTACTAGTAGACATGTCTTGGCTAGCAGGTCAAGATAAAATAACAATAAATAATAAAATTCTAAGTTAACAATGTATTCCATTAGAAAATTTTTTAGAATATCAAATGGGTTATTTTGAATTAAAAAAGACAAATATTTATATCTTAAATATTCCAATCAAAAAATTAAAATTACATCAGAAACACAAACATAGGAAATGAAGCAGATATTAATCAAATATTAAATTAATAAATTCATATATTGAAACTGAAATATGAAAAGAAATTATATTATATAAAAATTTAATTAATATTTGATGAAACCTATGAACATTATATGAACAAATTATGAATGTTAATAAGAAAATTTTAAATAATTAAAAAATAATAAACAGATAAATTTTTTTAAAAGGAAGATTATGACATTTTTTAAATAAAGATTCTCAGGGGAAAATATTGGTTAAAAATATTCCTTCATTATTAAAATAATAATGCAGTAATACAAAGTATATTACTTAAACAAATTTCAGATCATAAACTTTTAAAAGGTCTGCCATTTTATAATTATGTGATAATTGAAATATTACTTTGTGATTGTCGAATTTTTATTTTATTTCAACTTAACATTATAAATTCCATTTAAAACAATTTTCGTATTCAAATTATTTTGTATTTAAAATTATCTTATTAAATAATTAACCTTTTACTCAATTATATTCTAATAAGTTTAAAAGCATCGTTTGTCAAAATTTTCATGCATTTTAATTTAAAACAACTTTTAACAAACCACAATCTTTAAAAAAAAAAAAAAAAATCCTTTAAATTTCATCAATTAACCTTAAATAACCTGTGCGGTACCTACCTTAAATAACCTTAATAACGGTCGTGTTGTTCGTGCAGCAAACATTTCTATAGATAGACGTTTTGAAAGATAAAGTAATAAAAATTGCTTTATTAAGAATTCAGTGATTCACAGCTTCATTTAAAACATTTATTAATCATTATTTCCAGTCTCATTTTAAAGCGATTTGGTTTGGTTTGTCGCTCTACGGTCATCTTGTGCGCACGAGGGCTAAACAGACCGGGACCTACAGTTTAACGTGGATTCCGAACCACTCACAAACATCCATGCCACCTCCAGGATTCGAACCTGAAGCCTGGAATATCAAAGGCCAGAGCGCTAGCCACCAGGCCGCCCATTTTAAAACTGAGAGATCGCTTTAAAATGAGATGCAATTTATTTCACTAGTCTACTTATAGAGAATCTGTTGGAGTTCATTCTAAGACAGTGGATGAAGAAAACCATTATCATCTTTGAGAGAAGAATATTCTAGTCAATAAATTTTTAATACTGATGGGATAGAATGTTTACCGTTAGTTGATTACCGTTTTCTTATTGAATACAAAATATTTTGGATGCCAAAACACTTTTGAAAACTTTTTTCGTTAATTGGAGTTACAAATGCGAAAACTGAAACAAGAGGGCAACGGGCGTACCGGTTACGGAGTTCCGAGGTGGCTTTAAGAGCCACAATACCTCCACATCTTAATTTAGTTAAAACATTAGCACAAAATGGGGTTGCTTAAAATTAAAGAATAAAAAAATGAAAAAAAGGTAAACAATGGGGTATAAATTAAGAAAAACATCTCCTGCTTGAGAACAATTAAAGCAGGAGATCGAAAACGCTAAAGCTATCGGTACAATTAGGGGTCCGTTGACGATGCCCAAAAATAAATGATTAAAGTTAAACTAAGTTAAAATGAAATAAAATAAAAAAAGAAATTAAGATTAAGCAAATAAAAATAAAATAATAAGGTGCGACATACAAGTTGTGTTAAACACAACTTGTTTACATGTCTGTTTGGTCAATACGCCGACAGATGGCGCCATCAGTCTTTTTACATAGTTTTTCAAAAAAACCTAACCAAAGCTAGGAAAATACAAATTCTTTTGATTTTTTATAAGCAAAAATAAAGTTAATAATATACGCGAGCAGCGAGCAGTTAAGATTTACTATTGAAAGATTTAAAATTTACAGTTAATAAATAAAATAAAGACTTAAACAAAGTTAAGGAATTTAAAAGTTAAAGGTAAACAATAAAAGCAAGATTATTTGCAATTAGATAAATAGTAAAAACTGTTAAGAAGATTAGTGGAATTATTTTAAATAAGCAAACAATTAGAAAATAAAAGTAATTAAATAAAAGTGAACCATTAAAAATTTACAAGTTAAAATTTAAAATTACAGCTTAAAAGAGTCAGATAGCCATGTTCTAATTTAAGTTGCACATCGTAGCAAATAAAAGTTAAGATTTAAATGCCAAAAATTCCAGCTCAGATTCGCTTGAAGTGATCGGAGTGACTAGACAACAGCGACAGCGGTAGAATCGGCGGTTGTAGGATAAAATCCACAACGCCTTTTCAATGCCGGGAAAGATTCCCATTGCTGATCATAGATAGCTCTGGGTCTCTTCCTGGAGCTAGCCACACCTGGATGGTATACAGGTATTTGTCTGATCGCTTCGTTTCGGATCTGAGACCATTTAGAATGAAATGATTTCGAAATTTTGAAAATATAGTCCATAATGGGTTCTATATTCAGATCTCTGTGGAGTTCTTCTAACAAACCACGGGGCGTTAACTATCATAGCTATCTGTTTATTTTGAAACACTTGGAGCTTCTTGAGATTTGCGATTGAGGAGGACGCCCAAATAGGACATCCATACAAGAGAATTGGTCGAAGGATTGACTTGTAGAGCAAAACCTTGTGTCTGATCGCTAGCCTGCTCTTACGAGAAATTAGGCTTTTTAGCTTAATGCTAGCAGCAGTTGCTTTGGCAACTACTTTGGCAAAATGGGTCTTATAGGTTAATTTTGAGTCAAAAAATTAACCCCAGGTACTTGTACTCAGAACCCAGGGGACTGGTCGGCCAAAAAAGAGTGACATTCAATAGTGAACTGACGTTCTTTTTACGTGTAAACAGGAGGCACGCGCTTTTAGAAGGATTTACTTTGTTTTTCCAGGTGGTCAACCAACTTTCCAAGCGAGAAATATAATTATTGAGCAGAGCAATGACGGAGTTTGAAACAAGAATTACTTTGTTTGTTGATTAATGTACAATCTATAATATACATTTAAAGCTATAAAACGAGCAAGTGGAATTTTTCCCCCTGTCAATTGTACAAGTTTTAATCTTTTGATTTGAGGATCATACGATCACCGAAATGAACTTGATAAAATTTTTTTCTGAGTACAGAATTTCGGAGACGGGAAAAAAACAAATGAACTTGCTAGATACTTTCATGCGATTTCTCCAGCATGGGCTAAAGTTATGTGGAAATGTATTTCTTCGTTTGTAATGTTTCGTTTGTTTCTTCGTGTTTTTTTTTTTGCTCTTCGGAGGTCGGAGGTGATTAATTTCAGCCTGAGAAGTGAGAGATAAATATTTTATTTTTTATGAAAGGGAAAAGTTCTTGTCCACCTCATGCATAGACTTCAAGGATTATCTGGTTTGCGATACAAACAAACCACTTGACAATTGAGATTACGACTGTAAGTGATGTGATAGCATCAAATAATTCAAGGAAAGGGAATTGCCTCTACGAAAGAAGACCATTGAGTTTTGAAAATTGTGAAAGCGTTCTTTGAAAATAGTAATGGCTATGAGAATATAGTAATGGCCATAAGTAATTTGCAAAAGCTTGTATAGTATGCGTCAAAAATGCGATTTATGATATAGCCGATAAAAACAAAACGTGAAGTAAAATAATCTAATTCTTTTAAACATGATTTAGAAAACTAATGTCTAAGCCAGGGATGGGCAAACTTTTTCGGTCGCGGGCCAAAAATCGAAAAAAAAAAAAAAACCAGTCTGGCAGGCCAAGATAAATTTTTCTAAAATTTTAAAAACAATATACAAGTATTACAATTTAAATATGTTAATGACATGAAAGAATTTGCGATGTGCCACGCTGGTTAATCCTTTACAACTGTAAAAAAATATTTCCAGGTCCCTTCTTCATCACTCTGAATCAACTTTACGTTTTTTAGTAGCCATTTTGGGGTTGAAATATTTTACGAATAATCAAACAAGCACTAGCTACGATACTTTTAATAATTTCACTACTATTCACAATGATGTTATATATCTGCAATCCTTCCATACGATATCAATAATATTAGAACTCGCGTCAAAAAAAAAGCCGCTGGCTGGAGCTTAAAATGCGCAGTATGCCACCTGTGAGGTCTAATTCACCTATATTGATTCCCATGTGCAGCTCCTCGAGAAAGATAAATCCTGTCGGCGCCAGTCGACAGCTATAACTAACAAAGAACTTCCACTTTTAACGCTTTACCAATTGAAAGCTGTCTGTGCTTGCTATTTCCGTCGATTTATGTTCTGTAGAACAAAAATAGAGAAAGTAAAAAAGATCATCATCAGTCCTTTGAAAAAAGGAAGAAAAAAATATTTCATCAAAGTATAAAAGGAGATGGATATATAAATATATATTTCTTTTAATTTGCCTCGAACCGGCAAATTAAAATTCTATCCGCGGGCCGGATAGAACCTTCCGGATGGTCGGAGTTGGCCCGCGGGCCGTAGTTTGCCCATCCCTGGTCTAAACCATTATAAAGGAAGAAATAAAAATTACGTTGCTTAAATTAGTCTTTATTTCATGATGGATGGGTTTTTTTTCCCTGCGATGCTCCTTTTTCCTGCATATAGTGTTATTTCTTTTTGGGTCCTTTTGATTTAGGTTAAATCGGGATTTCGCTGTACATTAAATTAATGACATTTTTTCATGAGAATCAGTATTTATAATTGTGCCTCATATTTTGATATAGACATGAGCCAGTGTAGGGGAGCGATTGGAACTGTATAGTGTTTTGTTCTACTTTTCAAGTTGAATTGCATATTCTTATTATGTTGATTTTAATTTCTGTACTAAAAATAAAAAAATATTTTACATTCGAAATAAGAATTTTTTTCTGAAAGAAAATTTTGAAATATCTTTAAAGAGAATTCAAAAGAAGTGTTATAGAAGGAAGCACATTTGGTTGAATTTCACAACTTGAAAATATAAAATATAATCAGTTGATGTTTTTTTTAGAAACCTTCATTTGCTGCAAGCAATTGTCGAAGAAGGTTTTTTTTTTCAGAATTATTATCAGTAATTCCTTCATTACTTTTTTAAACCTGTTATAACTTTTAAGCCGTTTAACCTAATCGCATTAAATTGAACAAGATCGTAACATCTAATTTATAGTTCATAATTTTGTTCATGGTATTGAACTTAAGAACTGGATATTTTAAAACTTTCGTTCAGTAAGTAGAAACGCCATGATGTAGCGTTTTTAATTTGCCGAGAGTTCTCTGATTGTTGATAATGCTGAGTTTTGCTATAATTAATAATTTTGTTTATATTTTTACTAATGATACTTCTTAATTTGAGTATGTTATTAATCTATACACATTGAACATTCCCAAATAACTTTTTAAAAATGTCCACCACTTAATAAGATCAAAATCATTTTCATTCCTGCTAAGATTCAGTTTATTGTTACATTATTTGAATTGCATTTGCAAAAAAATAAAGCATAATTTTTCTTTCGGGTATATTTCTTAGCTGTCACTGGAGGTCTTGCAGCAGTTGCAACTTCGATGGAGAGTAAATACTGTCCATACGCATTACTCAGCATATTCATGCCAAGAAGATATACCAATACTACTGTGAATAAGCGTATGCTACATCCTGAAAATAAGCAAAATCATGAAGGAATATGGATATGAACTTTGAATAATATTTCTATTATAAGCAATTTATTTGCCGGAAAAAACTTTCCTTTATTCCACATATAACGACTTCTTTTCCACCTTTAACCTTTAAACAGAATTAATATTTTCTTCTTGGGCCTGAATGGCCGAGTGGCTAGCGCTCGGTACCACAAGTTTCGGGTTCGAGCCCCGGCGGTGCCATGGACGTTTGTAGTGGTTCGGAATCCACTTTAAACCGTAGGTCCCGGTCAAATAGGATCGTAGAGAGTTGCGGGGGCATTGCTACTCCGCGTCCGTGGCTTATCTTCAAGTTACACGCGCCCCTGGGTAGTGCTAAGTGAGTAACGTCTGTGCAGCGCTTACTTTAAGGTATCTAAGTGTAAGTGTAAGGTATCTAAGGCTGTTTAAGTGTTTGCCAGCTGCATTAGAAAGAAAAAAAAATATTTTCTACTTGACAGCTGGTAGCCTGATTTACAACAAAACAATTAGAAGGTAGCCAATCGTCTCACTTTAAGGATGACAGTCCTTTTGTAAGTTGTGTATTCCCTAGAAAAGTGTCCTTCTATATATCCTCTATTATTCTAACTGCAAAGTTAAAAGTAAATTTTTTTTTTATTACTCTTTGAAATACTTTGTTTCTTAAAAATACGCATTTTATAAAAAATATTTATTAATTTCCTTAATAAATAAAAAATTAAATAGTTTTTAAACTCAATTTTTATTGGATTAATTGTAAAATTTCTCTGATTTCAATATGTTATCGATAAGAACAGTAATACATTTCTGACAAAGAATATTTTTTATTGTGTCAGTATTTATTGAGTAATATATACATATCACATAATTGAGAAATACAATAAATACTTTTTACATTTATTTTTTCCAACTTCTCTTTTCAAATTTTCATATCATATTCAGAAATATTTTTAAATTTAGGACGAAATAATATTTGCCAAGATTTAATATTAGGACTAATAATATATTTAAATGCTTCATCACATTTTAATAAACTTAAATAAGCATCATTAGTATCCTTACAGGATATTAATGAAATTTTTACATGAGAATTTTTTTTTTTATTTCAGAATAAGTTGTAAAATCAGGATATAATATTGTAATGTTTTTATTATTAGTAATATTCAATTTATTTAATAAATTTTTATAGTTAATTGAAAAACTTTACAATTAAAATTAATGTATAAATGACTTGTATAAACGGTCATACATTTTGCATAACGTGGTTTATAAACATATTCTCCAAAGTTAGGTTCAAACCAAACTAAAAGATCACAAAAGGTTTCAATATCATCTCCTTTTGTGCGTGTCTCAATAACTAAATCGTTAAAAAATATATTTAAATAATAATTTATCAAATTATATCTTCTTCCCAAATTTCCATATACAATTGTAGATAAATTTGGTTTTACAAATTCTTGTAATAATTCCAACACAGAAGCTATTATTTAAGAAATATTTTTTTTTCAATTTTTTTATTCTTTTATCACATATTTTATTAACATATTTTGTTGCTGTAGCTAATGTCCTCTAATTACATCTAGTTGTTGTTCTTATCCCACTTAGTAAATATCTAATCTAGACCAAGCCCACGAAATAATATGGACTCATGGTTGAAGGGAAGAAAGCAGCTTCTGTTGTGAAGGAGCACCCGCAGGTGGAAGTCGGACTTTTGCTCCGTGATGCTCTACAGTTATATGAGATCGGGACCTACGGCTTAAAGTGGATTCCGAAACACTACAAACATCCATGGCACCGCCTGGACTCGAACCCGAAAGCTGTGGTACCGAGGGCCAGAGTGCTAGCTACTCGACCATTCAGGACCCCTTTTCAAATTTAATTGTTAAACATCCTTTAAGAGGAAAAACATTCCTTAATTTGTTTTTTTTTTTTTTTTTTTTTTTTTTTTTTTTGCATCAATATCTCCTTCAATTTTTTTTTTCTTAAATTTTTTTTTTTAGCAGGAGTAGGATTTTCATCAGAAGATAGTTTCTTTTTTGCAGCAGGAGCCGGATTTTCTGAGAAAATATATTTTTTTTCCAGCAGTAGGATTATCTACGTAACGTAACGATAGATGTTTAGTTGGAGTACCAGGGGTTTACCCCGTACCTCCATATCAATAATTACTAACTAACCGTGGGGTGAAACTAATCGTGGGGTGCTTGATATCAATAGTTATAATTTTTCACTAGTTTCATTCCGAAATGAAGAGTTAGCTTAAAAATGTCATACAAGCACCCCACGCTTTTACAACAGTGACATTCTCGTCAGTAATTTTATTATGTTAACAATTATTTTTTACTTTTTAGTTTAAAAACATGCTTTTAGAGTTAATCAAACTATAATATTTAAATGAGGTCTTGGTACGGAGGACTGGAACTATAATTGTGAGTAAAACAAAGGCTAAATGCGAATATGTCGAGCCAGCCACGATTCGAACAGGGAGTCTCCTGATCCGTCGTCAGGCGTGTTATCCGTTGTCCCACGTAGTTTTGAATGTCTTTACTGAATACTTTCATTCTACATGGGTTAAATCGCTCTTCATAAGTTAAAATAAAATCACTACTCCTGGCGATCCTAATCATGATGAGATAATAAACTTATCAAAATATTTTAGTGTCGTCGGTCCTTGACAAGTCTACAACGTTTAAATTAAATCTGATCGCTTAAAGTAGGGCAAAATCGAGCCCAAAGAGTCAGTTACAAACAAACAAACATACAGGTGAAACTAATAAAAGAGTATTAATGAAACATAATTTAAAGAAACCAAAAGTTAAGTTTTTAAAAAGAAAATAAACGAGTCCATGCTCTGTGTAATTTAAAAGGAATAAAAGGGTTAATAAATGTTTTTTTTTCTTTCTTTCTAACGCAGCTGGCAAACACGGGGTAGTAAATGTTCATTATTTAAAATATAGTTTATAAAAATATTTCAATGCAAAATAAGTGTGGCAGTCAGGGCCGGATTTTCCTATAGGCCAGGGATGGGCAAACTTTTTCGGTCGCAGGCCAAGAATCGAAGAAAAAAAAAAAGTTTGGCGGACCAAGATAAATTTTTCTAAAATTTTAAAAATATTTATAGTATTAATAACCATTTATTATTACCATAATATTTATAATATTATTAACCAATAATATATATATATATACACACTTTATTTTTGAAATATTTTACGAATAACCCAAACAAGAACTAGCAAAGCTATACTTTTAATAATTTCGCCCCTATTCACAATGATGCTTTATGTCCACAATCTTTCCATACGCAATCAATAATATTAGAACTCGCGCCAAAACAAAAAGCCGCTGTCAGGAGCTTAAAATGCGCAGTCTGCCCCATGTGAGGCCTAATTCACCTATATTGGATTACCATATGTCTGCTCCCCAAGAAAGAGATAACGTTTGTTAGCGCCAATCTACAACTATAACTAGAGAGTTTATGCATACCGTTTTTGAACGTCCGCTATTTTTCTTCTAGCGCGCATGCTCATAGGAAACATTGTACTATTACGCATGCATATCTGTAATATTGTAAAAATCATTTGCCAAAAATAGTATTTGTTTACTAGCAAATAGATTGCTATTTGTTTTGTATTGACATGTCTTTAGTGAACAATTTCATTACTAATTAAAAAGATGTACATAAATAAACCTATAAAATACATACAACTTTTTAAAATTTTGATTAAATTACTTATTATTTACATATAATTTTGTGCAAGTTTCTTGTATTTAAATATTTCAGAATATATGAAGCAATATTTTTTTAATGAACATTTCTTGTAATGTATAACAACTATGAAAGAGATTTAAGAAACCTGAATTAATTTTAAATTCAATTAATTTAAATTTTATTTTTTAATTCATGACATACTTTAAAAAACAGATTAGCAAAATTTTTGAAAATCTTTACATAATTATGATTAAAATGTTAAAATTGATTCCTACAATATGCCATTTCATTAAATAAAGAAAACTGTTCTAACAAAACAAACAATTTTATTAAGAAACAATATAGTAAATTTATTTACTCTTGCAATTTATTATAAATGTGTATAAAATAAATTAATAATTTCACATGAAGCCTGCAAGAAAAAAAAAGAAAATTGTAATGATTCAGTTATATATTATTACTTAACTTTTAATTTGCAGACAGCAGAAAGATTTTTGAAGAAGTTAAAAATTATTAACTCTTATACCAAGTCCCCATAAAAAAAAAAAATGACAAACAAATATAAAATTAAACCAAATCTTTAAAAAAGTAACTAATATTAAGCAGGTTAATAAATGAAAAATATTTCTATAGTACTTTTAATTAGCATAAAAATAAAAGAGTTATCAAATTAAAAAATAGTTTAATATCAGAATTTTAACAATTAAAACAAATTATTTATAGCAAATAGCTTTTTAATATACTTTTAAATAAAAAAATACTTTTTTTGTTTGTTTTAAATTAATATAAATTTATAATATATATTCCTAAAACTAGACACATGAAAAGTAAAGTAACATTATAATTAGTCATAAGTTAATTAAAATTAGTCTTACTACCAATCATTCATAGCACATTTGTTTCTAATCATCAAAACAAATTATGTTCACCAATTTTTAAGTAAAAGTTTAAATTTATATTTATTATTACTGTTTTTTTTTTTTTTTAATTGTTATATGCATAATCTTCAATGAGCAAATGCTTTATAAGAAATTTAGAAAGAATGAATTTTTAATTCACTTTTCTTAATGATGTATTTTAAGGTAGTTTAAATTTTGTACAATTATCCTGCAAAAGCCTACTACCAATGAAACCACTAAATATCTGTATATAATAGTCTTGTTTCATAAAAACAGAAAAGCAATTTTAATTTAATACTATATTTTAATTAAAAAATGCATTTAAAAACAATTACAATTGCAATACTTTTAATAATTAAAATAAACATATGACATTACTAAATATATATTTCTAAAATCAGGCAGCATTTTAACAAGTACAAATTACGGGTACAGGCAGGGCCGGATTTAGATGAAAAGAGGCCCTAGGCTATTTCATTATGCCACGAGTCAGATAACATGTGAAGATTCAAAGTGGCATTCAAAGTGGCATTGGCATTCAAAGTGGCATTCAAAGTGGCATTTTTTACAGTTTCATAGAAGAAGTTGAAAACCCGTTTGGGTTAGTAAACTCCGAGAATCTATAGCATTGCAGAAGTTTATTATTAATAGACTTCAATAAAACACTGTTCCTCATCTTCAAAGCCATTTGTCTCAAGACAGGAGCAGAGCTTATTTTAATATTAAGCAAGCAAATTATTAAGTTAAGTTTAATATTAAGCAAGCAATATTAAAAATTCATCCTTTCTAAATTTCTTATAAAGCATTTGCTCATTGAAAATTATACATATAACAATTAAAAAAACAGTAATAATAAATGTAAATTTAAAAATTGGTGAACATAATTTGTTTTGATGATTAGAAACAATTGTGTTATGAATGAACAATGAATTTTATTTTATAAAATAAAAAATGATGTATTTTATTATCTCTCCCGTAACTTAAAAATAGGAAGTGAAAGGCCCTCATAAGTGGAATAGCCTAGGGCCTCTTTTCATCTAAATCCGTCCCTGGGTGAGACAAACATTTTTTCCTGGTTAAGACACAGGAGAGGCTCAGGAGGTAGATCAACGTTGCCTTTTAGCCAACATAGGAGAATTTATTATCAATGAATTGTGGTGGAGCAATCACTCCACCTTAGAGAAGTAGAACATATTAAAGAGCTGTATCATCATTCAACTTTCACGGAGCACATTGGCCTGTTATGGCATTATTCACTCCTAATCCGGTGTGCTGGGGTTCATTGCAATAAGAAAAAACATCGGTAACCAAAGGCAGTGAGCGTATTTATGTCCATGTTAGTAAGATAAAAACTAAATAAAAATAAAACAAGGAGTAATTAAAAAGGATAGAGCAATTATAAAATAATTAAATAGAAAGCAACAAGCGCAATTAATTGAGGCATTTAAAAAGAAGTTGTAATTTCTCAATGGGTCTATTAGCATTTTTAAGTTGCGTGTAAAAGTTATCTTTAACATGCTAGCATGGTAAAGATATTTACAATTTCTGTAAGTACATAAAGCGCTTTAGTTTAAAGAGCTGTACAATTAAATTCGCCACACTATATATACATCAATTTTCTTGAAAAAAAGTGGTAGATTGGTGCAATAGTATTGAAAATTTAATAACGTGTTTACTTTGCTTTTTTTTTTTTTTCCGTGTTTGTGCAGGGAATTCATTAATTTATCCAAGTTTTTATTTGTTGGAAACATACTATTACACAGTTTATTATGGAGTAAAAGGAGTTTATAATAACCGTTACGAAACCAAAATTCATCTGGAGGGCTGAAGAGAAAAGGAAAGGAGTGAGCAGAGTTGTTTACAAACCAAAACTAAAACATTGCAAAGTTCCGCGTCGAAACGGCCTTGGCGAAAACTAATCCGATTCCGAAGCTAGAAAAGTTGGATCACCTGAAGAAAATGTATCAGTAAAATGAATTTCTTCAGAAACTGTTTCTTTTTTTGCTCCATTTCGGCTTGCTGCTGGAATACTTGTGCTAAGTTAGTCGCTGAGACATTCTGATACAAATGTTGGTTGATGGTTGACGTATTCTTTTGGAGCTATTTAGCCCGGGGGCTCCATTTCCGATACGACAGGGTAAATACAGTTGAAACAATGAAAATTTCCCAGAATATGTTTATAAATATAATGAAAAATTAACTGACAATCATAAACAAATAAAAAATAAAAAGTTAACTAAAATTTTGCGTGGGCGTTTTAAATCACAATTTTGAACGTAAGAGTCATCTCCTGGATTGCAGTATTTTCATGATTAATAAGCGTGTCAAAAAAATTTAACAGATGTATTTAAGAAAGTCTTTTAAGGAAGGAATGTTAATAGCTTTATAGATATCAGAATTGCGCATGAACCATTTAGCAGAGGTAATTGGGCGGATTGTGATATTTTGTAAAGTTTCAAGCGTTTTTAAATTAGATTTAGCTGCTTAAGACCAGGCCGGACAAGCGTACGTGAGAATTGGGCGAAGCACAGGCGTATGAAGAAGAATTTTGAGATACAAATGTAACTTTCAGAGCATATTTATACAAAAATATATCGTGACGTCACAATGAAGAAAGAAATGCAATATTGTAAAAATTATTATTATTATTATTATTATTAAGCTTAAATGAATATCTGTATTTTATAATTAAATTTTTTATTATAAATTTAATTGTTTAAATAATTCTCATATGTTTTAATTTGTTAGTATCAATGGAAGAAAGTAATGAAAAAGGGGAAAGGCGGTTTTTAAAAGATTAATTGAAGTACTGTCAATTATAGAAAAAAATTCGTAAGTTTTATTTATTATATTTAAATAATGAATTAAATAATATTATATTTAGACAAATAATTATATTATTTATTACAGAAACGATATCAGTAAAGTTCCTAACTAAAGAAGAGCATAAAAATTTTTAAAAAATAGTAAAATTGGAGAAAAAAATATATAAGAATATTAATATATAATAGTTATATTTAAATATAAAAAATATTTTATTTTAATTAAATTTGGTATATTTTAATTTGTATGTTAATTTAAAAAATTTTTTTTTCAGACGATCAATCAGAAATTATAAAAGAAGTGAAATTTGTTTAACTAATTGTAAATATTTTTTTGTATTTAAAAAATTGTGAATAAAAAATTATTTTTAAAAAATTCTTGACATTACAAATAAATTGTTAAGAAAAAAAAAAACTTCTGCAAAAGAATTTATTAATAAATAAATATCAATATGTAAATAACAAATTGTTTTTTAAAATTTTATCATCGGTAGGTTTTCTAAAAAGAATTTTTAAAAAAACTTTTAGCAATCTGTCTTTTAAAGAATACAGAAGTTATTCATTTTTATTAAAACAAATTTTTAAAAATTAGGTTTATTTCTATTTTAAATATAAATTATTTTTTAAATAATAATGTTAATTAAAAATGTTTTTAATTAGCATTATTAAATTAGCTTAATAATAATTTATTACGTACGTCTTTGTTGCGTAAACCATTTACCAACATCCCACCACTTATACGCTCCAATGGATCCTTTGCTTATGGCACGTGAGGAGAAAGCCGAGCTTTTAGCTGATAGCCTACAACTTCAGTTCGAAACGAACCACGACGTCGAAGATTCTAACTTCTTCAGACGCACCAACACTGAAGTAGCAGACTTCCTCCAACAACCACACATAAATGATATCAGTCAGGTCAGCCCAGCGGAAAGTCTGTGAATTCATCAAGAAAATTAAACCCAACAAGTCTCCTGGGATTGATGGCATTAGTAATCGCATGCTTAAATCTCTGCCGTACACTTACGTGATACTGATCACTTATTTGATTAATTTTCTAATCGATAAGTATTATTTCCCACAGAGCTGGAAAACCGCCGTAGTCATTCCTATTCCAAAACCTGATAGTAATAGGGCCTACTCCCAAAATTACCGTCCAATCTCACTACTCAGTGGAGTGAGTAAAATATTCGAATATTCGATTCTCAAACGCCTGGATCAGCACTGCACAGATCATAATATTCTCATCCCTGAGCAATTTGGGTTCAGAACCCAACTCAGCACTACTCACCAGCTCTAACATGTTAACGAGCTGATCCATGATGGCTTTATCAATCGTAAATCTACGGGAATATTATTTCTGGACGTAGCCAAAGCCTTTGATAAAATTTGGCATAATGGCTTATTACTCAAGCTCATGTTTATCAAAATGCTCCTGTTTATGCCCCTGTTTAATTATTCACTCGTATCTCACTTTGGGTAATTTCAGAGTGCGAGTGGGAGGGACCATTTCAAGCGATCATCCAATCAGGAGCGGGTACCACAGGGCTCACTGCTCGGTCCCAGATTGTTTTTAATCTCTGTGAACGATATTCCTAAGCCAGAGTTCTGTAAATTGGGCATGTTCGCAGATGACACAGCGATTATTGCACAGCACAAGACACCAAACTCCGTCGTTGCTTTGTTTAATAATTATATTTCTCGCTTGGAAAGTTGGTTGACCACCTGGAAAATCAAAGTTAATCCTTCTAAAAGTGCGTGCCTCCTGTTTACACGTAAAAAGAACGTTGGTTCACTTTTAAATGTCACTCTTTTGGCCAGCCAGTCCCCTGGGTTACTGAGTAAAAGTACCTGGGGTTAATTTTTGACACAAAATTAACCTATAAGACCCATTTTGCCAAAGTAGTTGCCAAAGCAACTGCTGCAAGCATGAAGCTAAAAAGCCTAATTTCTCGTAAGAGCAGGCTAGCGATCAGACACAAGGTTTTGCTCTACAAGTCAATCCTTCGACCAATTCTCTTGTACGGATGTCCTATTTGGGCGTCCTCCTCAATCGCAAATCTCAAGAAGCTCCAAGTGTTTCAAAATAAACAGATAGCTATGATAGTTAACGCCCCGTGGTTTGTTAGAAGGAAGCAACTCCACAGAGATCTGAATATAGAACCCATTATGGACTATATTTTCAAAATTTCGAAATCATTTCATTCTAAATGGTCTCAGATCCGAAACGAAGCGATCAGACAAATACCTGTATACCATCCAGGTGTGGCTAGCTCCAGGAAGAGACCCAGAGCTATCTATGATCAGCAATGGGAATCTTTCCCGGCATTGAAAAGGCGTTGTGGATTTTATCCTACAACCGCCGATTCTACCGCTGTGGCTGTTGTCTAGTCACTCCGATCACTTCAAGCGAATCTGAGCTGCTAATTTTGGCATTTAAATCTTAACTTTTATTTGCTACGATGTGCAACTTAAATTAGAACATGGCTATCTGACTCTTTAAGCTGTAATTTTAAATTTAACTTGTAAATTTTTAATGGTTCACTTTTATTTAATTACTTTTATTTTCTAAATGTTTGCTTATTTTAAATAATTTCACGTAATCTTCTTAACAGTTTTACTATTTATCCTAATTGTCAATAATCTTGCTTTTATTGTTTACCTTTAACTTTTAAATTCCTCAACTGTGTTTAAATCTTTATTTTATTTATCAACTGTATTTTTAAATCTTTAATAGTTATCTTATCTGCTCGCTGCCAGTGTGTACAACTTACCTTATTTTATTTTTAATAATCTAAAAAAAATGTGTATTTTCCTAGCTTTGATTAGGTTTTTGGTTAACTATGTAAATAGACTGATGGCGCCATCTGTCGGCGTATTAGCAATATAATCATGTAAACAAGTTGTGTTTACACAACTTGTATGTCGCACCTTTTTTTTTTTTTTTAAATTTGTTTAATCTTTAATTCTTCATTTTTATTTTATTTCATTTAAACTTGGTTTAACTTTAATCTTTTATTTTTGGGCATCGTCAACGGACTCCTAATTGTACCGATAGCTTTAGCTTTTTTTCGATCTCCTGCTTTAATTGTTAGCAAGCAGGAGGTGTTTTTCTTAACTTTAATCCCTTTGTTTATCCTTTTAATTATTATTCATTAATTTTAAGCAACCCCATTTTGTGCAAATGTTTCAATTAAATTAAGATGTGGAGGTATTGTGGCTCTTAAAGCCACCTAGGAACTCCGTAACCGGTACGCCCGTTGCCCGTTGGGGTTTATTCACAAACAATAGTTCTAACAGAAAGAATTCAGAGAGGACCTTCTTCAACTCGATAATTTTACTAACTTTATAGGAATCACAAACCTCTAACTGTAGCAGCGTTTTTGCTTTTATTTATAATTTTTATTTTATTTAATATTGTTCATCTTTTATAACTTAATTTATTTTCTCATTTGATGCAATTACAGTTGACAACTTTAAATTTATTAATGAATATGGAGGTTTTGGGATATATAGCATTTTGCCTTACAGGTACTCCCAGGGCCGGATTTTCCTATAGGCTAACTAGGCTTCAGCCTAGGGCCTTAAGATCAAGAAGGGCCTACATTCAAATTGTTAGCAAAATTAGAATCACACTATTCTAAAAACAGTAAACACTAAATCGGATATTCTGATCATTATATTGGATTTCGAGATTTTTTCCTTTTTTCGAAGAAAAGGAGAAAATCTACACATGACTAACAAACAATCCTAATAATTCATACTTAAACTTTAAATGCGAATTATTATGAAATAAATTATCTGGATTGAATTAGCTTTAATCTTCAATGTATTGAATGTATTTAATTTAATTTGATAGAAAATATGATCATTTTTACTGCATATTTTATTTTCGTAGTCAAAGATTTTTATTATTTGAATTATGGATGCACACAGTATATTTTTTTAATGCATTTGTTTTCACTACTTTGGCCATTATAAAATAAATAGATTTTGTAAAAGTGTGATAATTCTCACGGGCCGAAAATATGTTCAAGGTTCGCGGGGGAGGGCCACAGATTGGCCACCCCTGATTTAGACTGTCAGCTTCTCAGAGAATCGGTTTGAAAAAACTTGTTGATACGAATGATTGCATCGGAAAATTAAATACAGTTGGTATGCAGTTTATATAAATATAATTTATACAAGTATAAATTGTATATACTTAT
Organism: Caerostris extrusa; assembly: GCA_021605095.1. Taxonomy (NCBI): domain Eukaryota; kingdom Metazoa; phylum Arthropoda; class Arachnida; order Araneae; family Araneidae; genus Caerostris; species Caerostris extrusa. Next base: position 49,980 of record BPLR01006857.1, read on the forward strand.
ACTAGACTAGTATTGCGGCTATTACAAGCCTATAAACGAGCTTATATCTAGCATCATTGCTATTGTAAATATATTTTTAAAAATTGTAAGAGTTGGATTAACGTATAACAGTTTAATCTGAACACTTAGCGTGCTTTTAGACGAATATTTGCACTACTAAACATTCTGGATTCAACAAGAAAATTTAAATCTAGAAACTAATATTTCTTATTCGAATTCACTTGAATCAAATTCTAATATACAAGATGAATATAATTAAAGTCCCACTTCCAAAATAAGAGTGGGACTTTAACTGGATTAAAATCTTCTGTAAAAAAGAACCACTCGTCACAATGAGTTCAAATATGAGCAGAAGATACTTGAAGGGGGAAACGGTACAGCATCAAAAATAGTTCCAAATTGTATTAATAGATGGCACAGTAAGTGGCATAAAGAAAGTGAATTCGGCTTCCAGTGATATTTTGAATCGAAATTACAACATAATTGACATGAGTTGAATATTAAACCAACTGCAGTGTTCAATGTGCTTGATTGTTTCGGTTTTTGACGGAAAAATGACTTTCAACAGTTGTGACACTGTTAGTGGAAAGCCCATACACCATGGCAAGGTCATACCAAATTGGATGGGAAAAATAGGTGAACTTTTTTTTTGATGTCATTCAGTTTCCCCTTTCTTTAAGTATCTTGAGTTCAAATTTGAACTCATTGTGACGAGTTTTTTTTTTTTTTTTTTTTTTTTACAGCATTTTGAAAGTGGGACTTTAATTATAATCATCCTGTATGTTGAAAATTAATATTCACCAAGAAAATTTAAATTGGCTTAATTTTAAAAATAAATTGTGCATTTTTGCATTTTGATTACAGAAAAATTACGTAATCATTTCCTTTATAGCCAAACATTTAAAAATAAATTCTCATGAGAGTAAAATTTGAGAGAAAAGAATTTGGTAAGGTAAACTATAGACCCTTTTTCTTTCTAAAATATTCCACAACTATTTTAGAGTGAAAAATAAAATTAAATACATGTAGAGGGTTGACTGTAAACAGAAGAGTATTGGTCTCTGATCCCCTACATTTAAAACTCACAGGAGCAGATCACGAAAATTTGTGATCGTGCCTTCAAATCTTTAGATAAAAATTACAAAATGTGAATAAAAACTTAGCTTTTTATTACCTTTAGCTTATTTTTCGGCACGCAATATAAGCAATTCAAATTTGGTTTGGTTTGTGGATTCCTAACCACTAGAAAACATCCATGCCACAGTCATCTGATTCGAACCTGCAGCTGCGATACCAAAGGTCAGAGAGCTAGTCACTTGGACACCAGGCCGCATTCAAATTTGAAGAACTGCATCGTATTAAGAAACAATGTGTAAATTTCAGAGCTAAATGCGAAATAAACTTTGCTTTTTCAGGAATTTAAATATCTGTAATTTTTTTTTCATTTTCTCGATAAGTATAGTACCTAACCGTATTCAAATAAAAGTAACCAAGATCCAAGGCTACGCTAAAAATTCAGTGAAGTTAGAATGACTGAATTTTACAAATATTTGCCAACCATGCTTTCATTGTACCGTACCATAATATACCGTTCTATACCAGAGTGTAGTGTACCATATCGTAGTGTGGTGTACCGTAGCATAGCGTACAAGTAACAAAGGAGTAATTGTTTTGGAAGTACTTATGCAAGTAATTCTGAAAGGTCTCGGTTGCAGAATAAAAACTCACCCATGGTACACGTTACTAAAAGTAATAGTAGCGAACAAAATATCTCCGCAATAGAAGAGGGTGCCAAGTGTCGGAAAGAAAACATTATTCTTGTTCATAACGCGTTTTTGAAATGAATCGACATTTCTATAAAAGTAGCCACTACAGATCTAAAACTTCCAGAAATTTGAAATGGGGAAAAAAAGCAGTCTTTACCAGTAAAAATTGGAATTTTTTTTGTGACGAGATAATAGTATAAACATGATATATAAACATATAGTATATATGTACTATATACGTACTATACTATATAAACATATAGTATAGTATAAACCTGAGGTGCAGTTTAAAGGGGGTAGTTCTTCTTGGAAAATGCATATTCTTTCATGTATCTAATCGAATTCCTTTTTGTATATCCCTCTAAGAGGCTAACTTCTTGCCCCTCCAATTTTTGCTCTCAAATATCACTACTGTAACATTTTTATAAATATGCTAAACCTGTTTAAAGTAATGATTATCATGAGAAATTATAGAATTTAAAAATTAACAAAACACAATTCATAGTTATTAATTCAGCTATATGTACATGCTATGCGTGAAATAGTGAGAAGCAAAATTATTTGATAAATATACTGCGTGGCCTGTACTAACCATTTTTCAAATTAAAGTACCTTAAAAAAATTGAAATTATTACAAATTATAATTATGCATGTTGACTAGATTATGCAAGGAAATACTTAGTTACAGTAACAAAGTACAATTAAAATAAGTTTGGTATGATTTATTTACTTTTTATTGACCATATATACCATTATTTTCAATGTTTCCCATAAACAGTATAATTTGAGCTACATTTGGTTTCAGCTGAAGTAACATGAACTGAAACTAAAGATGCTCAAGGTTTTATAATGTTTAATTTTCCTATATTAAAAAAACTCTCCGAATCTCATCACTTCCACAATATAATATAAATGTTATTCAGCATAACTCCAATTAAATGGAGATTAAAACACCAATCAAATAAGTTGAACATTTAATTAAGCTTAAACAGTACAACCAAAATTATTTTTGTCTAACCACAACTGCGCAATTAGTATTTTATTTTATGAACAAAATAAAGCGTACCCGTTTAAGAAAGCCCAATAGATCATATTAAACTAAGCAATGGAAAAGGTATATGATGTGTCACAATTCCACACACTAATTTTATAAGTAATTTACGCTACATTCATTTGGTTCAAATACATAAAGAGAATATAAAAGCTAAGTATTGCACAAAAATAAAAATTTAATTTCTAAAAAGATTACATAAACAAATTATAAAGTGAAATCCAATCTTAACTTTCGCTAGTTCATTGATTACATCTTTTATGTCAATTTCAATATTTCTAGAAATATTCAAAAACCAGGAAAAAGCCGGCTTAATCAAGAAATTAATGAGCGATAATAAAGTTGACACAAATATGGAAAAAAAAACAGATTAAAATATAACACACACACACAAAATTGTGACTATCTGAGAAGTGACCGATAATGTGGTTTTCACTGATGGGCCAAAAAGACTCAAGCCCCCAACGACACCCCGGAAGAACCCAACATATTTCAGGTGAATTTGCAAATATAAACACCACAAATGGAACAATACTTTGATAGGATTATTGCATTGCTGCATATCCCAACGCACTGTTAGTTATCACTATTTGTAGTATTGAGAAGGATAAATTTCCATTAAAAATTTCATTTTCGATGGCACTAACAGTTAAAAATGCTTAAAATTGATCGAAATAAATAATTCATTCACAGCAATTCATCGAGTATCATCATTCATTCATTCATTCAGTATCAATTCCCAATAATTCATCGAGTATCATCATTCCCAATAATTCATCGAGTATCATCATTCCCAATAATTCATCGAGTATCATCATTCCCAATAATTCATCGAGTATCATCATTCCCAATAATTCATCGAGTATCATTATTCCCAATAATTCATCGAGTATCATTATTCCCAATAATTCATCGAGTATCATTATTCCCAATAATTCATCGAGTATCATTATTCCCAATAATTCATCGAGTATCATTATTCCCAATAATTCATCGAGTATCATTATTCCCAATAATTCATCGAGTATCATTATTCCCAATAATTCATCGAGTATCATTATTCATCCAATAATTCATCGAGTATCATTATTCCCAATAATTCATCGAGTATCATTATTCCCAATAATTCATCGAGTATCATTATTCCCAATAATTCATCGAGTATCATTCAATAATTCATCGAGTATCATCATTCCAATAATTCATCGAGTATCATCATTCATAGTAATCTGATTGATGATTTCTTCATTGATAATTCCGTAACATAATGACCTCGTATTTTAAAAACTTTTAGAAATTCATTCGTGAGAGTAGTTTTTAGAAAGTTTTACTCAAAGACAAACATCTTCGGTGTTATACTTGGTACAGTTTATGTAACAAAAATCAGAAACTTCTGATCTGGAAGATGGATCTTTAAAGTAATGCGAGACTTGTTCACAGATATAACGATCGGTTCTAATCATAATTAAAATGGCGTTGAATTTACAAACAATAAAAGTAAAGCGTAGGATTCATTTAAGCGATAGTACACTAAAAAAAAAAATCGACAATTAGAAAGATTGTAATGTCTGAATTAGAAACGATAAACTCAATCTGAAGCCGTAATTGGATTCATCAGTTTCAAATACTAGAAAAATACACTTTGTTTTTCAGAAAAAAACATAAACTTCAAAACATATTGCTTATTAAAAACCAAAAAATTTTTCATTCATTTTACAAAAAATATCGACTTACCCAAAGTCTATGGGATATGTTATATTTTTTCCAATCATTGAAAAGACGCGGAATCGCACTTCACACAATAAGCATGGTGTCAATGTTCGTGCATCAAGATTTTCCACATACAATCGGCAATTCTAATGTGAAAGCGTAGCCATTCTTGATTCGAGTTCCCAATTAACAGTTGATAAATAAGATTTAACCAATACAACATACATTGAAGAATCTTGACAATAAAGCAGACTTTAAAACTGCAAAGTAGTCGAGAACTGCTAAAATCTGTACACATCCTGACGATAAAACAAAAGTAAGCACTAGTCGAATAAAACGCCGATACAAAGTTAAAGTTAAAGTTAAAGTTGGCTGTTAACAAACTGACGTCACACGAAGTAGACAACAAAATGAAAAAGAAAAAGCTTTTATAAAACAAATAATATATAAAAAAAAGAAATTTTAAAGTCGATTCCTACGTTTTCACTCTATTGCAGAAAGTCCTTTATAAATAATTTTCATTCATTTTTAGAAGTCAGAAAAAATTATCTCTCACATACACACTTTCCATCTCTCTCACTCATTTATTCACATGTTTCATTTTTCATTTTGTTCCCTCCTTGACTCAGACTAGAACCCAGAATGAAAAAAAAAGAATTTGAAAAAGAAATTTTTTCCAGCGATCTACACGCTTCGCCACTGATGGTATTTATTCATAACTTTATGTCCTGCTAAATATCTTATATAAGAGAAATTTTTTCCCTCCCATATAAAGCTAAAATTACTGAATTAATATTTGAAAAAACTGTATTAACATCAAGTGTCATCCACTGCAAGTTTAAAAATGTATTTGAACTTGAGTGGAAAAAAGTATTTTATTAACGATTGAAAATTTGAATAAAATATATAAATATATATAGGGAGTGTGAACTTATAGTAGGAATTGAATAAGCTTGAAACGATAAGCTTTAAATAATTACGCTTTATATAAATAAGCTTTAATAAATAAGTTTAAATAATTAAGCTTTAAATAAATAAGCTTTTTCTAAATAAGCTTTAAATAATTAAGCTTTAAATAATCAAGCTTTAAATAAATAAATTTTTAAATAAGTCTTACATAAATAAGTTTTTAAATAAGCTTTAAACGTGGGGCCTGAATGACCGAAGTGTCTAGCGCTCTGGCGCCACAGGTTTCGGGTTCGAATCTCGGCAGTGCCAAGGATGTTTGCGGCAGTTCGGAATCCACTTTAAACTGTAGGTCCCGGTCTAATACGATCGTTGAGGTTTAGTCAGTCTTCAGCCCTCGCTAAAAGTGAAGCTGCATATTACCCTTAGCCATGGACCTCGCCTGCGATGGGGTCCTATGGACCTGGTGTAGGCTTTCCTGCACCAGTGGGATTAGTAACAACAACGGCTTTGAACGTTTTTTTCTCCAATTCATCTGTCAAATACTTAGACAGTTATCTTTATGTCATAAGCAAGGTCTGCAACGACGTTACTCATTTAGCACTACCCAGGAGGCCCGTGTAGCTTGAAGATATGCTACGAACGCGAGTAACACTACCCCGCAGTGCTCTACGATCCTATTAGAACGAAACCTACGGTTTAAAGGGGATTCGAACCACTGCAACCATCCATGGCACTGTCGGGACTCGAACCCGAAACCTATGGTACTGAGAGCCAGAGCGCTAGCCACTCGGCCAACAGGTAACTTCTCCTGTTTCGAAATCTGCCGGTAGGCAGACCGTCTTGGCCCACCATGGGGTTGTTACGCCAGTGATGATGATTTTAGTTATGTCTCATTAATGATGTTATTGTGAAGCGCTTGCTGATAGTTAATTTTATTTCCAGTAGGCATTTTAATATGATGCACACTTCATCCAATTTTGGTTTGGTTTGTCGCTCTACGTCATTTTGTGCACACTTTGGGATAATTAGACCAGCACCTACAGTGTAACATGGATTCCGAACCACTCACAAACATCCCTGCTACCGCCAGGATTTGAACCTGAAGTCTGCGGTACCAAAGGCCAGAGGGCTAGCCAATTGGCCATTAGACCGCCACTTTATCCGAGATTCGAGCCCAGACTCATAAATGAATCTATAAATGCACTTCTTAACGACTAATAAAATTAGAAACATTGTAATATTTATTCTAAGTGAGATCACAAGTTCCAGATGCGAATCCTAATGGTGGTATGGATGTATTTAGTAGTTCGGAATCCACGTTAAACTGTAGTTCCCGGTCAAATGAGCCCAAAGTGTACACAAAATGACCGTAAAGCGACAAACCAAACCTAAGTGAGAAAAAAATTATTTGTAACAGTCAGTTTACACAGTTGAATGTTTTTGAAAAGTGCGAGATTAGTAGATGAAATGAATGGGGATTTTAATTAGTAATGAGTAAAAAAACAAGAATGTCGTGAAATACAAAAATATATATTTAAAAAAAAAATTGCAAGCCTTTTTTTTTTTTTTGTTGTTGTTGTCTAGAATTTATAAAGCCATCCATTTCCAGTACTGATTGAATAATTTAACACAGATTTTTTTCCTAATGCAGCTGACAAACACTTAGACACTTGTTTTTGATGCCTTAAGGCTAGTGCTGCACCGATGTTACTCGCTTAGCACTACCCAGGAGGTACATGTAGCTTGAAGATATGCTACGGGCGCGGAGTAACACTACCCCCGCAACACTCTACGATCTTGTTAGACCGAGACCTACGGTTTAAAGTGGATTCCGAATCACTACAAACATCCATGGCTCCACCGGGACTCGAATCCGAAACCTATGGTACCGAGCGCCAGATCGCTAGTCACTCGGCCATTCAGGCCTAATTTAACACAGATGTCAGTGAAGAAATTTAAAGATTCTAAAGAGGAATGCTTTTTTCCATTCCTTCTATTAGCTCACACACTCCCTATACATATCTTGTTCAAATTTTCAATCGTTCATAAAATACTTTTTATTTATTCACTCGAGTTCAAATAGATTTTTTTTTTTTTAACTTGTAGTGGATGACACTGGATGTTAATACAATTTTTTCAAATATTAATTCATTCATTTAATTTAATTAATTAATTTTAGTTTTTTTATAGATTTAAGTTACATGTATCTACCAATAGATGGCGTCAGATAAACTTAAAAAAAATGAATGAAAATTATTTATAAAGGACTTTCTGTAATAAAGTAAAAAAAAAAAAAAAAAAGTAGAAATTAACTTACATTTTTTTTTTTTTTTTTTTATATTACTTTTTTTTTTTTTTTTTTTTTTTTCATGATTATTTAATAGAATGGTATTCGTTATTTAAAACAAATCATTTTCATTCATTAAAAGAAAATAATAACAGTTAATATGTTGCACGAATACATATTATACAGTGTATCTTTTAAGTAAACTCCATCTATTTCATACTGCAAGCAAAAAAATCATGTTATTCCCTATTTCACTCAATCAGCATTATCTTGTTTAGAGATGCATGCTCCGTGAGAACTTAGTGAAGCGACACGCTGTCGCGCCATCTGGCGCATTTTTGGGCACTCCGTTCGCCAAGCAGTTTACATTTGGCTGTTTATCGCCCTCGCGTGGCAAACTGCAGAAAACTGCTCCAGCCGCCGTACTACCTGCTTGCACAGGAAGTCTCCTCTTTTCAGCTCCCAACTTTTATTTGAAAATAAACAAGCCGTTTGCTTTTGAACACAAATTTAGTTTCTTTTTTGCTATTACAAATTAACATTTGGCAAAAAATTAATAAAAATCCTTATTCTAGAGCAGGGGTCTCCACACTTTCCAGCCGTAGGGCCATACTGTTTACTCCAATAAGTACCAAGGGCCAAAACCATTTATAATTACAGAAAAATTAAAAACTCGTTAATTAATCTATGGTACTACTTACTTGTGTGAGAAAGCATTCACCAAAATGAAGTACACAAAGAATGCTTACAGATCTAAGTTAACCGATGAGCATTTTAAATGTCTTTTAATAATTGGTACAAGTAAAATTGATCCACAACTACAAACTATTGATACCAGCATCATCTTGATACCAGCAATCATCCATACCGTACGTTGCCCACAAGGTAGGAAGGACATGATTGTCGAGAATATCACAGTATCTATCGGCATTCATCGCACCATCAACCTTCACCAGTGGGCCAACCCCATACCAGGAGAAACAGGCCCATACCATCAATCCTCCTCCACCAAACTTTACAGTTGGGACGACACACTCGGGCAAAAGGTGTTCTCCTGGTAAACGCCATACCCAAACACGTCCATCGGAACGGAAAAGGGTAAATCGTGACTCGTCACTCCAAAGGACGCGGTTCCAGTTATCCAGAGTCCAAGTACGGTGGTCTTTGGCCCATCGAAGGCGCTCTTTCTTGTTGGTTTTCGTAATCAAAGGCTTATGGGCCGCCGAACGACCAGTGTAACCTAACTTATGGGCCTCGATACGAAGAGTCTTGGTCGAAATGGCCACACCTGTGGCTTGTCTAAACTCATTAGCGATGTTATCCATGGATGTTTGACGGTTACTTCGAATCTCCCTGCCGAGCACCCGCCGGTCCCTGCTGGTGAGAACTGTAGGTCGTCCACTTCGGGGTTTGTTCTGACAGTGTCCCTCAGTCTTGTAGCGACACACAACATGTGCTACAGTTGATTTTGAGCAATTACGGAGACGGGATACCTCCCTAATTGACACCTTGGCAAGATGCAATCCAACCAACACACCTTTCTCGAACTCAGACAACTCTTCCCGTGGCGGCATCTTGACAAAAAATAACTCTAGTCGATTCCACAGAGTATTTATAGGATATGGCTGACACGTGATACCTATTATTGCGCATGTGTCAGCTGTATTGTCGACTTTTCTACTTTTCGAGGGGTGTCCCGTCACTTTCTTCCAGATAGTGTATATATATATATATAGATCGCGAACAACCCACGAGTCGTGCAGTTTCGGTTCATTTAAACAGATTTCAGGTTTCATTTAAACAGATTCAAGCAGATTTCAGGTTCATTTTAAACCTTTAACCCTTAGGTCCCGGTCTGTTATGATTGTATAGCGTTGGGCGTGGGACTGACAATCGTACCCCGTGAAAAGGAAAACATCTCCTGTTTTGACTAATACTATTCTTTTGTTATTAGGCTAATATTGGCACCGGCACAGTGGGGCTGTTGCACCACTGATGATAATGATGATATACACACATGCACACACACATATATATACAAAAATCAAAACAAGAACTGATAAGGCATGAGCTAGAAACAAGATTATTTTCCATGACAAAAGTCACAACAGTATTCGGTACACACAAATTATCATCTGCTTCGTTCAAATTATCATTTCATTTTAACATCAATTCCTATAATTTTGGAAAAAAATCCATTTTTTATAAAAGGGTTGGAGTTTGGATTTTAAGCCGACTCCGGTTTCGACTCTTTCAAAAATGCTGGACTCCCGATTCCTTTCTGCCGACTCCAACTGCCCATTTCTAGACTGAAGGAAAGTCACACAGAAATAGGCTCAAAGAAAATATACACAAGAAAAGTCCACTAAAGTAATTGCACAGATCAGCCGCAGCTGAATGTAGGTAGGAATTCGTGGCCAATTGAAATTCAATTCACGGTATAAGATTTTATCTAACAGATTTTTAATCGGGATTGAGATTTTATGCATAAATTTATTTTTTATTTTGATTATTGTGTTTGATAAATGTTACTTTGTTTTATTTAAATCCATGATTCAAAATCCCATGGATCTTCATGAACGCATCCTACGATCCCTATGTATTATGGATGCGCTCTAGACGGTTTTGCACGAATTAGCGTATGCAATTTGCCTTGCAGATATGACTATGCAGATTTAAACGTGTCTGCCGACTGCGTCGTGGATCGAGTAATGCTTAAAAGATAGGATCTAGTTTCGGATAGAATTGTGCGGTCTACAACTCGCCTGATTAAGCCAATCTTCTGTTTATCAGACATTCTTCAAATAGATGACAGTCATTCGCTTTCAATTTGGGGTCAAAGGAGAAAAACTTTTACCCTCAGCCTTTGCATTTTAATTTTTTAAAACATTTAAAATTTGTTTTCTCTTTTTACGAAATTAATCTATCTACGATCTATCTCGCTCTTTTTCTTGCACACTTTAGGCTGATTAGACCAGAACCTACAGTTTAACGTGGATTCCGAAACCCTACAAACATCCATGGCACCGCCGGGGTTTGAATCCGAAACCTGTGGCACCGAGCGTGGTGTCATAATTTTAGTGTTATTCATATATTATTTTATATTATGTATATTTATAAAGACGTATATGCATATGGAGGTCTAAATATGTATTTCTCTATGGTTTGGTTTGTCTCTCTACGGTCATTTTGCTCCCACTTTGGGGCTATTTAGACCGGGACCTAAAGCTTAAAGTGAATTCAAAAACACTCACAAACATTCATGCCACTGCCAGGATTCGAACCTGAAGCCTGTGGTACCAAATGCCGCTAATTGGCCATCAGGCTGCTGCTTTGGGAGAATCGGATAAGATTGATAAAATTTATTTTTTTCTTAATCATGTAGATTTTAGGGAAAATATCGCGTTCTCTCAGATAAATAGCCATGTTTAATAAATTGGTAGTATAATGTACGAACTGCCAGTAGGCAGACGGCCTTGGCCCTCCATGAGGCTGTTCCGCCAATGAAAAGAAGTATAATGTATGAACCAACAAGCAAGAAATGTGAGTTTGATTCCCATAGGTGGACAGCAATCATTCATTTATAAAACGAGTAGACTGGGGTAATAACTTTGACAGAATGCCTTGCTTAGACACGCAGGTTATTTAAAGGGAATTTCTGCGAATGCACTGCAATATCCCCGAAAATTCATCTAGACAGCATTATCTCCCATTATTGTTGTTTCATATCCCACTTGGTGGACATGTAAACCAAGCCAATGAACTCGTATGGACTCATGGTTGAAGGGAAAATGGGACAGCTTCTGTTTTGATGGAGCACCCGTAGGTAGAAGTCTAACAGGGCTCCGTGACGCTGATGTTATCTTTTTACGGGATATAGTTGGCAGCCCTACGTCCAACGCTCTACGGTCATATTAGATAGGGACCTACAGTTTAACGTGGATTCCGAACCATAACAAACATGCACGGCACCACCGGGACTCGAATCCAAAACCTGTGCTACCGAACGCCAGAACTAGAATATCTAACGAAGAAGAAGAATGCACGAAGAATATCCCCGAAAATTCTTCAATACTGCATTATCTCCCATAAATAACGGAAAACGGTTATTTATCGTTTGGGGGAGGGGGGTAGAAGACGTTTAACACATAGAGGTATGTTACCAATTATAAAGCAGTTGACAAACTCAGAGGATTCATATATCAACGTGCATAAAACAACAACAACAACAAACAACAACAAAAAAAAAAAAAAAAAAAAAAAAAAAAAAAAAAAGGGGACATTAGAATAAAAAAATCACAAATCTAAATATATATTTCAACTTTTAACCTTTAACTGTCTTTTACATTTTTAGTTCAATAAAATTTTATCCCGAAGTAAAACAATAAATTCCATGAATTATTTCCAGTTCTCACGAAGATATAAAGTTAAAAAAAAACCACCTAAATAATTCAGCTGCAATTAAAATTAATGAGATTTTTTCGATCTTCCTTTAAAAAACAGAATCATTTTCCATATTTTAATGAGACAAGATTTGTCACTCTTCTTATAATGTTAAGCTGTAACTTAATACTGGATAATTCTTAATTGAATTCAGATTTAATTATAATGGAACTGATTTTATAAATTTTGAATTCTAATCCTTTCTTGTTACATTTTTTATCACATAATTAAAAATCATTTATTTTTCCCTTTTTTATTTATAAATCTCCTTTATTATTTAATATTTTTCCTTCTATTTATAAATCCCCTTTATTATTTATTATTTTCCCAAAATTGCTATACTGTCTAAATACAGAAAATAGCTGTAACTTATAAATCAGCTATAAGACTCCTAAAAATATTCCGCGTTATATGAAATGCGTTTATATTATTATTCTATATCTCTGTCCACGTCAGTATTGTCTAGCAATATATGTGCATTGTCTGATATGATTATGCATTGTTGTAAATGCATTACAAATGCAACGGCAACCCGTAGGTTACGAACGCATTTGAAACCAGGTTGTTAGAACTCTATAACATATAGATGTTCAGTTATATGGCTAACAAGAGAACCGAACTGAAAGTTGCATTATTTAAGTAGCAGAGAAGAGTAACAAGTCGGCAAATTTGACAATTTCTTAATTTCATTCGACAAAGCAGAAGATTTGAATTACCCTAAGAGAATTATTAAAAATGGGTTTTCATCACGATCTAATGTCTTTTGGAGTAGTCACCAAACTTCACAAGTTCACTGTCCGACAGCGAAACTGTCTCTCAATTGCAAAAGAAAACCCATAGCCTAGCCCGACTCGTATCTCAGTGGTAACTTGCGCCGCCGCTGATCATTGGGCCTGAGGTTCAATCCGCTGGCTGCATTATTGTAGACACTCTTTCAAAAACGAGGTAATTCTATGGCGTTTGTGATGCTCAGCATCTTACCTCGTGAGTCGGACTACCTGGTGGGAGTTTTCCCACACGATACGCAAATACAGGGTGGTTTCCTTGAAAGTCCTCCCGGAAGACACTGTCCTTCTTCAGCTACACGGAGTCAAGTCACACCTACCTACGGCTGCTCCATCACAACAGAAGCTGCCCTCTTTCCCTCCATCCATGAGTAGATACTCATGCGATGTCCGTCCAGCGCTGCTGGACACTGAGGATTTATCACAACAACAACATATCGCGTTTCCTTAGCATTATCCAATCACTTGATTAATTTATAAAACATATAGTATTGCATATGATATCTGTTCATTTGCCACTCACGTAACCAATTGGATGACATTCTCCGTCGTAAGGTTTTATTATCCCGTGGAAATCCACCTTTATTCCATAAAACAGGGATGCTGATGCAATTTTTGCGATCTGGCTTTTTATTTTACTCAAAAAGTAATTGGTTAACTTTTTTTCTTCTGATTCTTTATTGGCGCAACAGCCCCTTGGTGGACCAAGGCCACCTGTCTACTGACAGATTTCGAAATAGATGTTTTCTTTTTACAGGGTAGGTTGTCAGTCCTACCTCGAACGCTCTTACAGTCATATTAGACCGAGACCTACGGTTTGAAGTGGATTCCGAACCACTACAAACATCCATGGCACCGCCGGGACACGAACCTGAAACCTGTGGCACCGAGAGCTAGTTACTCAGTCATCAAGGTCCTGACTTTTAAAAAAAAAAATAATAATTTTTTTAGTAAAATTTTTATTAATTAAAATAATAATTTATTAATTAAAAAATAATTGGTTAATTTTCTGAAAGTTTTTCAGATTTTGGTGAATGGTTAAAACAGAAAGCCCGATACAGCTACAGTTGAATAAAAAGAAGTTTGAAAAAACAGATTTTAAAAAATGGAACTTTTCTTCCAGCCTGCCTTATCCCCCATCTTGATTTTTCTTAAAAATATTATTGATCGATTTTTTTTTTTTTACAGTTAGCCTAATCCTGTGTCCATTTTACTTAAAAATTATAACTGGTAATTTTTAATAATTAATTTGAAAGAGCTAAAAGTGGTGCACCTGAGTAACGCTCAATATGCTACAATTTTGCCGTTCTAGTGGCATATGACATAGATCAAAGTACCCAAAAATAAATTTTTTTAGTTTATATATAGGTTTTACATCAATAAGAAATACGCATCAAATTTTGACTTCATTTAAACTTTTTATTTCCAGTTTGGAGACGTCTTCGTTAAAAAACAAGTAATATATATAAAAAAAATTAAAGTCAATTCCTACTTTTTTTTTCACTCTATTGCAGAAAGTCCTTTTCATTCATTTTTTAAGTTTATCTGGCGCCATCTATTGGTAGATAGATGCAACTTAAAAAAAAAAACTAAAATGAATGAATTAAATTTAATTACTGAATTAATATTTGAAAAAACTCTATTAACATCAAGTGTCATCCGCTACAAGTTCAAAAAAAATGTATTTGAACTTGAGTGGATGAATAAAAAAGTATTTTATGAACAATTGAAAATTTGAACAAGATATATATAGGGAGAGTGTGAGCTAATAGAAGGGATTGAAAAAGCATGAACATTTAATTAACTTTTCCAGAAATATATTTTATTTATTGTTAAATTAACATTTTTTTCTAAAAACGCTTATTTGGCCTCCTAAAATTTGGGACTCGCCATCTTACACTTTTCACCCCCCCCCTCCCTTTTTCAGACAAGATGATTTTAATAATATATATCCCTATTTTTAAAGCAGGGCGTTAGCTCACCTTTTCCAGTTTTTGTTAAGTAATTTTTTTGTGGGGTGTTATGTTGAAATCGGGAAGCCTACTTTCAGTCGACCCTGAGCGCTTTGAAAAGCGGAGAATTTTTCAACAATGAGAATCTGTAGAACTGGTCTCTATTGATACCGTTTTTTACTGTCTCGTGGTAGCTTTGTAGTTGATGTTAGCGCCTTATTAATTTAAAAGCATTGAGGAATTCTTAAGTCTTCCCTTTTACAACACTCCAGAAATGATCAATGGTATACTATGGATCGGTGCTATTCATAAGCTGTTCAACAGTATAAATATATCAAAAAGCATGTATGCTGATAACATATGCAAGCGTGTAATAATTTTATGGATAATCGAATTAAAAATAAATTTAAAATCTAAATTGTTGTTAGTGGTGTAGTATATTAACTGTGCCCAAAAAGTAACACCAATTTTTTTTTTTTCAAAAACACTTTATTTATTCTTCCAAATTTATTTCATCGCCTTCAAAGTAATCAATGCACTTATGCCAACTTTTTTTCCAATCCTCAATGTATGCTAAAAAGTCATCGGCAGTGATGGCCTTCAAAGCGAGCGGCGATTCACGTTGAATCTCTTTAATCGACTCGAAACGGTGTCCCCGGTGTGGTCTTTTGAGTTTAGGAAATAGCCAGAAGTCACACGGTGTGAATACGGTGGTTGTGGAACGATATGGGTTTTATTTTTGGCGAAAAGTCACGAAAAATCAATGCAGTGCGAGCTGGCGCATTCAGTGTTTTCGGTACCAATCGAGATTTGACGCGTTTGAGGCCCAAAATGGAATTGGCCGATCCTTTTGAGATTCCAAGATCATCAGCAAGGTCTCTAATTGTAAATTGACGGTTTGCAAGTACCAAATCTTTAATTTTTGGACGTGAGCTTCGTTGATTGAGGTTGATGGTCGACCAGAGGGCTCTTCATCTTCAACGCGTTCTCTGCCTTCTTTGAACTATTTATACCACTTCTAAACATTTCCTTCCGATATAGGAATGCTGACGGAATGCCTTCTGTAACTTTCTATACGTTTCCGCAAACAAAATTGAATGCAAGTTCTTTGCTCAATGAATTCAGACATTTCAAAATCGCCGGAATTAATTTTAGCGTCTCACAAAGTCAAACGTAACTCAAACACTAATGAATATTTTGACGTGAAATTTCACACAGATGTCAAGGAGATGTCAGTGCCAGCAACCTAAAAACGAAAAAAAAAAATTGAAATTCCATAACCCCGGGAATTTGAAATTGAAAATTGGTCTTACTTTTGGACACAATATTATGTTAGCAAATAATCATGCAGAAAACATGAGAAATTATAAGCATAATTGTATAAACACATATATAAGAAACACGTGTGGAGAAAGCTACATATATACATATTTATAGCTTTCTCCGTACGTATATATTTTTATACAATTCTGCTTATAATTTCTTGCAAGGTCTTTCAAGTTTTCTTTTGATTTCTAAATTATCTTTATGAATTTTCGTTGTCATCCCTTCCAAATGGTCCCGAATTATAACTGTTATGTATTTTTAATTAGTTATTATTTGCAAGATAGGGCCTGAATGGCCGAGTGGCTAGCGCTCTGGCGCTCGGTACCACAGGTTTCGGGTTCGAGTCCCGGCGGTGCCATGGATGTGTGTAGTGGTTCGTAATCCACTTTAAACCGTAGGTCCCGGTCTAATAGGTTCGTAGAGCTTTGCGGGGGCATTGTTACTCCGTGGCTTATCTTCAAGTTACGCGCGCCCCCTGGGTAATGCAAAGTGAGTGACGTCTGTGCAGCGCTTGCCTTAAGGCATCCAAGACGTCCATGTCTGTTTGCCAGCTGCATTGAAAAAAATTATTTGCAAGATAGACGATAAAGTCAAGACTACACAAATAAGAAAGCAAATGCTTTGATAGTTAATTTTGCATTCGGGTGAATGTATTTGTCTCAAAAAAAAAAAAAAAAAGCCAGAAAATGCTTCTAAAAGCAAATGCCTCCATGCTATGTTATTTCCCTTCTTCCATTCATTATTTCATAGGTCTTCCAAGTTTGCTTTTTTTCTCTCAATTTAGAAATATAATTTCTAATTTCCTTTTGGGCGTGATGGCCGAGTGACTAGCGCTATGGCGCTCGGTGCCACAGGTTTGGGGTTCTGGCTGTGCCATGGCTCGGAATCCACCTTAAACCGTAAGTGGCGGTCTAATATGGCTGTATGTAACCCTACCCCGTAAAAAAGGAAACATCTCCTGTCTTGAAATCTGCCAGTAGACAGACGGCCTTGGCCCACCATGGAGCTGTTGCGTCACAGATGATGATTTTCTTTTGCTCTCTATTTATAATTTTTTTGCCATTCTATTGCCATCCGTTTCTTCCAAATGGTCCCGAACTATAACTGTTATGAGCAATATATATATATATATATATATATATATATATAGTTATTATTTGTAAAATAGACAATAAAATCAAGACCACACAAATAAGAAAGTAAATATTTTGATAGTTAATTTTTTCATTCGGGTGAATGTATTCGTCTCAAAAAAAGAAAAAAAGAAAGAAAGCCAGAGAATGCGTTTAGCAGCAAATGCCTCCAGATGTTTTTCCTTTCTTCCATCCATTTCTTCATAGATCTTCTAGGCTTTTTAACTTCAAAATTTCCTTATTTTTAATTTTATTCGTACCAAATGACCTAGCAATATATAACTATTATTTATATCCAGTTAGCTATTATTTGCAAAATAGATAACGGATAATAAAGCAGATGCTGGGATAGTTAATCTGAAATTATTGCAGTAAGATGAATGAAGTCGTCGACAAAATAAATGTGTTTATTAAACGTGTATCACGAAATGAGCATTAATATTGCTCGATACAGCAATAAAAATCCCGTGATCATGAAGGAGCGGTTTGCATTAGGAGGTCAAGATTACGGCATTCACTACTGATTCAAATGGAATGTTTATTCAGATCTGATGAAAGTTAGCATCACGAAGCGAATGAAATGGAGCAAGGCTTGCTGTGTTCAATGAAATTGAATTAAATCTCATCGATATTCTAATTGTTTTACTCATAATACCAGAATCACTCAATGAATTGGAATAAATTTATTTTACGTGTGTGTGCAATCATGTTTAAAAATTTTTTTCCAATGCAAAAGGCACTTAGCTTCTTTCAAGCAGACCATAAAATTGCTAAGCTTTTTAAAGGTTTAATAAGGAGAGTACCACTTTGGTGGATCCATGGTGACACCGTTATCTGAAGTGGACACCCCCTTCTACGCACTTCAACCTCCCCCACCTTTTCAGCCTTTGGTGGACTTTTAGAATGACCACTACTGATGAATCTATTGAACCAAATTAAGAATGCTGTATAATATTTCAGCTATTATATGGATTTTTAATCTGTGTTCTGGATTTTGAATTGGTAGTACAGTAGAACCTCTTTAAGTGGAACCTCGATAAGTCGAAAACCTCCACAATTCGAAAAAATTTTTGTTCCCTTCCCTTCAAGCCCCAAAACCTCCATGACTCGAAATTTCAACCCTCTCTATGTTGAAATAATGAGTCAATCCCCACAAGCCATTTTGGTATATATTTTCCCTCCGTAACTCGAAAAAAATTGGACCTCTATATCTCGAACATTAGCAATGTTTGATTTTGCAATCTTTACAACTCGATCATTTGAAACTAATTACCTCTATAGCTCGAAGAAACATAAGCTGCCGACTTTAAGGATTTGCCGACAATGCACGTCATTGTTTCTTAGAAAACCATGTATGAGTATATAGTAAATAGAATAACCAATTCTATGAAATAGCAACTCGGAAGAAAAATTATTTACTGCTCCTTATAGCTTAGATAATGCTATGGATAGAGAACGATCGAATTGTCTAAAGCAAAAAAATAAATAAATAAATAATAATAACTGACTTTTTAATACATAATATTTTTAATTTTAAGGTTGTTTCGGAATTATTTTGATTTTTTTTTTTTTTTTTGTAGTACATAATATAATTTTTAAGTTGCAAATAAACATGTTTATTACCTCTGTAACTTGAATTTTTATTTATTTTACCTAACTCAAAATAAATTAGAAAGAATCTAAACCTCTACAAGTCGAATATTTCCTTACAAAATCCGCGTAAGTCGAAATCCTCCATAAGTCGAAAACTCTATAACTCGATTTATTTGGCGTCTCCCTTGAAGTTCGACTTACAGAGGTTCTACTGAATTTCAACTTTTTGATACATTCGTGATATCTGATGGTTCTAGTTCAACCAAATTAATGACACTGCATTATGTTTCAATTATTACGTAGATTTTGAATTCAGTATAATATGCTGAAATCGTAAAATCTTCCATCAGACATCAAGAAATCCCAAATCTTAATATCTCAATTAGAAATATTTCTTCATAAAACTTTCAATGAGACATCTTAAAACTTCAGTCACAAATGCTACTGCATAAAACCCCCAACCAGAAATAATGAAATCTTCAATCAGAAATAATTCGGCTTAAAACCGCAAAATTTAAATCCTAAAATCTTCAATCAGATATCGGGAAAACCCACAAACTAGAAATCATAAAATCTTATATCAGATATCATGAAATATCAAAATCTGAAATCGTAAAACATCAATTAGAAATATCTCTTCACAAAACTTACAATCAAAAATCTTTCTGCATAAAATCCCAAAACAAATCATAAAATCTTTGTAAAACATCAAACTTAGATTCAGTAAAATCAAATTATTTAATTACAGCGATCCAATCTGACTTGATGTCCATTTTACTATGTTCATTCCCTGTACAAAAATAGAAATACTAGTAGCCACGTGCGGGTTCAAAGAGTCATCTGCACATGCATGAGAAAATCAGTAAAAAAATATTTCAACAGCCAATAATTCATTTGAAAGTGTGATTCGAGATCAGTTTTTCTGTCAATCGACAAGTTTATTTATACATTTAGTGTAGCGTTCGTAAAAAGTGAAGTCCGACATTCATTTGTGCCTCGCATTTTGGATCTCACTGTCTGACTGCTAGCATCATTTATCAAGGGCTTCTTTCATGCGAAAAGAACACGTTGGAATTATCGAAGGGGGATCTGAAAGATGGATAAGTAGCGATTTTGGATTGATTTCATCAATGACTGTTTAATTCGGTCAAATTTGTGAATAAGAATTGCTGTTTGGGAATTCATTTTCGATTTGTAAATGCATAATTTTTTTTTTTACAACTTGCAGCAAGTTTTTAAGCACAAATATTGCTTTGATTTATGTCTTTCAGATTTATTCCGGGGCCTGATAGCCGCGTGACTAACGCTCGGGTCCTTGGTATTGCAGGTCTCGGGTTCGAGTCCCGGTGGTGGCAGGGAAGTTTGTAGTCGTTCGGTATCCAATTCAAACCGTAGTTCCCGGTCTAATATGGCTGTAGGGTGTAAAGCTGACATCCCTACTCCGTAAAAAGAAAACATCTCCTGTCTTGAAATCTGCCAGTAGAAAGACAGCCTTGGCCCATCTTTGGGCTGTTCTGCTACTGATGAGGAGGAGGATATATATTTCAGCCTGCATCGGGGCTTAGTGGTAACGTGCACCGCTGGTCAGCATTCGGACGGCGGTTCAATTCACTGATGCTTTGTTGTAGATACAGTTTCAAAAAACGAGGAGGATTGATGTCGTTTGTGATGTTCAGCATCTTATCTCGTTAGTCAGACTACTGGTAGGAGTTTTCGGGGTTTTCTCCTATGCGATACGAAAATGCGGAGTAGTTCTCCCGGAAAGCATTGTCCTCTTTCTTCAGCGACAGGGAGCCAAGTCAGATTTCTACCAACGGGTGCCGCATCCCAACAGAAGCTGCCCCCCTTCTTCCATGAGTTCACGGGTTCTTGTACTTGGTCTAGATGTTGCTATCTACCAAGTGGGATAAGAAAAAAAAAAAATATTTACTCGCTCTATTTTATTATTACTCTATGAAAGTTACCAGTCAAGGAAAAAAATTTAATTAATTATGATTTATTGATTTGAGTTACTTTTCTTCCATTATCAGTATTCTTAAAAAATTGCATAAGAAAGTATGTAACTGAAGGAAAGTTAAATGATTCATATTATACAACCAGTTATCTCTTAATAACTATTAGACTTATAAATTAATGAGAAAATGGTTTTCGTGAATAAATTCTCCCCTATAACTAGAAATAAAGTCGTTGTTATCTGAGTATTAATTCTCTAGTTTTTGTTGTTTTAATTAAAGAAAATTTACCGCTCTGAAAAACACCTCACAGAATAAAAAGAGAATTCAGCTGAGATTCAATTCTGAGGTTTTGTCATCAGCATGTTAGAGAAAACATTACTTTTATTCTTCAAAGCACAATAAACACTTTAAGTAGATGGATTTAAAAATATTCTGTTTTTTATAGATTTGCTCGGATGTAATTTCGCTATAAATTCTAAGATTTTCCTCCAGTAGCACTTTCTAGGTGGCACAAACAATGTATCTTTTTTTGTTACAGAACTTTACTTGACTTAATTAGGTGCTTTGAGATGTATAATCGTAGATGTTGTTTTATCTCAATTTATCCAAACGCTGTTAAAATAAAAGTATTTGACAACTGTGAAAATTAAATCTTTATAAAAGTTTGGTTTGTCGCTGTACGGTCATTTTTTTTTTTTTTTTTTTTTTTTTTTTGCACACTCTAGGCTAATTAGACCGGGACCTACAGTTTAACGTGGATTCCGAACTACTTAACAAAAATTCCATGCAACAGCCAGGATTCGAACCTGAAAAGCATGTGGTACCAAGGCCAGAGCGCTATCCAATTGGCCACTAGACCGCTATCCAATTGGCCACTAGACCGCTAAATCCTTATAGAGGAATTAATTCGAAATTCTTGATTTCATTGCCCATGACGGATTACAAATTCCATTTTAAAATATGAGAAACGTTTCTGGTACTTTCTAGCAACCAAAAGAAATATAAATAAGATGAGTAAATTTGAAAAAGAAAGAAATAGATAAAACTGCAAATAAAATTGACCATAATATTGTAACAGCTGAACATATGAAGTACATATGAAGAAGAACATAGAAGTACAACTAGTATTTGAAAAAAAAAAAATGAATAAAAAATAATAATCCCCAGAAAGAAAAAGTGGGGTACCCCTATAGCTTACAGGGTTAGGGGATTTTTCGTAGAAATTGAAGTATCTTTGCTGTCGTATAATATGCCTTATATATCCTCTGACATATCAAATATCCGAGAATAAGAAAGAACTTTATAACTTAAAGCACTTCTCCATATTTTATGCATTGAAAACAAACTGTTTCCAGAGTTTTGTAGATAAGACATAATGGAGTTGAAGTCAGGTCAAATCAACGGAGCTTAGAATTACTAGGATATGTCTTTATGCGAAATCTAGATAGAAGAATGTCTTCTTTTCGATGAGTAGGAAGAAGTCTATGAGAAAGTTTAATACTCTCCAAATGACAGAGTTCCTGAGCATATTTGCCACCTATCCACTGTTCTGTTGCTTTTATCTGTGCTTTCATTGTTTGTTGGAATATCAGGTCTTCCGGAGATATCCAATGGAAAATTATTGTGTCTTCTGCAGATTTTGCGAGAAAATCGGCCAGTTCATTCTCTGCAATACCAATTGTTACAAAAAATGGATAGACCGGTTTAATTCACATAAACAAAGCACATTATGATACAGTTTGTTGGTTTTGAATCGTTGCCAACAGTAACTTGAAATCTCCAATTTATGAGCAGCATCAGAATTAAAAATAAGTTAAATTTTGACTAATCAGATGCCATTTTTTTTTTCATTTTTGTGGACAATAATTCACAATTGCCAATAGGATAAACTTAGTTTCTTATAACCTAATTGATTTTTTATACCTAGAAAAATCGTTTACCTTCATCAATACTTTTTTATAATTTATTAGTAGTAGCAGGCTATTTATTAGTAGTCACTAGATAACAGTCCCGCTATGTGCTAACCGTGAGTAGTAACTTCCTTATTATTGTTTTGTTAACTGTTATTGTTGATAACCCCTCAATAACTGTTATTATTATTATTGTTTTGTTTGTAGTATTTCCCTCAATAACTTGAAATCTCCAACTTTTTAGTAGCATCATAATCAAAAATATTGAAATTCTAATTCATTAAAATCCATGTTTTACATAATTTTGGGCAATAACTCATAATCACCAATATTAATAACATATAGTTTCATGTAATATAACTGATTTTGAACGAAAATTTTTTAAAAAGTCATTTACCTTCATTAGTAGTAGTAGCAGACTACTTATTAGTAGTCTGCTACTAGATCATAGTCCCACTGTTCATTGGCTACCGTGTATTCTAATTTGCCATTTATTTATTTTATGACTCATCGGTAGTAGTAATTCAGCTACCAAATGGTAATATAGTAATTTTCGTTTACTTTTTTTATTATAATTTATTAGCAGCAGTAAAATTAAAAAGTAGTGAATTCCTCACTATGCAGAGGTTATGTACTCTTTGTGAGCAATAACTCATAATCATCAATGGGAATAACATATTTATTCAGAAAACGTAACTGATTTTGGATGCTGAGAAAAATCTTTTATCTTCATCAATAATTTTTATAATTTATTAGTAGTAGCAGCAGGATGTCCTTAGATCGCAATCAAACTGTGTGAAAACTTGCCATTTATTTAGTTATTCATCACCAGTGGTCATTCAACCAGCAATGCAATTGTTATGGTTTCAGTTGGTTAGTTATGTAGTTACTTTTTTTTTTTTTTTTTGTTAAGTATACTCTATTCTTAGTACATGTACAGTTTTTTAACTAAACTAAAGCTTACATTCATAAGTTTACACTATAACTTAATTTTTCGTCAACACTATTCCAATAAATCATCCCTGGCTTTACTTTATTGGTAAGAATGCAATGGCTTTGACTTTACCTGCAAAAGAGTGTTTGTAAAAGTAAAGGAGAACAGGGATGCTTTCCACAAATAAAATTGTATATTTTTAGGTTGAATTTACAGAGAAAACGCAAACTATTTATTTGCCTTTTTCACATGAGGACAGATTTAAAGGTTTCAGTTTATGAATCAGGATTCCATTCTATTTGATTAGAGCTTAACTCGAAGCTCAGTGTTTTTTTTATAGTTTTGCTTATCGCGTCATTTTGTGCACACTTTAGGCTAATTAGACCGGGACGTGGATTCCGAACCACTAACAAACATCCATGCCACCGCCAGGATTCGAACCTGAAGCCTGTTGTACCAAAGTCCAGAGCGCTAGCCAATTAGCCATCAGACCGCAGACCAGTGGGAGTTAGAATTATCATCGTTGGCGCAACAGCCCATCGTGGGCCAAGGCCGTCTACCTCCTGCAGATTTCGAGATGTTTTTCTTTTTTTTTTTACGGGGTAGGGTTGTCCTCTCTACGCCCAACGCTCAACAGTCATATGAGACTAGGACCTACGGCTTAAAGTGGATTCCGAACCACTACAAACATCCAAGGCACCGCCGGAACTCGAACCCAAAACTTGTGGTACCGAGGAGTTAGAGTTAGCTTGCATAAAATTATGCAAGAGTTTAATTTCTGCTCATGCTGGTTCGTACATTTAAACTGAATTTAGTGGATATTATAGCTGAATGTCTCGCATCGAAATCCAGACTGCTTCATCAGGAGTTTACATAGATTTGCAAAAGCTACACGCAAATGATGGACAGTTACTCTTTCCAGAAAAAAAAAAATGAAGGCGCCTCTTGTCACCATGCCCTACAGCTAGGGATTGCAATACCGTTTTTTCGGTATTTACCAGAAATTCTTATCTGTGAAAACAAAGTTGTATTTGTGAAGAAAGTGTGTAATATTTCGATATTTTTAAATCGGTGAGTTTGTTATTCACATTGTATTTGCATATCATACTTCAGAGTTCAAAATATTTTTCAGATTTATTATATATATACTCATAAATAATAATGAATAAGAATAACTTTAAAGAACATAAAAAAAATCAGTTGATAATACTTCGGTTCGGTTTCATTATTTAATGCTGAAAAGAATTTGGTGGCACAATGTAAAAAATTTTCAAGAGTTATTAGAGGGAATGGAGGAAGTACAAGCGAACTCCATACATATTTAAAAACGAAACATGATACAAATTTGTTAAAGAGGAAATAATCTAATTGCGATGAAGACACAAACTTAAGCACAGTTTCTAAGCCCAAGCCATCAGAGATTTTAGATTATTTCGAAAAAAAAAAAAGATAATTTGGATGAAATTAAAGTAAAATGACAGCCATTGCCATTTCGAGTGTTTAATGTGATATTTACATTCTCTAATAAAAGTGGCAAATAAAATAAAAAAAACACCTGTGTTTCTTTCTTTTCTAAAATTTCAACTACCGATATTAAAACCGGTATTAAGATCTAAAAATACCGAATACCGGTATTGAACTTTTGGTCCGATACTGCAATCCCTTCTCGCAACTGAGTGACAAGTATTTCTAAACATCGGGGCGTATCCGTACATCATTAATCGATAAACATGCCATATTGATGAAAAGAGATTCGCCGGACCCTGGAGAGGATGAGAAGAAATTAACCTTGCAAGATATTAATCAGACTATTTTTAGTGATGTGTTTATAATTTTTTTCGTTCTCACTGCAGATACTTTCAAACATTCACAGCCAGTTAATTTCTTTAAAGATGTTAATCAAATAAAGTAAACAGATTCATGTCTTTTCCTTCATCAACAAAATCCACTTAGCTTTCAACAACAGCTTCCGTGATGCTGTATATAGATATATCATCATCATCATCAGTGGCGCAACAACTCCATGGTGGGCCAACCATGGAGTTAGCAGATTTATAGACAACAGATGCGACT
This sequence comes from Caerostris extrusa, assembly GCA_021605095.1. Classification (NCBI taxonomy): domain Eukaryota; kingdom Metazoa; phylum Arthropoda; class Arachnida; order Araneae; family Araneidae; genus Caerostris; species Caerostris extrusa. The sequence goes on from BPLR01006857.1 coordinate 75,807, forward strand.
ACTAGCAGATTTCAAGACAACAGATGTTATCTTTTCAAGAAGTAGAGTTGTCAGCACTACGCTCTACGATCCTATTAGACCGGGACCTAAGGTTTAAAGTGGATTCCGAACCACTACACACATCCATGGCACCGCCGGAACTCGAACCCGAAGCCTGTGGCACCGAGCGCCAAAGCTGTAGTCACTCGGCTATCAGACCCCATACACACACACACACACACACACACACATATATATATATATATATATATATATATATATATATGGCCGGTAGATGAAGAGTTGGAGTTCCGAACTAGGATATCCAAATTTGAAACCAGTCAAGCAAAGCCGAACCGAGTACTTCCGTATATGTGCTTCTGACACTTCCGTATATACTCAAATTTCTTGCCAGGAGACATAATTTATCTGCTGGCAGGAAAATTGTAATGCTAAAATGAGAGTGCAGCGTAGGTAGGCTACCCTTGTTTCACCCTGGCTGACGCTGAATGCACTACAGAATTTCAGTTTTGAGGACCAATGATTTAAATTAATATATACAGCAATCGAAAACAATTAAAAATTATCTCAGTTTTCTACCAGACGATTTATATCACACTGGATGTTATATTCAGAATTGACAATGCATTATAGTCTGGCTTGGGGCTCAGTGGGGAGCATCAGGGGAAAGGTTCAATCCATTGGCGGCTTTGTTATGAACACTGTTTCAAAAAACGAGGAGTCTCGAAGGCGTTTGTGATGTTCAGCATCTTGCCTCGTTTATCGGGCTACCTGGTGGGAGTTTTCCGAGTTTTATCCCATACGATACGCAAATGCAGGGTAGTTTCTCCTAAAAGGCCTCCCGAAGACTCCTTCTTCAGCGACACGGAGCAGAAGTCAGACTTCTACCTACGGATGCTCCATTACAACAGAAGTTCCCCCTTCCCTTCTTCCATCAGCAACATATATATAGCCACCCTTGGTGCACCCTGGCTGACGATGAGTGTACCACATGGTTTCTGTTCTAGAGGGAAAAGACTTAAATCAAAATATACAGCAATCGAAAACAATTAAGATATACTTCAGTTTTCTATCAGATGATTTATATCACACTTGATGTTATATTACGAATTAACAATGCATCGTAAGTTAAAAACCATAATCGATATTCAGCAAAACATCGATTAACAGTCCAGGCCTATTAAGATCAATTTTATTTTGCATTGTTTTGGACGTGTAAAGATTACTCTGGCGCCAACGTATTTATTTATTTTTTTAATTTTCTGTCTAATACAACACAGCTAATACCTCCATCCAGTCCAATTTGCCGCCCGAAAAACCATTCGCGTTCGCTGAATGTCTGAAGCCAACTAAAAGGAAATTCCGCGCCTGTTCATTTCCTAGTCGCCCGGGCCTCTGGCTGGAAGTGGGTCACACTGAATCAAATATCCCTCTCGCCAAGCCAGGCTTGAAAAAGCTTCAAATCGTAAGGGCTCATTTTCTCGTAGTTGGCTTCCTCGGCCTGCAAATTACAGAGGAAGGCGATCGGTTCTGTTCTCGTGTTTGCGAACAATAGGAACATGGCTGAGAAGTGTTCGTTTCGAGGTCGACTGATCATTCAGATTGATCTTCAGTGTCTGAAGTATATCATAGGTCTTCGTCATTAAATTCGGAACATCTTGAGCGTGAGATAAAGTTGAAACAGTAACAATAATATTGATAATATTCCAGTCAGCATACCGTGTCTGGTGATATACAAAACGGAAAGCGTCTTTTTATATTTTGAAAATTATTTTTTCACCCTTGGATTAGAAAAAAATTTAATGGAACATAAGATTGAAAACTGACAATCATCGAAATAGATATTTAGTATTTGACACATCGCTTAAATCTTCGTCATTAAATTCGCAACATTTTGAGCTTAAGATGAAGTTGAAATAGTAACACTAGTAATATCCCAGTGAACATACAATGTTTGCAACACTATAAAAAAGAAAAGTGTCTTCCGATATTTAGAAAATGTTATTTTTACCCCTGTAGTAAGACTCAGACTGTCAACAAATTGATCATCGAGATTGATCTTTAGTGTCTAAAGCATCGCGTAGGTCTTCGTCATTACAATCGTAACATCTTGAGCGTGAGATAAAGTTGAAACAGTAACAATAATATTAATAATATCCCATTCAAAACAACATGTCTGGTAAAATACAAAACGAGAAATTCCTTTTATACTTTAAAAATGAATTTCCACCCCTGGATTAGAAAAAAATTAATGGAACATAAGACTGAAAACTAGCAATAAACTAATCATCAAGATAGATATTTAGAGTTTGACGCATCGCTTAAATCTTCGTCATTAAATTCGAAAACCTTTTGAGCGTGAGATAAAGTTGAAATAGTAACAATAAGAATAATTAATGGAGCATAAGACTTCAAACTGCCAACAAACTGACAATGGAAATTGGTCTTCATTGTCTGGAACGGAAATTCAATGAAAATTGATCTTCGTGCAAATTTTTATGATTAAATTTGTAACGTCTTGAGCCTGAGATAAATCTGAAATAGCAACAATAGTAATAATATCAAAGTAAACACACAATGTTTGCGACACTATAAAACAAAAGTGTCTTCCGATATTTCGAAAATATTATTTCTACCCCTGTAGTACGGCACAAACTGTCAATAAATTGATCTTCGAGATTGATATTTAGTGTATGAAGTAAGCATAAATCTTCGTCATTAAATTCGCAAGGTCTTGATCGTGAGATAAAGTTGAAATATTAACACTAACATTAACTAATGGAACATAAGACATAAAACTCCCAACAAACTGATAATGGAAATGGATCTTCAATGTCTGAACCTTCTTGTAAATTTATATCATTAAATTTGTATCGTCTTGAGCTTGGGATAAAGTTGAAATAGTAACAATAGCATTAATTAATGGAGATTCAAACTGATAATGGAAATTGATCCTCAATGTCTGAAGCTTCGTGTAAATTTCTATCATTAAATTTGTAAGAGTGAGATAAAGTTAAAATAGTAACAATAGTAATAATATCAAAGTGAACATACAATGCTTGCGATACTGTAAAACGAAATGTGTATTCCGATATTTCGAAAATGTTATTTTTACCTCAGTAGTACGACTAAAACCGTCAATAAACTGATCGTCGAGATTGATATTTAATGTAGGAAGCATGCATAAATCTTCGTCATTAATTTGGCAAGGTCTTGAGCGTGAGATAAAGTTCAAATAGTAAGTCATAATATCCCAGTGAACACACAATGTTTGGAAATACTACAAAACGAAAAGTGTCTTTTGATATTTTGAAAATGTTACTTTTACGGCAGGAATAATTTTAATGGAATATAGCACATAGCATAGCGTTGAATCTCCTACATCGGGAAATTGTTTCAGGGAGAACTTTCCACTAGGGAATGGCTTCGAATCTTGGTGCCCACAATTGAAAACTTCTATTTCGTATTTGTTTGTTGTACTAGAGATTATTCGGAAATCTCCCAAATAGAAGTCTGCCTCCCCATGTTAGTAGTGTACGCGGGGTTTCATAGGAGTTGGAAGTTTCGGCACTGAAAAAGCGCGCGTAACCGGAAGTGAAGTTCTTTCTTGGTAAAGAAAGATATTTTTTTCCCTGAAACTCCTGCTGTACGCCCCCCGAAATCCCCGCTGTACTGTAACACGCGAAATGTAAGATAAATAAATGCTTTTTCTTTATTGCTGATTTGTTAATTTGATTTGTTTAATTATTTTTTTTTTTACAAAATATATTTTTTGGTAAGGCAATTCCTTTTTTTAAATTATTATTTTATTTACAAAATACATTTCGGTAAAGGTATTCATTTTATTATTTTTACAAAATTTATCTTTCTTTTTTCAAATTTAGTTTTTTTTTACAAATTTAGTTTTTTTTTTACAAATTTAGTTTTTTTTTACAAATTTAGTTTTCTTTTTACAAATTTATTTATTTTTTTTTACAAATTTATTTTTCTTTTTACAAATTTCTTTTATTTTGCAAATAATTATTTCGGCAAATGATTATTTTTTTTAATATTTTTTATGTGCTTTGTTAAATTTTTAATTTCGTACTGTTTTATTTTAAAACTGATTGATAATTTTTTTCTCCTAATATGTTACAAAATCTTATTTTGATAAGAAAATCTATTTTTATATCAAATCATTAGAATCTAATTTTACTAAAACTTACCAAAACTTTTTTTGAACATTAGTACTTTATATTAAGGGTTTTCTTTAAAATCTCCCACATGTCTCTGTTTTGAAAGACAAGATATTAGTTTATGGGGTTTTTCTACCCATGATAAATTACTAAAATTTTTTAAAACATTTTTATTTTTCCCTTAAATTTAAAACATAAGTGTTAATATAATAACTTTTTGAAATACTAGAAACATACACTAGGATAGATACAACCCGAAGAAAATATTACGAATTTTTCATATATTATACTATAATATTTAATCAATAAATTACCTGGATTTAATATTTAAATGTAGTTTATTACAAGAATTTTTTAATCATAATAACACTTTAATTCGAATAAGTAAAATGCTATGAAAATTGAAAGAAACACAGACAGGAAGTTTTCTTTCATTTCACATTGAATTACATATTCCAAAAACATATTTTTTAAACCGCTTTATTTTTTTTTTCTAATGATTCTTTCTTTATCTTTCATACTTGATTCTAACTGTTAAATTGACGTTAAACCCTATAACTTCTTGTTGAAACGAATTTCTTTTAGCATATATTCCAAACTTTTATAAATTCAATTTATTAGTTCCCAAATACCCCTATTTTTATTCTTCTATTTATCTCAACCAACCATTTATACTTCATTTGCATATTTATTTCCTTTTCTGTCATACACAATCCTTGTACTTAGGCTCTTTTCTGTTTTTTAATTTTAATAAAAATATTTACAAAAAATCTTATGAATTTACAATCTGTTAAAAACATGCTTTTACATGTTAAATTATCAATTTAAAATTTCTAGAAATACTATTAATAGGGAATGCTTATCAGCTTAGATATGGATACTTAATTGATATTACAGGTTTTCTTGCAAATAATTAATTCAGTAAACTTTTTATCCATGATCAGCGTAATTTTAGATGAAGAAAAATAAAATTATGAAATAAAATTATTATAAATTAATTTTTTTTTTAGTTTAATACATTTTGTAAAATCATTTTAGTTAATTTATTTTTACAAATTCATTAGGAATTTTCTTTAAACTTTTCATATTATGAAGATAAAAAAAACTTTAAAATTCACTTTCAAATTAATTATTTTTCATTTCCTTTTAATGAAAAAAAAAAAAAAAAAAAACTCTTTACTTTTACTTTTTGAAAACTTTTTCACTCGAAGCATTTTTTTTTTTTTTATATTGCATTTTGCATTCGACAAGCATTCAGTTTTAACTTATGTACACTGGAGCATTTTTTTCTCACGAGAAGATTTAGGCTTTTCATTGCCAGGAGAGAGGAATGTATGCTATTTGACAAATATATAATAAACCTATCACTCAAATTTGACAGCAGAAGAGCTTTATTGTGGGCAGTTATATTACATGCAATTAGAGTTTTGTACTAATGAGAACAACCTGTCACTCAAATCTGATAGCAGATATTCGGTATCACATATAATGAGACTTAGGAAATTAGCAAATGTACGTGCGACCTTCACAGGTCGAAATAACTATAGATTAAATAAATTGTTCCATCGTGATTGGGATAGACCACGAGCTGAGAAATGTCTACTCCAATGAGAAGGAAGATAATACTCCTGCTTGACGGGTAGTCTTAAAAGGAGGGGCTTTTTTTTTCTTTTGTGAAAAGAAGAGAGTTCTGCGACGAGTCTCTTAGAAGTGTTTTTTTTCTTCTTAATGACTGAAATGACTGAATAAGCCGGAATTTTCCGTATGTTTTCAAAGTAAGCCCCTTGTGGATTCGTGAATCACGCCGTGTGATAGTTAAGGTCTGCCGCAGGCCAGGTCGTAGACTCGAGAACCCTGAAAATCTCCGAACTCGGAGTGAACTGAACTTGTATATTTAATTTATATCCTTAATTTTCAATTTTTGTCAATAAAGTTCTGTATATATACATAATGTTTGTAAATAAAATTTAAAGTGTTCCCATGAACTTGAAAGTGGCCCTCTTCTTGAAGCCATTATAAGTGTAGGCCGAGACGTTACAACACACATCACTGGATTATATTTAAAATTATTCATAAATAATAAACAAAAGGTTCTAGAAAGTAATACTTCCATACATATTTAAATTATAATTTTTAACTTGTATTTAATTTGCCCAATCAAAATTCTTCCATTAAAAATAATTCTGTGTTTCGTTAAAAACTTTACATTTTTTTTTTTTTTTTTTTTTGTGCTAAACTAAAATTCTTTTATACAATATTTTTCTAGAGAATACTGATAACAGTTTCTTACACGACGGCTTGTCAATTCAGATATTACTTTCTGTATTCATAGGATTGGAATGCTTATCAAAAGAAATCATACATGATAACGTACTTTTATAAGTATTTAAATTGACCAATTCTAAACTTTGTTCTCATGTTTTATTTTCTCGGTGTATTGTAATAACCTTTAGCTAGTGTTTTTTTTTTTTTCTACTGAATGTACACAAATTCGACATCTATGTGAACGTGTGGTCCTTCAATAAAAGAAAATGTTTCAGGAATATATGTTTTCTTATATTAATGCTTATTGTCTGTAATTATACGTCTTTTGGTTAGTTGCTTTAACCTCTTCAACGATATTTCTATAGTGAGAAAAAAAATGGCATCATTTTTTGTTTTATCACGTTTTACTCATTTTTTGTTTTATCACGTTTTACTCATTTTTTATTCACATGACTTCAAAATAATAATAATGATAATAATAATTGAGAAAACAATAAAAATGCACAAAAACCCATAGTGTCCACATTTGTGTCGATTGAGCGTTAGTGATAATTTGTAAGTGAAATGATTTCCTACATTCCGGGCATGAATTATTAAAACTAAATAAATTTAATTCACTTTAAAGCGTAGGTCCCGGTCTAATATGACCGTTGGGAGTAGGGCTGACATCCCTATCCCATAAAAAGAAAAACATCTCCTGTCTCGACATTTGACAGTAGGCAAATGGCCCACCAAACAGCTGTTGCGCCAGTGAAGAAGAAGAAATATATTTAACGTATCTAGCATTATTTTTACGAAATATTTAAGATTTATTCAAATAATACAACAACAGTCGAAATACTACTTTACGCTTTTTTCATATTCCTAACTGTACACCGTAGATACAGTTATCAGTGCAGCCAGACCATAAGATTTGTATTTTTCTTGTTGAGAGCTTCTGTAGTAAATAATTCTCAAATTTTTGTTCTGTTTATTAATGATAGTAATTATAATTATAAAAAACTATATATCCACATAAGTGGTCCTGTAAAAAAAAAAAAATGTCTCTTAAGAAATTTTATTAAACTCCTAAACAACATGCAAGTTTTGGAGGCATAAATACTCTATATAGAACTGTAGAAAAGCAAGTTAAAACTAAAGATGTTAAACAATGGTTGGATAGTAAAGATTCGTATACTTTACATAAACCTGCTAGCCGTAATTTTAGGAGAAACGTAGTCATAGTTAAGTTTGGAGGAATAAATACTCTATATAGAACTGTTAAACAATGGTTGGATAGTAGAAAAGCAAGTTAAAACTAAAGATGTTAAACAATGGTTGGATAGTAAAGATTCGTATACTTTACATAAACCTGCTAGCCGTAATTTTAGGAGAAACGTAGTCATAGTTAAAGGTATAGATGAACAATTTCAGGTAGATTTATTAGATTTACGATCTATAAAACAGTTTAACAAATTTCTGCTTACCTGTATAGATGTATTTTCAAAAGATGCTTGGGCTATACCCTTAAAGCATAAAACAGGTCAGAGTATATTAAAAGGTTCAACAAAAAAATAGGCAAACAACGGAAACCAGTATCTTTGCTAACAGACAAAGATACTCAATTCAAAGATTATAAAGATTATTCAAAGATTATAAGATACGATAAATAATGAAACAAAAGCTAATATTGTTGGACGCTTTTCCAGAATATTCATGTAGAAATTATCAAAATATTTTTTAGAGTACTACCAGAACCCGACATACGTTGTCCTGCCAAAAAATACAAAAAATAATAATAATACAATATATATATATATATATATATTCTGCATGTTTTAATATATGTGCATACTAATTTTCAAGTAAGTGACAAAAAAATGGATAGCGCGAACATATTGTTACCAATTTTCATAGCGATGGGTTGAAGGGTGTAGAAGTTGATATATTGCAGTACTATCTGGTGGCAACTAACAACAAAGGGGATAGCATACAAACATTATCCATGTTTTATCAAACACACACAAAAAATTTCATCAAAATAGGTCAAGCCGTTTAGAGGAGTTCAATGACAAACACATGTATAGAAGAATTACATATACAGATATATCAATTGCAGCGCCACTTTCCGGGGCCAATTGTGAATCTAAACCATCCAGGGACCCACTCAAAATACACAAAAAATTTCATCAAAATTGGTCCAGCCGTCTAGGAGGAGTTCGGTGATAAACACATGTACAGAAGAATTATATATATAAAGATAATGATTGAAAAATTATTATTTAGCTGTACTCATTCACAGTATCGGAGTATTAAAATGGAACCATGTACTGTAAAAAATCAATAATCAAGACAAGTGTCGAAAAGTTTGTACAATGTTACAGCTAAACCAAAAATAAAACAATCCTCATTCAAATTAAATGACAGTTTTCGTATTAGTAAGTGTAAAGATAGGTTAGTAAAAATGGCATTAATTTTGAAAAGTTCACCAGAGTGTGTAAACAGGAACTTTTTCATTTACCTGCAACTCAAACATCCTTGGAAGACGGTCACTGGGCTAAATTTCCCCCTTTGTCAAACATTTTTGATGGAGATACTGTCGAATTTCACCCTTTTGAAGCATTTTTGATGGGGTACTATTGAATTTCACGCGTTGTCGAGCCTTTTTGATAGAGATACTGTCGAATTTCATAATTCTGGAAGAGGAAAAGATTGATTTGAGCCAAACGCAACTTTATCTGAAAGCAAAAATAGTCAAAGGCGAGGGTTCTTGCTCGGAAAAAGATGAGGAAATTGGTCTTATTCATTTGTTCTGCAGCCTCTTTTTTTCTCATACAGATATTTCATTAAACGATGGTCTCGTTTCGAATTCAAGTAATACGTACTCATGCAACTCGATTTTTGAGACATTGTTCAATTATGGTAAAGCTCCCCAACTAACTTCGGAAATGTTTTATAAAGACAGTGACAAAGGACTTAAAATATGTTCCAAATTTTAGACTTTAAGTGCAACTGTAGATATGATATGTGGATTACAGGAGAAAATTATTTCAGCAATAGAGATAGTTTAGTAGACGTGAAAATAAAACTCATTCGAAGTAAACCCGAATTTTTATTACAAGGAGATGACGGATGCAAAGTTGTTCTAGAAAAAATAAACCTACTCATCAGAAAAGAACACGTTAGTCCGGATGTTATTTTATGGCAAGCAAAAGCTTTAGAAAAAGACACCGTAAAATATAACTGTTAATTGAGTTCTCTGTAACCAACGAAGTACTGTACCACAAGAAAGTATCACATTCTGAACCACAAGGAAGCATGTAATTGGTACAAGATAATATTTTTGTTGGACAATTATCAAATAAGAATTATTATAGGATGGATTGATAATAATGTTTTTCATGGCCCATTTCAAAATCTTCATTCGATCTTAAATATAGTATGGATTTTTATAAGAACTTATGTAGATGGACAACCAAAGCCTCATACTCCATTGTAATTCAAGTTTGATCAATCTCATTCTTTCCAAACATTTGCAGCAATGGCAGAAACAAAATTATTTATGAGTTATTTAACACCTAAATAAAATAAAATGGGACGAGGATGAATAATCTTATGAAAGCTGTGTTTTGAAGATTATCATGAAAATGTCTCTCTATATTTATCTAAAAGTATTCGAAAAGAAGAAATGTTTAGATTTTTTAGCATGTAAGGATATTTTTAATTTAGATGACTTTCAATGCTGAAAAGCAAATTTACCTCCATTAAATTTATTATATATATCCTTTTAAAAAAGGAAGAAATTTTTACCACCTATAAAGCGGAAGTATTCGCCAAGCTTTTGGAAACTATATAAGTGCTATTCCAAAATTTAAGCAATTGATCTTGGTAAGTAATCTGATTAAGTAAATAACTTTAAATTAATATCTTGTCAAACAAAAATGTGAGAGAGTTTTCAAAAAACTCTTAATGTAATAAAACAGTAACAAAGTTTTGTTATAATTAAATTCCTAATGAATAAATAAAAATTAATTTTCTAACATATGAAGCCTATCAAAATGTGTAAACAAGATAAAGCATTAATTTACTTTTATTGGAATTTAAAAACAAGATGAATAGAAAGAAAATCACACATTTTAAATTTTATTAAAAAATTAAAATTAACATTCATGGAGAAATAGAACTGAAAACAAAAAATAAAATTGAATTACGCTACTAAAAGAAACCAAAAAGTAAATTTATGTTTCTGTTAACTTATTTCAAATTATAAGAATTTAATTCAGTTCAACAACAGCATTTTAATGTTACACAAAATCATTACAAAAAGATCTATACAAAATAAAGTCGTATTCAGTTTTTATTTTGTTTTGTATTCTTTATTATATATCACAAAATAAAAACTGAATAGCTATGTAAAAACATTCATAATAATAAAAGAAACATATAATATTCATAAACATATGTAATGAGTTATATTTTTTACATAGGATTGATTGATTTTTTACAAAGTTTATTTTGATTAAAAAGTAGATTTTGTATGAAGAAATACTATCTTAAAATTTAATTAATGTATTATTAATATTATATGTAATGAATCTTAGTCGGATGAGAAATGTTTGAAACATTATAATTCATTTAACTAAATTGACATTATATTAAAAGTTCTAAAAAAAAATTTGGCTTAAAAATTTCTTAGTTCTAAAAGTTCCATTCACAATTAAAGGTCCGCTCCACACCATTATGAAATAGCTAAAAAACGCTAGATACAAATGACAACTGGTCGAAAGTAGAGTGTGAAAATCACTTTGAAGCTCGACCAAAAATTCGACCCTATCTGGAGAGGTTTAGTTTGGTTTGTCGCTCTACGGTCATCTTGTGCACACGAGGGCTAAACAGACTGTGTAGCCACAGTTTAAAGTGGACTCCGAACCACTAACATCTATGCCACCACCTGGATTCTAATCGGAAGCCTGGGGTACCAACGACCAGAGCATAGCCACTTTCGTATTTGGAGAAAAGATTTTCTTCTGCGGAAAGCGTTTATCAAACACTACAACAAACTGTCTACACTGCAACAAACCAGTTTGAAAATCTTTCGAAAGCAGCTAGCCCCTCAGACTCTTCCGTTTGGACGCGGCTTAACGAAGAGTCAAGAAACTTTTTAAGATCGGAACTATTTAATCAACAAATTAAAATGCTGACAGGACGCGAGAAACTTAAAAGCTTTAACCATAAAAATCTATATCTGGAAAAAAAAAATTTCAAAATCGTAATTATTTTCTTTTAAAAAAAAAAAATTGTGTCAAGACCCATTATTCTGTAATTTAGAGTAATTCAATTCCCCAAATGGACCACAGATCCTGGATCTTGAGAAATTTTTGTCTTATTTTATGATCTGATATAATGGTGTTTTTCATAAACACATGGGATTTAGATTTTTTTTGACAAAATTATAAAATGTGCAATAATTGAAAGTTCGATTTGTAGAGACATTCTGGCTTCTTTATTTTTTTTAAAAATCTTTTCGTGATAAAGTAGTCACTTTAATCTGAATTTTGCAGTTTATTTCTGACTATTCAACAAAAGAATTCTACAAAAATATTTTGCTGAACTTGGAAAAGATAAACAGATTTTAAATCCCCTTTTGCGTCATATGTCAGCAAAAAGTTTACCAAACGAAAACACCACTGCCACTTTTTATTTAAGCTACTGGATGAAGAATGTCTGCTGATTTTCGAAACAGTCTATTTGAAACAATTTCCATAAAATCTTATTTTTTTTTTATTTTTATAGTTTTATTTCATGGTCGAGACATACCAGCTACAACACATTTCTAAATAACTCAAGTATTTGCAGACAACTATTACAGAGAGTATATTTGCAGAAAAGATTACATATATTTTCGTTCAACTTTATTTGTATTTAAAAGTGTCTAAAATGTCAATTATTTATGTAAAATGTTTGAACAAAATTATCTACCGTAAATTTATTATATGGTTAATTCACAAGTCCAGCAAATTATGACTATATAAGCGATTAAACCATATATGAGGAGCATAGCAAAAATTCCATTTTAAAGTTAATATATCAGAAGTGAGTTCATTTATCAGATGTAAACATGTCAACATACTGTAACGTCTCAGCCTAAACTAGACCTATAGCGGCTTAAGAAGAGGGGCCACTTTCAGGTTCAAGTGAAATTTAATTTTTTATTTACAAGCATTATATATATACAGAACTCTGTTTTATTACAAATTATTATTTGCAAAAAAGGAAAATTAAAATATAAATGTTATTCACAAGTGCAGTTCACTCCAAAGACTGAGATTTTCACAGTTCTTGAGTCTAACGCATCCTGTCTGCAGCAGACCTTAATTATCACACAGCGTGACACACGAAACCAAAACGGGCTCACTTTGTAAGCAGGAGAAATCTCCTGTCTGTTCAGTCACTTCAAAGAAAAAGACAACACTTCTTGTCGACTCGTCACAAAACACCCTTTTTCTTTCTCCAAACCTCCTTAAGAAAATCGGCCAAAAGCCGATGGGAGTGGACACTTCCTCATCCTATGGTCTATTACCAATCACGATGCAGTAACTCATGACGTAGTCCATATCCTATCTGTAATTGTTTAGACCTGTGGAGGTCGAACAGACAATCCCTAATTTTTATGATGTATCATTATCAGTGGCACTGATTATCTGCTGTCTATTTGAGCGACAAGTTGTTCTCATTAGAACAAAACATGAATTGCATGTAATATAAATATCCACGATGCTGCTTATTTTGATATTTGAGTGATAGGTTGTTATTATGCACTTGTTAAAGAATATACATTCATTTTTCCTGGGAACAGAAATGCTATATCTCTTTCCGTGGGAAAAATACTACACACTATAATTAAGCATTGAGAAATTTTTTAAATCTTTACATTGTGTTTGTAATGAGTGTAATAATATAAATGCAATAACTTTGCCAGTTGTGCATTCACATTCACTACACTTATTTAAAATATTCTGATCATATATCTGATCATAATATCCTCCGAAGTATCATTTAGCCCAGGGGTGGTCAAACTTTTTCGGTCGCGGGCCAAAAATCGAAAAAAAAAAAAAAAAAAAAAGTTTGGCGGGCCAAAGATAAATTTTTCTAAAATTTTAAAAACAATATACAAGTATTACAATTTAAATATGTTAATGACATGAATGAATTTGTGATGAGACACGCTGGTTTATCCTTTACAACTGTAAAAAATATTTCCAGGTCCCTTCATCATTAAAAGCATGGCACTCTTAATCAACGACGTTTTTAGTAGCAATTTTTGGGGTTGAAATATTTAACTATTATATTTATCTCTTTTCAATGTATAGGGGCTTGAATGGTCGAGTGTCCAGCACTCTGGCACTCAGTGATGCCACAAGTTTCGGGATCGAATTCTGGAGGGCCATGGGAAGCTTGTAGTGGTTCGGAATCCACTTTTAGCTGTAGGTCACGGTCTCATATGACCGTAGAGCGTCACAGAGCCAAGTCAGACTTCTTCTCAGACATATCATTCAAAAACTGTAAAGGGCAACTTAGCTCTAGGCACAGTGTGATGTGGTATGGTGTAGTTGTAGTAGTATTTTCAATATATGTTTAATATTAAAAGTCATTAAGTAACTTAGATATTAAATACATAAATTTTAGGCTAATATAATTTAAAAACTTAAATAATTATTAATGCGAATTTTTTCTTTTAATTTATATTTTTATATGATACATACCAAAATTTACTGTTGAATTTAACAGATCTTTTTTTAAATTAAAAAAAATTGAATTTTATTTTTATTACGCTTCGACGAGGAAACGGATATAAAATTATAAAGTGTGACTGAATTATACAATCTGTTAAATACTTGTCTTTATTTACTTTTTTTCTTCAGTTAAACTATTCATTTTTTAAAAATGAAATGCATTTTGTTACTTAATAAAGCTGACCAGCACCAGTTTTTATCTCTTAGTAAGGAATATAAATATGTTTTTTAAAAGTTAGTCCAACGAAAATTCTTACCGTTTTTTTGTGTGCAACGAATTCAAAATCGGGTTTACTTTCATGAAGCAATAGGAAAAACGTTATCTTCAGTCTAGTGAAGAACTATGCTGTACATGTAAATGCCCTTTTCAAAACCAGTACTAACTTTTACTGGACTACTGACTACTTCATTACTACTTGTACTACTTCTTTTAAATTATAGCAAGTCAATGAAAAGCAAGAAGATTTAAATTCTAGTTATCCATGATAAATTGCAATGAAATGGGAAAACTTTTTTTTTAAAGTAATTTAATGCAAGTATTGTTCGAAACTTACGCAGAAAATAATAACTACAGTCAGTCTGATAAACTTAATCATAACGATGAATCGTACGCTCACCCAAAAAATGGATGGCGAGTTGAGTCCAATGTACTAACTACGAGGCTACTCAGGTACAAATGAATTCTAGAAAAATATAAGACATTCTTTAACATGAATTTGAAAAAACATAAATGGCACTATGTATTCGAAAACGACACAAGACATTCTTTAATATGTATTCGAGAAAGGCACAAGACATTGCGTATTCGAGAAAAGACATTCTTTAATACGTATTCGAGAAAGACATTCTTTAATACGTATTCGCGAAAGACATTCTGTAATACGTATTCGAGAAAGACACAAGACATTTTTAAATATGTATTCAAGAAAGACACAAGACATTCTTTAATATGTATTCAGGAAAGACACAAGACATTCTTTAATATGTATTCGAGAAAGACACAAGACATTCTTTAATACGTATTCGAGAAAGACACAAGACATTTTTTAATATGTATTCGAGAAAGACACGAGACATTCTTTAATGTGTATTCGTGAATAAAATAAATGACACTCTTTTAATATATATTCAAGAATATCATAAATGACACGCTTTAATACGTATTAAAGAAAGACAGATATTCTTTAACATGTAAACGAGAAAAACTCTTTAATAAGTATTCGCGAATAACATAAATGTCATACTCAAGAAAGACTACATTCTTTAATATGTATTCGAGAAATCCATTCTTTAATATGTATTGGAGAATATCATAATATCATGCTCTTTTTAATATGTATTGAAGAATATAATAAATGACACTCTTTAATATGTATTCAAGAATGCCATACATGACACTCTTTAATACGTATTCAAGAATATAAACGATGTTCTTTAATATGTATTCAGAAAGACAGAAAACATTCTTTAATATATATTCGAAAATAACATAAATGACAAACTTAGAAAGACATAAGATATTCTTTTAATATGTATTCGAGAATAACAAAATTATACTTTTTAATATGTATTCGAGAAAGACTATGACATTCTTTAATTCTAGAAAAGACAACAAAAAATGGGCCCTATTTGAAAAGTGAATTCTTCGATACTGAATTTTTGGAAAAGTATGCATGTTGGAATGAAAATTTAAGCAAAATACCTTAAGAACAGAAATGAAATCGGAGATCAAATTTTCACGCCTTTGAACAGAACTTTTGAAAACAGACATATATCTACAAAGACTCCTAAAAGAGTTGACGTACAAGTGCGACTTAACTGTAATTAATATAAAAAAGGAAGACATAGAATTGAGGAATGCATAAAATTTCGTGAACACATTTCCTTGCACATAAGAATTAAAGGAAAAGGAATTTATTTCCTGTATATTGGAATTGCATTCTTCTGGTGCATAAATAATTGAGTCCAAATTTCAGCCATACGACAGTATTTTTAGTTTTTTTTAGATATTTTAAATAAATGTCAAAAGGATTATTTTATTGTAAAATTTACAAATATATAAAAAACAGAGCAATACTTGAGCAAAGCAATGCTCTTAAATAGAAATGAATTGTTAATGTATTTCAATTTAATTTATTTAACCGCTCTATACTTCCACAACTAAAGAAATTTATGTATTAATACATATTTAATGAAGAGATAAAACACGTCTCTTCATGAAATATGTATTGTTTAAAACATAAACTTCAATTTCAATTAAAGTAAATTAAATAATTTCATTAATTTCAAAATAAATTAAATAATCTCAGATTCAAATTATTTTAGCATTCTTAAATAAAAATTTTATATCAGCCAAACAAACATCCAAATTAAAGGAATTATCTCTTTTATAGTAAATAATTTTTTCGTTTTATTTCATTAAATAAATAGAAAATTTTCCTTCTATTAAAAAATTAAATATATTCTTACCTAAGAAAACTTATTTAATCAGTAATTTCTCTCAGAATAACATTCAATATTAAAATTTCTTAAAATTTGAAACCGAACGAAAAATGTAAAAATATCTAAAGATTTGGGTTTTTTTTCCTTTTTTTATAAAATATTGTGTATTAAAATAAAAGTTTATTCTATTATTTTATTTTTGGACAAATGAACAAAGAAAAATTAATTTAGAAGGTCGATTTAAACAGGATTTTTTTTCTCATTTAATATGTTTTCATCAATTCAATTAGTATCATATTCGTTGGTTTGTATTATTCTATAAAAATACTACAATTTATTTTATACTAAGTAGCATACTTATAATTTATTTTAACTTAATAAAATTAAGTGAATATATTCTTACATAAAAAAATTCGTTTAATCGATAATTTCTCTCTCAGAATAATATACAATATTAAAAGTTCTTAAAATTTTACAACGAATGAAAAATATAACAAAATGTAACGAATTGTATTTAATTTGTTTATTTTCATAAAAATAATATGTATTAAAAATAAAACAAACGTATTTAACTGCTATAATGAAAGAAAAAAAAATTTTGAACGTCAATTAAAAAAAAAAAAATTTCATTTAATGTATTGTCAATCAGGGACCCTATTCGTCGGTTTGTATTATTCGATGAGAAAGATAATTTAATTTATACTAAGTAAAATATTTTTATTTAATTCATACTTTGTAAAATATTTAAATTTAATTTATATTAAGAAAAGTATTTAAAATTTATGTTAAGTTAATAAAATTAAATGCATATATTTTTAGATAAAAATCATTTAATCGATAACTTCTCTCTCAGAATAATATACAATATTAAAAAATTCTTAAAATTTGAAAAAGAATGAAAAATGTAGCAAAATCTAACAAATTGTATTTATTTTTGCTTGTTTTAATAAAATATTATGCATTAAATATAAAACAAATATATTTTATTTTTTGGAATGAACAAAAAAATTTTTCAACGTAAATTTTAGCGGGGTTTTTTCTCATTTAATTAGTAATCAATCTTAATAAAATTAAATGAATATATTTTTACATAAGAAAAATCATTTAATCAATAATTTCTCTCTCAGAATAATATGCAATAATAAAAATTCTTAAAATCTGAAAACGAATGAAAAATGCAGCAAAATCTAACGAATTGTATTTATTTTGCATGTTTTAACAAAAATACTATGTATTAAAAATAAAACAAATGTATTTTATTGCTAGAATGAAATAAAAAGAATTTAACGGTTAATTTAATTTAAACAGTTTTTTTTTTTCATTTACTACGTAGTCAATCAGTGCCGTTTCTTTGTACTCGATAAGAGAAATATTATAATTAAGTTATTTCAATAAAACGGAGAATTATTCGATTACTATATGCATTTTATTCGAAATGACTCGATCTTAAGTGTTTAAAGACTAGCTTTATCACCGTCAGTGACGAAATGTCTGTTTATAGTCTCAGAGTGCAGAAATTTTCTCCGCTAGGAGATCTGATGATTTAAAGGAATAACTTGGAAGTCTGTATCTTAGATTGATGATTTGTGATGAATTGTGCACACGTTAGTTTAATGATGCTTCCGGAATTCATCCCGAGAGTACGGTGGGTGTTCTTTATTTTAATTTGACTTTGTAATAAGCAATCGGAACACTCAGTTAAAAGGAATAGGATTTATTTTGTTTTTAAGATTATTGTTTGTCATTAATCAATTATACTAAATTGAATTTCATAAATTAATTTGCTGTTCAAATAAATTTCTAAACTTATTCTGGAATGATATCGTTCAAATTGTTGTTCGAATTTATTTAAAATAATTTTCCGGAAATATATATTTGTTAAATATAAAATGGATTTGGAAAATATAATAATGGTAATTAGCAATCGGATCGCTGAGTTAAAAGTAAGGATTTATTTCTTTTTTAATATTATCGTGTGTCGTTAAAGAGTTATACTAAATAGAATTTCATAAATCAATTTGCTATTCGAATAAATTTCTAATATTATTCTGGAATAATATCGTTCAAATTGTTGTTTGAATTTATTTAAAATAATTTTCCGGAAATATATATTTGTTAAATATAAAGTGGATTTGGAAAATATAATAATGGTAATTAGCAATCGGAAAGCTCAGTTAAAAGTAAGGATTTGTTTCTTTTTTAAAATTATCGTTTGTCGTTAATCAGTTGTACTAAATAGAATTTTAGAAATCAGTATGTTATTCGAAAAAATTTCTAAAATTATTCTGGAATGATATCGTTCAAATTTATTTATAATAATTGTCTGGTATTATATATTTGATAAATATAAAAGGGATTTGGAAAATATAATAATGGTCATTAGCAATCGGAAAGCTCAGTTAAAAGTAAGGATTTATTTCTTTTAAAATTATCGTTTGTCGTTAATCAATTATACTAAATAGAATTTAATAAATCAAATTGTTATTCGTATAAATTTGTAATATTATTCTGGACTGATATCAATCAAATTGTTGTTAGAAATCATTTATAACTATTTTCCGAAATCGTACATTTGTTAAATTGATTTGTTAAAAATTGATTTTGTTGTTTAAAATTGATTTGTTATTTAATATATTTAATTATATATTTTTTAAAAAGGTAGGATAAAAAATTTTTTTATTATTTTGAAATTGATCGTTAACGATGTTATTTTCAAATTAACACTCAGACGAAAAAGATTCTATTTTGAAGTAAGTTTGAATATTTAATGTTTTTCCTTATCAATGTATTTAAATGTATTTATTAAAAATGCTGGGATTTTTTTAAGACTACACTTGTAATGAATTGCTAAAAACATATTGTATTTTCAAAAAATGTTATTAAATTCATGTTTAAATTTTATTATTAGTTTATTTTTAATTATATTTATTTTATTATATTATTATTATTAAAGTTATGATTATAACTTACCTCCTATGAATTAAAAATATTTTATAAGAATTATTAATATTACATTTTTTAAATTTACAAAAATATTACGAAATTTTAAAAAAAGTATATTTAATAATAATAATAATAATAATGTATGAAGGCCGAGTGACTGGCGCTCAATGCCACAGGTTTCGGGTTCGAGTCCCGGCGATGCCATGGATGTTTGTAGTGCTTCAGAATTCACTTTAAACCGTAGGTGATGACTGTTGGGTGACTGGTGGCTTCGTTGTAGACACTATTTCAAAAAAAGAGGAGTCTTGATGGCATTTGTGGTGTTCACCATTGTGCCTCGTTAATTGGACTACCTGGTTGAAGTTTTCCGTGTTTTCTCCTATTCGATTCACAAATTAGAGTAGTTCCCCTAAAATATTCCCGGAAAGCACTTCCCTCCTCCAGAAAGACACGGAGCCATGTAAGACTTCTACCTACGGGTGCTCCATCACAACAGAAGCTGCCCTCCCTTTCCCTCCTTCCATGAGAACACACAAGTTCATGAACTTGGTTTAGATGTTGCTGTCGACCAAGTGGGATAAGAAACAATCGAACAAATACAATACAGTGCCTATTAATTTTCATGTTTTTCAATCACAGGACTTTTGTCCTTTGACAAAAGGACAAAAGTCCTGTGATTGAAATACATGAAACATATGACCTTGACTCCTCTGGAACGACAGATTTCTATGTATTGCAAATTGTGGCTTCCAGCTTTGTTCGGGAATACAACTTCCCCATCTTTTCAAACCCAACAGTAGGACTTTCTGGTCTATAGATTTATATCTGGAAAAAGCCTTTCTTAGCTGGTACCATGGACTCATATTATTATATATTATGCACTCCCTTAAGATCTATCTCTGTATCTATCTACTACATACATAGATTTTCTCTTCTATTAATACGTACTTAAATCCATCCTGTGATATTCTTTAATGTCTATAGTCTTGACGATAATATATTTCGAAACTGTAAAAAATTTATTTAATGCATTTAACAGAGATATAATATATAGAAATCAGATACATTTATTCTCATAATGCAATTATAACGTACAAGGTTTACAGTGATTATTAAACTTAATTGCTTTATGCGTGTAAAAATTTCCGTTTTGTGATTTATTATTTAAAGATTTAGATAAAATCATTTTAATATTTCATTAATGCACTAGAAATCTTTAGATTTCTTCATATGGCATTTTCTGGTGCATTAATGAAATATTTCAAAGAGTCCATTATATATAGTATAAATAAATAACTATTCGACATTAGAAAAATAGAGAATTTTAAAAACCAGTAGTTGAATTCTTTTAGTTCATTTTTATTTTATATTTATTTCCGTTATAGGATAGGTTTCATTGCTTTTTAAAGAATTGCCTTTTCATAAAGGCCAGCAAAATAAATTATTATCGAAGCCAGTATTATTCATCAAGACAAGCATAATAAATGATTTATTTTGTAAAAAAGATAATTAAATTATATTGAATATTAATATTAAGGAGATAATACTAGGTTTTTTAATTAGTTTCTGATAATAAGACTGGTACATTTCCTTAATGCACTAGAAAAAGCCATATGAAAATATCTAAAGATTTAGAATAATTGTTTATTTATACAATAGCATTTTCTGATGCATTAATGAAATGTAAAAATGATTTTACATAAATCTTTAGATAAAAAATCACCAAATTGAAATTTTTACACGTATCAAGCAATTAAGTTTATTAATCACTGAAAACCTTGTATGTTATCTGACAAGTTAAAATAATATTATGAGAATAAATGTATCTGATTTCTATATATTAGATCTTTATCATATGTATAAAAGAAATTGTTTGTTACAATTTCCGAGATATATTATCTTCAAAGCTAAGTCATCTATTGACATTAAATTATTTCACAGGATTTGTTTAAGTACGTATTAATTGATGAGAATAACTATCTGTAGTAAATAGATAATTAGATTATCGTAGGAGTAGTTAGATTATCTTAGAGATAGATTATCTTAGGAGTTAGTTTATTAATTAGATTATCTTAATGTTTGGTTTGATTTGCCGCTCTAGTTGCCCAGTCTGTTTAGCCCTCGTGTGCCGCTGTGCGCACGAGGGCTAAGCAGACTGGGACCTACAGTTTAAAGTGGATTCCGAACCACTAACAAACATCTATGTCACCTCCAGGATTCGAACCTGGAGTACCAAAGGACAGAGAGCAAACCAATTGGCCATCAGGCCGCATAGATCTTAAGGGGAATCGCAAGAAATTTACGTGGAACCACGGCGGGCTATTTTTTTATATTCACATATAATGTAATACTGATTCAAAACACTACGCAAAAGTTATACCCAAGTTTCAACATTTCAGTTTACATGGTCGTTTTAATAATGTTGTGATAGTAACGCTACAAACTCTCTCAAAGCCGAAAAACGAATAAATAAAATAATTTGTTTATTATTTATTGCAAAAAAAAAAAAAAACATTTCAATATTTCAGAAAATCATAAATCTTCATTCTAAAATTTTAATTCTTAAATTATTTTTAACTAAATAAAATTAAATCAAATATCACAAAGATTTTCAATGATTAAAATAATTCTGATTACACCTTTTCATAAGTAATTAATATATTTTTGAAAGAGTTTAGAAAAGTAAAATATGATAAAATCAGTAATATATGCATAAAAATATCATTATCAATATAAATAAATATAAGCATTGAAAAAAACATTTGGATCAAGTATTTGCTCTGATGTCATTGTATATGCCACAAACAGAAATTCTCATGTTGATGACGTTTTTACTTACAATCTAAAAAAATTATAATTTTTTTTGTTGAATTAGAACAATTATATTATAATCTAGTTCTATTTATAAAAAGTTAAAAAATTATATCGATGTATCTGATACATTAAACATATTGTATGTCACATGATTGAATTTATGTATCAGATACAAACATATTGGTATGAGAAATTCTCTTATAAAAGACATTTCTGCTCCGAATCTGCACAGATTAAATTGGTAAAATCATGTAGAATATTTCAATTACAGTATTTCGATATGAAGTAAAATTTCTTTTGAATTAGAACAATTATATTATAACACAGTTATATTTATAAAAAGTTAAAAAATTATGTCGATGTATCTGATACATTAAACCTATTGTATGTCACATGATTGAATTGATGTATCAGATGCAAACATATTGGTATGAGAAATTCTCTTATAAATGACATTTTTGCTCCGAATCTTCACAGTTTAAATTTGCAAAATGATGTAAAATATTTTTAATTACAGTATTTCGATATGAAGCAAAATTTCTTTTTGAATTAGAACAATTATATTATAACACAGTTATATTTATAAAAGTTAAACAATTATATCTATGTATCTGATACATTAAACATATTATATGTCACATGATTGAATTTATGTATCAGATACAAACACACTGGTATGAGAAATTTCTCTTATAAATGACATTTTTGCTCGGAATCTTCACAGATTAAATTGGCAAAATGTTGTAAAATATTTCAATTACAGTATTTCGATATGAAGCAAAAATTTCTTGTTGAATTAGAACAATTACATTATAACACAGTTATATTTATAAAAAGTTAAAAAATTATATCGATGTATCTGATACATTAAACCTATTGTATGTCACATGATTGAATTTATGTATCAGATACAAACATATTGGTATGAGAAAGTCTCCTATAAAGGACATTTTTGTTCGGAATCTTCACAGATTAAATTGGCAAAATCACGTAGAATATTTCAATTACAGTGTTTCGATATGAAGTAAAATTTCTTGTTGAATTAGAACAATTATATTATAACACAGTTATATTTATAAAAAGTTAAAAATTATATCGATGTATCTGATACATTAAACAAATTTTATGTCTCATGATTGAATTTATGTATCAGATACAAACATACTGGTATGAGAAATTCTCTTATAAATGACATTTTTGCTCGGAATCTTGACAGATTAATTTGGCAAAATCATGTAGAATATTTCAATTACAGTATTTCGATATGAAGTAAAATTTCTTGTTGAATTAGAACAATTATATTATAACACAGTTATATTTATAAAAAGTTAAAAATTATATCGATGTATCTGATACATTAAACCTATTGTATGTCACATGATTGAATTTATGTATCAGATACAAACATATTGGTATGAGAAAGTCTCCTATAAAGGACATTTTTGTTCGGAATCTTCACAGATTAAATTGGCAAAATCACGTAGAATATTTCAATTACAGTGTTTCGATATGAAGTAAAAATTTCTTGTTGAATTAGAACAATTATATTATAACACAGTTATATTTATAAAAAGTTAAAAAATTATATCGATGTATCTGATACATTAAACAAATTTTATGTCTCATGATTGAATTTATGTATCAGATACAAACATACTGGTATGAGAAATTCTCTTATAAATGACATTTTTGCTCGGAATCTTGACAGATTAATTTGGCAAAATCATGTAGAATATTTCAATTACAGTATTTCGATATGAAGTAAAATTTCTTTTGAATTAGAACAATTATATTATAACACAGTTATATTTATTAAAAGTTAAAAAATTATGTCGATGTATCTGATACATTAAACCTATTGTATGTCACATGATTGAATTGATGTATCAGATGCAAACATATTGGTATGAGAAATTCTCTTATAAATGACATTTTTGCTCGAATCTTCACAGTTTAAATTTGCAAAATGATGTAAAATATTTTTAATTACAGTATTTCGATATGAAGCAAAATTTCTTTTTGAATTAGAACAATTATATTATAACACAGTTATATTTATAAAAAGTTAAACAATTATATCTATGTATCTGATACATTAAACATATTTTATGTCCAATGATTGAATTTATGTATCAGATACAAACATACTGGTATGAGAAATTCTCTTATAAATGACATTTTTGCTCGGAATCTTGACAGATTAATTTGGCAAAATCATGTAGAATATTTCATTACAGTATTTCGATATGAAGTAAAATTTCTTTTCGTATTAGAACAATTATATTATAATACAGTTATATTTATAAAAAGTTAAAAAATTATATCGATGTATCTGATACATTAAACATATTGTATGTCACATGATTGAATTTATGTATCAGATACAAACACACTGGTATGAGAAATTCTCTTATAAAGGACATTTTTGCTCGGATTCTTCACAGATTAAATTGGCAAAATCATGTAGAATATTTCAATTACAGTATTTCGATATGAAGTAAAATTTCTTGTTGAATTAGAACAATTATATTATAACTCAGTTATATTTATAAAAAGTTAAAAATTATATCTATGTATCTGATACATTAAACATATTTTATGCCCAATGATTGAATTTATGTATCAGATACAAACATATTGGTGTGAGAAATTCTCTTATAAAGGACATTTTTGCTCGGAATCTTCACAGATTAAATTGGCAAAATCGTGTAGAATATTTCAATTACAGTATTTCGATAAGAAGTAAAATTTCTTTTTGAATTAGAACAATTATATTAGAACACAGTTATATTTATGTTCACAAATTAATTTGTTAAGATTGTGCAGTATATTTTAACACTGTAGTCAGATAATAAATAAGCAAAATTTCTTGTTGAATTAGAAGAATTTTAGTCTAACCTAGTTATTTTTATTAAATGTTAAAAAATCAGTTTCGATGTATCTGATGCATAAGACATTTTTTATGCTTTACGAAAGAATTTATATATCAGATACATTAATATTGGACTTATTTATTGAAAACTCCTGATATAGATGACGCATTTGCTCGGAATCTTTTGAAATTAAATTAGCAAAAATTATGTTGAATGTTTTAATTATAATCGTTATATAATAAGTAAGTAAAACTTCTTGATGAAGTAGAACAATTATATTATAACGTTATTTTTATAAAACGTTAAGAAACCAGTATCGATGTATCTAAAAATAAAACATAATTTATGCCTCATGAATGAATTTATGTATCAGATATTGGTTTATTTATTGTAAAATTCTCGTGTTGATGACACTTTTGCTCGGAATCTTTACAAAATAAATTGGCAAAATTATAAGGAATATTGTAATTACAATAGTTATATAACAAGTAAGTAAAACTTCTTGATGAATTGGAACAATTATATTGTAATGTTGTTTTTATAAAACATTAAAAAATCAGTATCGGTGTATCTGATACACAAAACGTAGTTGATGGCTCATGAATGAATTTATGAATTAGATGCCCGACTCGTGGCTCAGGGGCAAAGTGCGCTGTTGGTGAGCATTAGAGCGGAGGTTCAATCCGCTGGCGGCTCTGTTGTAGGCACTGTTTTAAAAAATGAGGAGGCCCGTTGGGGATGTTCACCCTCTTGTCTTGTTAGTCGGTCTACTAGTACAACTACGCCAGGCCACACAACATCACTGTGCCTAGAGCTGAGTTACCGCTTTACAGTTCGGGCATGATGTGGGACTTACGGCTTAAAGTGGATTCCAAACAACTACAAACATCCATGTCATCGCCGGGACACGAAACCAAATTATCGTTAAAATTATTTTATTCTCTGCTTACTAAAGATAAATAGATACGATAAAAGTTATTTTGATTACAGAAACGATCATTTTGCATGAAATCTAAAAGTAAATAATTGAGGAAAAAAATATTTCACAAAAAAAAATTTATTAACAGAATATAAATGCCAAATATCTAGAAAAATTAAATTTGCATTTATTTACTGCTAAAAAAAAATCTAAATCGTTGTCAGATAGTAGACCTTTTTCTCCCTTTGTGCGACCAGCATAATAGCCAACAGTAAAGATTGTTGCCAAAAATCGCCAAGCTATCAACGTATATGTTAAACTACATAGTAAAAGTCCTGTGAGTTTGTTTACTCCAAACTGGCAACCCTAATTCTCGCTCTATTATATTAGTACTCTGTGGTAAGAAGCTAGTCCTTGGGCACTCTGCACTCAGCACTTGTACTTTTCCTGGGCTTCGGAAAACACTCATTTAATGAAATAAGGAAAATTGATGCACTTATTAATCACATCTCTAATGAAATATTCAGTCAATTGACAGAATTTGTGTAGACTAGGAACCCATGTTTAATATTAGCGCTACCGTTTTAGGAAAGTGTTTAACTAATAATTAACCTAATTAAATTCACTTTTCATATAAATCTTCAGTAAAGTGCTGAAAGTCTTTGTCATGAACAATAACACTTTTCATTTAAAGATACGGCAAAAGCTTTTAGCGATCTTATTTTATACTTAAGCTCATTTGCGGCCTAAGCTAATTATCTTCTAATCGGAAAATTGCGTTATCTGTTTTTTATCCCTTATGCTTGCGATCTCAGTTATCTCAAAGGATTAATTCATTAAAATACTTCTTCCAAAGCTGTACAAAGATGTTCTGTTCTAAGCAAGCTTGAATTTCGGTTTTAAATTGACTTTATTGCCTGAGAAATTTAAGAATAATAAGTGACTAAATACATAATAATAAATATCCTCCTGAAATTCTGCCCTATATATCTATTTCGAAATGGTGTAAATGTTGATTTTCGAACCAAAAATGTTACGAATTCCACTACAAACCTACTCAGAACATATAATGTGTTTTAAATATGTATGTATAAAATATGTTTTATAATCATAGAAAGGATCAATTTATTCAAGGTTAGTATAAATAATAGGCTAGATTTTAAAAAATTCTAAGCCTATTCAAATAAGGGTTAATTAAATAAAAACAACATAAATTTCAAGCTCGTGAGCTTTGCGACAGCTATAGAGACATGAATCCCAAGATTATGAGCTTTACAAAAATTTTCTTTTATTAATTATTATTATCTTTATTCTATTTATTTATTGTTTTTTTTTTTTTTTTTTTTTTGTACTGTTGAAGATAAGTAGGCCCCATGTATACCATGACCAGCCCACCATCAGTCGATTAAAAGGGCATTGTTTTTCGACAAGCAAGTCGAATCGAAAATTTTCGCGTCTACGCCGGTAACGAGCACTATAAATCCATAGGTTGGAAAGTCAATTAGATTCGAAGTTCCTTTGTTCGTTATGAACTGTTGTAAAGGAGCAACAAACTTCGTGCACTCATAAGTAGTATAATTTTTATTTATAAGCACTATATATATATATATATATATGCAAATACAGAACTCTGGGTTATTATAATTTATTATTTACGAAAAATGAAAATTAAAGACTTAAATTTGATCACAAGTGCACGGTTAAATCACAAGCACAGTTCACTCCAAGGTCGGAGATTTTCAGTCCTCGAGTCTACGTCGAATCTCAAAACACGTGGTCTGCGGCAGACCACTATCACTCGGCGTGATACACGAAACCACAAGGGACTCACTTTAGAAGCAGGCGAAAACTCCGGGCTGTTCTGTCACTTCAGAGAAAAACAACATTCTTTACCAATTCGTCATAGAACTCTCTCCTTTCTTCTCCAAAAACCTCCTTTCAGAAAATCCGCCAAGAGGCGACGGGGCTACCCTCACTTCTCATTAGAGTAGACGTTCTCTCAGCTCATGCTCGGTCACCAATCACGACGGGACAACTCATGGTGTAGTCCATATTTCATCTGTAATTGTTTCGACCTGAAGGTCACACGGACATTCGCTAATTTCATGAGTCTTTTTATACATGACACTGAATATCTTTTTATCAGATTTGAGTGAGAGGTTGTTCTCAATAGTACAAACATTAATTGCATGTAATATAACTACCCACAGCACTGTTTGTCTGCTGCCAAAGAATATACATTCATCTCTCCTGGGAATGAAATGCCACAACTCTTCCCATGGGGAAAAGGCTACATGGGAGTCGGCAGCAAGGAGTCGAGGTCAAAAGTCGGTTTAAAAATCCAAACCCCTACTCTTTTCTAAAAATTATGTTTATTTTTACAAAATTCTTGGAATTAATATTAACATTAATTGTGAGGCAGGAAATTTAATTGTATCCTTCAATAATACAACCACTAGCAAAGACGGTTATTCAATTCCTTCTATTAGCTCACACTCTCCTATATATATCTTGTTCAAATTTTCAATCTTTAATAAAATACTTTTTATTCATCCACTCAAGTTCAAATGCATTTTTTTTTTGAACTTGTAGTGGATGACATTTGATTTTAATACAGTTTTTTAAAATATTAATTCAGTAATTAAATTTAATGAATTAATTTTAGCTTTTATATTTAAGTTGCATATATCTACCAATAGATGGCGCCAGATAAATTTTAAAAAAATGGATGAAAATTATTTATAAAGGACGTTCTGCAATATAGTGAAAAAAAAAAAAAAAAAGTAGGAATTGACTTTAAAAAATTTTTTTTTTTTTTATTACTTGTTTTAGTAACATACCAAGTAAGTGTGGTTAAGCACCGAGGCTTATAAACAGTTAAAGTTACTTAAAGTTATTTTCATTCAATAATGAAGAAGAGATCTTATGAAAGCTATTCTATAATTAAGAAAATAGGCTTTAATGTACTACAAATATAGCATCTTTGTGTTTCAAATGGACATTTTTGCTTTAAGCTATTTTACAGTACTTGGGTACCTGTTAAATCGGTATTGTGCATTGTGCAGATACGGGCGTGCCCCACGTTGGGCACCAGATTCTACTGAACACACAGTTTTATTTGTACACCTACAAACACCACACACATACAATTAGATACAAACAATATTTAACACATTTAAAGTGAAAGACATGTAATTATAGCTTCATGGAAGGCTTCGACTTCGTTTTGGAGACGAAAAAACGATACTCGGTTATGAGCAGGGTTCGCTAAATATACTTCCTCTCGGGGTAAGAGATTTTGTGGACCGACTAACCGACTAAACATTTCACAGCGGGAGCACAGGGGAGCTTTAGATATCCCTCTGGTGAGAGTCTTGAGAGCGACTGACCATTTCTCCTGAATACCATGGGGGGGTAAAATTTATTTTACAAATTCTTCTAAATCGATTAGTAAAGATAGTACTACATAAAATTACTGAAAAATGTTGTGAATCGATATAAAAATCAGATTCCTGAGTGCGGAGTTGGAATTTTTTCACCAACTCCTTACCCTCTGGTAATAAATCGACGCTTAGAAGCTTTAGCACTCCAACATTGCAGGGCTCTTTTTTTTTTTTTTTTTTTTAATCTTTTCCTGTTATTTCTTCCTAAGAAATCTGTTGTTACACTTCTTCTACAATTTTAAATTTACAAAATTGAACAAAATATGTACATTTATAAGATTAACTAATTAACTGATATCGAGCCCGACTTGTGGCTCAGTGGCAAAGCGCGCCGCTGGTGAGTATTAGGGCTGAGGTTCAATCTGCTGGCGGCTTTGTTATAGACACTATTTCAAAAGACGAGGAGTCTCTATGGTGTTTGTGATGTTTAGCATCTTGCCTCGTTGGTTTGATCACCTGTTCGGAGATTTTCAGGATTTTTTCCAATAACCTGAAACTCCCAGCAGGTAATCAAATACGGGGTAGTTCACCTTAAAAGACCTCCCAGAAGGCACTGCCCTAATTCTTC
The DNA here is from genome assembly GCA_021605095.1 of Caerostris extrusa. Classification (NCBI taxonomy): domain Eukaryota; kingdom Metazoa; phylum Arthropoda; class Arachnida; order Araneae; family Araneidae; genus Caerostris; species Caerostris extrusa. The sequence continues at coordinate 106,021 of BPLR01006857.1, forward strand.
TTCAGGGACACGGAGCCAAGTCAGACTTCTACCTACGGGTGCTGCATCACAACAGAAGCTGCCCCTTCCTTTGAGAACACATGGATTAATGGACTTGGTCTAGATGTTGCTGTCGACAAAGTGGGACAAGAAACAGCATTGATCTCGCTTTCGATATTCAGTTCAAAAAATAAGTTAACAGTTTTGAAAAGGAATTCTCGATATTAATTAAAAAATTAATATCGCGAATTCGTTCATTTAATTTTAATTAAATTATTATTATTTTAATTCCTGAATTAATTTTAAAAAAAAAAATTAATATCGCGAATTCCTTAATTCAATTTTAAATAAATTATTATTATTTTAATTCCTGAATTAATTTTTGAAAATTTAATATCGCGAATTCCTTAATTCAATTTTAATTCAATTATTATTATGTTAATTCCTGAATTAATTTTTGAAAATTAATATCGAGAATTCCTTAATTTATTGTTAATTAAATTATTATCATTTTAATTCCTGCGTTATATATGCGCTTTAATTGCGCTATATATATATATTAACTACGAAGTTGTCGAGTTTTGTGCTAAATAAACAGCATTTGTGGGAAGCTTTGCTTTTAATTTAATAAGAAATGCATCTGAAGCACGTCGTTTGCTTGAGGAGGCCTACGGTGGTCGATTTCGACACTGAGGACAAAATGCGAATTCAACGCGCACGTCAATTCGATACTGACAACTAATCAATTTGAACTATGCATTGCTCGAAAGAATGTGATATGAGACACGAACGAGTGATAGTGTAGCACAACAATGCTCCGAGCCATCGCATTTCCCTCTTTCAGACACCATCAATACACTGAAATGGAATTTACCACTGTACCCGCCAGGCCTGTCCCCTTCTGATTATCACTTGTTGCAGTCGATGGCCCATGTCTTGGCTGAGCTACACTTGGCCAATTATGAAGAAGTGCAAAATTGGTTGGACGAATAGTTTCGGCGCAAAGACGCGTCTTTTTTCTTCTCGGTCTTCATGTTTTGCCAGAGAAAGGACCAGACATTTGTAACTAGTGAACAGGCGGGGAGTCGGCCCCAAAGTAAAACATACACCTAAATATTCATTACAACATTGAATTCAACTCCTGTTAGCCTATAATACATAGTTCAGTATGCAGAAATCAAAATTTTAAATATTTCTTCTATCAAAGCATTATATTCCTTAAAGTCTTAAGAAAGCATCACTGAATAAAGATAATAATTTCGCCTTCACATAATAAGTTGTTTCATACCTGGGGTAGGTAGAGATTAGGTCACCTGGAACCTCATACAAGTTCCATATTTCTTTTCGCAACCGTGTATTTTTAATAAATTGGTTCATATCAGAGGTGGTTAGGTCATCGAGAACCTCGTACAAATTACATATTTCTTTTCGCAGCCGTATATTTTTAATAAATTGGTTCATACCAGAGATGGTTAGAGGTTAGGTCATCGAGAACCTCATACAAGTTCCATATTTCTTTTCGGAGCTGTGTCATATTTTTAATAACATTGTGATAGCTTATCTTCATTTAACTTGATTACAAATCAAATAGACAATCTGAAAGGTACAAATTGTATAGAATAAATGCAATGGAAAAAATTAACAAAAATCAAAATATTTAATTATTATAAGTTCACTCAATTTACCTTTAATAATTTTTGAAATTTTGTGTGTCAAGGCTGTTTGCAGTCATTCTTTAAGATGCTGATTAATTAATTGTGAACGATATTTTGACTTGACAAACTTCATAGTTCCTTTACAGGGATGCGTTGGAGCAAAAAATTGAATATCGGAGTCAAGCTGCTTTCTTTAATGTGTGCCTGGCACCAATTTCCAAAACTCAATCAATGAATGAGATTTTTGTGCTGCATTTGTAATGTCTAGTCCTCTTTCATTTCCAGTACTTCCCGATGTGTAGTCGGATAGCATTGCATCAGAAACTGGAAAACCATTTTGAATAACATCTATTGCAAATGGATTCACAAAAAATGCAAATGTAGATTTCAATCTACTCAGATCTTCAAATCAATTAGTTTTAAATTTCTTTTCAATTCTTCGATATTTTCTAGATGTTCATTAATTTTATCTTCTCAAATATTAAAGGAACTTATTTTCAATCGACGAAAATGTTTAAATATTTATGTAGTGATATCTTGGAGAATTTTGGCAACAATCTTTATTGTTGCTTATTATTTTATGCTGGTCGTACAAAGGGAGAAAAAGATCTACTATCCAACAATGATTTTCAAAAGATACTACTGTGCCCAAAAAGTAAGACCAATTTAAAAAAAAAAAACTCCTTATTTATTCTTCCAAATTTATTTCATCGCCTTAAAAGTAACCCCCTCTGAACACAATGTACTTATGCCAACTTTTTTCCCATCCTCAATGCAAGCTAAATGTTATCGACAGGGATGATCTTCAAAGCGCGAGGCGACTCACGTTGAATCTCTTCAATCGACTCAAAACGGTGTCCCCGGAGTTATTTTTGAGTTTAGGGAATAACCAGAAGTCGCACGGTGTGAATACGGTGGTTGTGGAACGATATGGGTTTCATTTTAGGCGAAAAATCACGAAGAATCAATGCAGTGTGAGTTGGCGCATTCAGTGTTTTCGGTACCAATCGAGATTTGAAGCGTTTGAGGCCCAAAATGGAATAGACTGATCCTTTGAAATTCCAATATCATCAGCAAGGTCTCTAATTGTAAATCGACGGTTTGCAAGTACCAAATCTTTAATTTTTTGGACGTGAGCTTCGTCGGTTGAGGTTGAGGGTTGATCAGAGGGCTCTTCGTCTTCAACGCGTTCTCTGTCTTCTTTGAACTGTTTATACCACTTCTAAACGTTTCTTTCCGATATAGGAATGCTCACCGCCTTCTGCAACATTCTATACGTTTCCACAAACAAAATTGAATGCATGTTCTTTGTTCAATTAATTCAGACATTTCAAAAATCGCCGGAATCAGTTTTTAGCGTCTCACAAAGCCAAGAGTAGCTCAAACATTAATGGATATTTTGACGTCAAATTTCCCACAGATGTCAAGGGCAGTGCCAGAAACCTAAAAAGAAAAAAAAATTTGAAATTCAATATGCCCCTGGAATTTTAAATTGAAAATTGGTCTTACTTTTGGACACAGTAGTATGATTCATTTTTTGTAATTATTATTTTTTTTTTAGCTTTTAATAAATGTAAATTTAATTTTTCTAAATATTTGGCAATTATATTCTATTAATAGAATTTTTTTTTTGTGTAATATTTTCCCTCCAAAATAATTAAAAACTAACATATTACTGTATATGAACTTTTTGTAAGGCGCTTTTAGAGTTAATCAAACTAAAAAGTAAAAATTATTGTTAACATAAGATTAAAATTACTGACGAGAAAATTAATGTCACTGTTCTAAAAGCGTAGGGTGCTCGATATCAATAGTTATAATTTTTCACTAGTTTCATTCCGAAATGCAGAGTTAGTTTAAAAGTGTCATACAGAGCACCCCACGCTTTTAGAACAGTGACATTTATTTTCTCGTCAGTAATTTTATTCTTATGTTAACACTTATTTTTTACTTTTTAGTTTGATTAACTCTAAAAGCGTGTTTTTAGTGTTTTAAACTATAATTTAGTTTTTACTTTGATTAACTCTAAAAGCGTGTTTTTAAACTACAATATTTAAATGAGGTCCCGGTACGAAGGACTGTAACTATAGTTCTTACAATAATTTAATTGTGAGTAAACAAAGGCTAAATGTGAATATGCCGAGCCAGCCAGGATTCGAACAGGGAATCTTCTGGTCCGTAGTCAGGCGCGTTATCTGTTGTGCCACTGTCCCACGTAGGTTTGTATGTTTTAGGTACTTTCATTCTACATGGGTTAAATTGCTCTTCATAAATTAAAAATAAAATCACTCATCCTGGCGATCCTAATCATGATGAGATAATAAACTTATCAAAATATTTTATTTTCGTCGGTCCTGGATAAGTCTGCAACGTTTAAATTAAATCTGATCGCTTAAAGTAGGGCAAAGTCGAGCCCAAAAAGTCAGTTATAAACAAACATACAGGTGAAACTAATAAAAACGTATTAAATACAATGTTTTTGGAGCCAAATTTGCCCACCGTTGTTTTATACCTATTACATTAAAATATTTCTAAATAATTTGGAGTCTACTGTGTCAAATTGTAGTTTATAGTCCACGTGCCCTGCTCTTAACAAGATAATTATCTATTCTACATCCTATATTATAATTATGAATATTATAATCATAATTATAATATAGTTCTCTTATAATTATGAACATCGTGAAGAAATGTTGTCTAGCATTTACGATTATTAAATTTGAATTTTTAGAAAAAAATTTTAAAATGATTTTAATAATTGAGAAAATGATTTGTAATCAATATTTTGAAGGTGACACCACATAGAATGAAAATGTTTTAAGTCTTTATTTTTACCAAATAGAAACTTGAAATGTAAAACTTTGTAGAGATTTTAACATTCTTTGCGATAGCATGAAGATCATTTTCATGCGAAGGTCGGAGATATCATTTTTAAAATTTGTAAAAAAAATTATATTTTTTGTATTTTTTAAAAATATTTTGTTTCATTTGAAAAAAATGCACAAAATTTTCCGAAATTAATACGATAGAAAATATATTTCAATAAATACTTTTCTGTAGTTAATTATTAATTATGCATTGCAATTATGTATCTGCAAGTTACTTTTTAATTAAATTTTAGATTAAAATATCACTTATTTTAACATGTTTGTGATAAATTAACTGCAGGTAGATTCCATGCAGAGAAGGACACGAAGATCATATTTAAAATTTCAAGTAAATTAATTTTTTTTAAATAATAAAAAAAATAGACCAAATTTCATGAAAACAACGAGTAAAAAAGTATATTTCAATAAATTATTTCTTACAGTCAATTACTTTTTTTGCTAACTTTGACATCAAATTATAAGTTAATTTAACATGCGTTTGCCATAGATTTGTAGGACATAAAATGCATATTAAAATTTCAAGTAATTTTTTTCAATTGATAAAAAATAAACCGAATCTCATGAAAATAACAAGATAGAAAAGTATATTTCTATAAATAATTTCTGACAGTTAATTAATTTCTAATTTTGACATCAAATTTTTAATTAATTTAACGTGCGTTTGCAATGGACCATAGGGAGAACACAAATACCATATTAAAATATCAAGTCATTTTTTTCAATTGATAAAAAATAGACTGTATCTCATGAAAATAATAACACAGGAAAGCATATTTCTATAAATAATTTCTTACAGTAAATTAATTTCTAACTTTGACATCAAATTTTTAATTAATTTAACGTGCGTTTGCGATAGATCTGTAGGATAATTCCATAGGGAGAAAGACACAAAGAGGAAATTAAAAATTTCAAATAATTTTTCTTTCAGTTGATAAAAAATAGATCGAATCTCATAATAACAAGACAGAAGATTGTATTTCAATAAATAATTAATTTTATTTTAGCTTTATATTTGGTAGAAACTATATTTTCTACTATGTCTGATTTTACCCTTTTCTCCAGTGAGGATAAGGGGTTGTAAATTTTAATATTTTTATTTCATTTTAAGAATTCATACTCATTACACATTCAATTATAAATTCTAACTATTGTTAAAAGGGTCGTTTTTCAAAAGATAAATGCCAAGTGTAATTCAAATTGCGTACTCATCATGAATATACGATTCACGATGTAAATTTTTTAAAATCTGAAATTTTTAAACATCAAATTTATAAATTAATAAATTTAAATACTTTTGATATTAAATTGTAAAATACAAATTTATAATTAAAATTTAATCGGCTGGGCCAATATACAGATTACCCATAAAATTTAGAATTTAACGTAAGAACAAAACGCATGTCAACAATTTTAAATAAATAAATAAAGAAAAAGTGTCGATAAATCATATTCAGGCAATAAATTATGTTCATCAGCTATCGTTCAAAACTGATAAAAGAAAAAGATTAAATAAAAAACGAAATAAAAACCCTATAGAATTAAAAAACGATTTTATAAAAAAGCACGTGAAAGAAATTTAAATATACCAATAAGAATAAATCAAAAGGAATTTTAAAACAATTAATATAAAAAAAAAATTTTAAAGTCAATTCTTACTTTTTTTTTTCACCTTTATAAATAATTTTCATTCATTTTTTAAGTTTATCTGGCGTCATCTATTGGTAGATATATGCAATTAAAATTTTAAAAAACTAAAATTAATGAATTAAATTTAATTACTGAATTGATATTTGGAAAAACTGTATTAACATCCAGTGTCATCCACTACAAGTTCAAAAAAAAAATTTATTTTAACTGGAGTGGATGAATAAAAAGATATATATAGGGAGAGTGCGAGCTAATAGAAGGAATTGAAAAAATCGATAAAAAATGCTGAAAGGAGTCAAGGATACGAAAAAAGTGATCAAGGAAATGAAAAACCCCAAACAATACGCATTATTTTATGGGTAATAGATTACCCCAAATAATTTTTCTGTTTCCATGTACATAGTGTAAAGAAAGGATATCGGAATTGTAACTTTCGATCAGGTCCGCGTACAATAAGGGCACATTAATTCGGCATTCGATGGTTCGGCACCGATCGAGTCCTCGATTTTCTCGGGTAGAGTCATACGTCTGGTGATCTTGACTACGAGATTGCGACACGACGCCTCTAGTATTTTTGCCCACTATTTAAAGTATGTTTCAGTTTTCCTTTTAATATAGCGCTGCGTAGACCATAAGAGTAGTAACAAAATATATGTGCCAGGGATCGGGGTGTCGGATATGTCAGGGTTGCCAGTTTGGAACAAGCATGATCCTCACGTGATCATAAACATCACGTGCCTGTAACATTCGACACTGTCCATTGTCAGGAGAGACGAGATGACTGGTCATTTTATGGTCACTCTGCCTTAAATTTGTACGGGACTGGTTACTTTGTTGACTCACATTACAAAGGAAAAGCCAGTTTATATTGTACTGTGGAATATACTGGGCTCATTTAGAATTATTTTTAGGTACATATTTCAAGGTATTGTAATTTAATACATGTGATGATAGCTTGGCGATTTTTGACAAACAATCTTTACTGTTGGCCATTATTACTTTATGCTGTTGGTGCGAAGGGAGAAAAAGGTCTACTATCCTAAAGGGTGATTATAATTAATTAAGTCCCACTTTCAAAATGCTGTAAAAAAGGAACCACTGGACACGAGTTCAAATTTGAACTGAAGATACTTGAAGAAGGGGGAAACGGTACGGCATCAAAAAGTTCCAAAGTGTATTAATAGATGGCGCTGTCAGCGACATAAAAAAAAGGAATTCGGCTGGCAGTGATATTTTGAATCGAAATGACAACATATTTGGCATGAATTGCACTTTAAACCAACTGTAGTGTTCAATGTACTTGATTGTTTCGGTTTTTTGACGGAAAAAATTATTTCCAAATCATTCAACAGTTGTGATACTTTTAGTGGAAAGCCCATCCACTATGTCAAAGTCATACCAAATTGGATGGAAAAATCGGGAAAACTTTTTTTTTTTTGGTGCCATACCGTTTCCCCCTTCTTTAAATATTTTCATTTCAAATTTGAACTACTTGTGACGAGTGTTTCTTTTATTACTGCATTTTGAAAGTGGGACTTTAATTATAATCACCCTGTACAATGATTTTCAAAAAGAAATGGCTCATTTTTTTAACTGTAAATAAATAAATATTTATTTTTTTCTGAATATTTAACATTTATATTCTATTAATAAATTCCCCCTTCAAAAATGATTAAAAAAAATCAAATATTCATTTATATGAACATTTTGCATTGCTTTATTGTATTTCATACAAAATAATCAGAGTTATAAACAAAATAATATCTCTTGCGTCTATTTATCTTTCTTAAGCACACAGTTAAAATGAATGACTTGAAAAGAAGAAATAAATATATGAAAATACAAAAAATTAAAATTAACTGTGTAATGTAAAAATATGTATTATAAAAAGTAAATGAATAAATAAATGTATGACTTGAAATAATGTATAATTTGAGAAGAATAATTTCAGGAATTTCGCGCAATTTGCAGAATAGCTTAGTAACATGTAAACGTTTTTAAATAAATAAGCGCAGGGAAAGAAAGCCAAGTGGCGATTCAGCGCCAATTCTAGTACGAAAAGAACTGGAGGCGTTTGTCCCAACTTTCTGTTCTTTATAATAAGGGAACGCGCTCTATTTTATTACTACTTTAAAAAGGTTCAAAATGCGCGTAAACAGATTAAAATGTGTATGTTTTAATCGTTTAAATTCTATCTATAGTGATTTATCTTTGGTATCCTCATTAACATTTTATTGAAGCTCGATAATCATGCCAAATTAAAGTGCGCTTCAAAAGAAATGGCTCATTTTTAGCTGTAAATAAATGCAAATTTAATTTTTCTGTATATTTAGTATTTTTATTTTATTAATGAACTCCGCATCCCAAAATAATTAATAAATCAAATATTCATCTACATGAACTTATTAAAATAGTAGTTGAAATTGCAGGAACTAACTAGCACCTTAGGGGCTTGATGGCCGAGTAACTATCGGGTTCGAGTCCCGGTGGTGTCATGGATGTTTGTAGTGGTTCGAATCCATTTTAAACCGTAGGTCCCGGTCTAATGTGACTGTAGAGCGTTGGGCGTAGAACAGACAACCCTATCCCGTAAAAAAAAAAAGCCATGTCCTGTCTCGAAATCTGCCAGTAGGCAGATTGGCCTTGGCCCACCATAGGGCTGTTGCGCCACTGATGATGATATATATAAGCATAAACAAGAGGATTTTACAAATTTATATTTTCAATACTTTTTTTTTTTCTTCGCATTTCACCCCCTTTCTCAGGGCTATGAATTAGCCCCTTAAGAATCTCACCTCTAGTAGTTTAGTTTGTCGCTCTACGGTCAAATGTTTTGATCACTTTTAGGCTAATCAGATCGGGACCTACAGCTGAACGTGGATTCCGAACCACTAACAAATACCCACCACCAGGATTCGAACCTGAAGCCTGTAGTATCAAAGGCCAGAGCACTAAACAATTGGCCACCAGGCTGCCCTCTCATTTCTAGTAAGAACACATTTAGAAACAGTTAACTATTCAGGTAACTTAGCGAAAATTTGAATTTAGAATAAATAATATATAAAAAAGGTGAAATAAATCAATTAAAAATAAAAGTTGATTAAAACAGAAAACTTAAAGTAGTGCAAAACTCAGAATCTTTTATTAAGAATGTTAAGAACATAGTGTTCAATATCCTGGATAGTTACGTTATCATGTGCATCTATGTTATTAAAAAAAAGTTATCCGTGATAAATGTAAGAAAATCTTTAAGTGGATTGGTTTGTCGCTCATTTTGTGCACACTTTAGGTTAATTAGGCCGGGATCTACAGTTTAATGTGTATTCCGAACCACTCACAAACATCCATGCCACCACCAGAATTCGAACCTGTGGTGCCGAAGCGCTAGCCAATTGGCTATCAGGTTGTTCTTTAAGAGGAGGAATTAAAATTGTATTTTAAATTTCAGTACTTCGCATATAATATTCTTGTAAGTTTCAAGCAATTTTATGTTTGTTTTAGCTTTAAAAAGTTATTAAAAGTTTTTAGTTTGTTTAGCTACGTAATGAAATGACGAAGGATAGCTGTGTACAAGGAAAATTATATTATTAATACTCATCGAGGTTTGCTTTGTCTCTCTACGGTCATCTTGTGCGCATGAGGGCTAAACAAACCGGAACCTACAGTTTAAAGCGGACCGAACCGCTAACAAACATCCATGCCACCGAACCTGAAGCTTCAATGGCGAGAGCGCTAACCAATTGACCATCAGGCCGCCATACTCATTGAGGAGTGTCTGTTTATTAATGGAAAAAGTTAACGTAGACAGATGCGAAATTTAAGCTTGGTGCTATTAAAATGTTACTTCCAGGTAAGATGGTGACATCCAAATATTTAGCATTGTCCTCGAATTCAATAATTTTTTTTTTCTAATGCAGCTGGTAAACACTTAGACAGCTTGGTCTTGGACGACTTAAGATAAGCGCTGCACAGACGTTACTCACTTTGCATTACCCAGGGCGCGCGTGTAACTTGAAGATAAGCCCCGCACGCGGAGTAACAATGCCCCCCCGCAACGCTCATGCTAGACCGGGACCTACGGTTTAAAGTGGATTCCGAACCACTACAAACATCCATGGCACCGCCGGGACTCGAACCCGAAACCTGTGGCACCGAGCGCCAAAGCGCTAGCCACTCGGCCATTCAAGCCCCTCCAATTCAGTAATAAGATTATTGATTTTAATAATAGGTAAATTGCGATCAACTATAGCAACATAATTATATATCCACTTAACCTTGAAAGTATAATTAACGAATGGGAATATATCACCACGCCCGTGGGCTTGTGCAAAGTGGAAACCAGAAAATGAAATACAATATTTTGTTCATTTTTTTCTTTTCTGAATCGCAGTAGGGTGTCATCTGTTGTTTACTTCTAAAGTTCGAGCTTTATTGTACTCTTTTATCATGAATCATGCAGACATCAGCAATTAACCTTCCTGTGACCTTGAAAACGCGTGACTGTCAGCAGTTTTATGGCTTTTTTAAATAAATATACTTCTATACAAAATAATACAAGTGTGCCACAAAATCAGAGGGGGTCATGGGACAATGAAGTGGAATCTTATCTAGGGACCTTTCATGGTTTATGAGGGGAAGGGGGACTGGCAACTGGCAACTGGCGTACCGATTACGGAGTACCAACAGGGGGAAATACCCCACAACCTCCTCATCTTAATTAATAAATAAGTTTAGAATTCTAATGGCTGCTTAATTAATGTTAGTAAAAAATATTAAGATTAAAGTTTCTAAAATTTAATGTATGGTACTCAAAAAAAAAAAAAAAAATACTATTTATAAAAAAAGTAAGATAAAAAATAAAAGAATTTAAAAGTTAAGTTTTAAATTCGGTACAATTAGGGACCAGTTGTCGATGCCGTAGACTATTACAAAACATAAACAAACCCCCAACCCTTTGCTTACTAGTCACTGATTGGAAATCATGCTGAACTGTGGGAGCCAATAGGAGCATCTGAAAGGTAAAATGATTATACAAAGGTTCCCACAAAAAAAAAAAAAAGACCCATCACAGAACCTGTGATTGTTTTTTAATTTTATAGTTTTTATTTGGTTTTCAATTTTATAATTTTTGCTTGGTTTTCAATTTTATAATTTTTGTTTGGTTTTCGATTTTATAATTTTTATTTTTATTTTTAAAATTTTTATGTCTAGTCCTTTTATTTTCCTTACAAAAAAAGGGGTAAAAAAGCGAACGATATATAAAAAAATAAAAACCTAACTTAGTTACTAGTCGGAAAGTCATGAATGAATTTAAAGGACAACGTAGCAATAAAAGGGAATAGAAAAGGAACAGAGTTCTGATCTGAACCCTCAACCTCGCGGTCAAAGATCCGAATCTTTACCTCTGCGCCAGTTCGTTAAAATTAAATTTACAATTAGTTTTTAAGCCAAAAGTAATCGTCAGATACGCATTGAGATAACTTCTCAATGAGCAAGGCTCACCCCATTACCTGAACTCGCTTGCGCTTGTTCAGAGTAACAGCCATGGTGTTTCTTAACTTTAGCAGAACACTCATAGGAGACGTCGTAGACTGCCCGTGGTCTTTTCTGAGAGCTTTTCACCCCAGGGTGATAGGTTGGCAGTCGACGGATTAATTCATTGCTAATCTGAGGACATTTTTCAAGAAAATTCTTTGAAATTTTGATTATATAATTAGGAATAGGTTCGACGTCTAGATCTCTATGGATGATCTTACGACGAACGAACCATGGTGCGTCAGCAATCATAGCCAGGTGTTTATTTTGAAAAACCTGGAGTCTCTTTATATTTATCAATGAGGTAGAGGCCCAGATAGGACTACCATAAACCAGGATAGGTCTAATGATAGACTTGTAGAGCAGAAGCTTGTGTTTGATCGCAAGCCTACTCTTTCGAGAAATTAGGCAGTGGAGTTTAATACTCGCACCAGTTGCTTTAGCAACTGTATTCTTAATATGGGAATTGAAAGATAATTTTGAGTCTAGAAACAACCCCAGGTACCTATATTCAGTTACCCAGGGGACGGGCTAGCCAAAAGAGTGATACTCCCTAATGGAGAAAACGCGATCTTCCGAGTAAATAGCATACAGGCAGATTTCGTGGCATTAACTTTAATTTTCCAGGTGGTTAACCATTTTTCTAAGTTGTAAACTGAAAATTGAAAGTCTTTAACAGCAAGCTGAGGTGATTAGTTCTGTGTGGCTGTCGCCGTATCATCAGCATAGCAAAAGAGAGAGGTTTGTGCGTTTCTCGGAATGTCATTGATGTAAATATTGAAAAGGGCGGGCGCTAGGAGCGACCCTTGAGGAACTCTCCCTTCTATTGGTCTGGTTGAGGAAGTAACTCCACCTACTCTAACTAAGAAATCTCGGGCTTGTAGGTAAGAGCAAATAATCTTAACAATTTGGGATGAAAAATCAAGTCGCATGAGCTTGAATAATAAGCCATTATGCCAAATTTTATCAAAGGCTTTGGCTACGTCCAAAAATAATATTCCCGTAGATTTGCGTTCGTTAAAGCCGTCGTGAATCAGCTCTGTCAACCTAAGTAATTGGTGACAGGTTCCTAATTGCCTTCTGAAACCAAATTGTTCAGGAATGATTAAGTCATGGAGATCGCAATGCTGATTCAGGCGTTTAAGTAACGCAGATTCGAATATTTTGCTCAAGCTACTAAGTAGTGAGATAGGACGGTAATTATGAGGGTAAGCCAAATTAGCATTTGGCTTAGGAATGGGGCATACTACGGCAGTCTTCCAGCAAGCTGGGAAATGACAGATCCTAAGTAGAAAGTTAAAAAGAATGGTAATATACAGAATAAATTTACTAGGAGTGGACTTTAACATGCGATTATTAATAAGATCCAGACCAGGGGTTTTGTTGTTCTTGAACTTTCTGATAATTTCACAGACTTCTTTAGGAGTAATTAAATCTAAATTATTGACATGTGGTCTTTGTAAGAAATCTGTGACTGTAGAGTTGGCGTGTTCGAAGAAATTTCTATCTTCAACATCGTGATTGAGTTCAAATTGAGATTTGAGACTGTCTGCGAGCAGTTCCGCTTTGTCTTCTAGGGAATAAGCTGCTCGGCCGTTGGCACCCTGCAAGGGCGGAATGTTGTGATATTGTTTGCGTAGGAGGAACATTTCTTCCAAAGTGATGTTGACTCAAGGCGTCAGGGCCTCTATGTCGTCTTGTCAGCGTTGCTGTGTAAAGACAGTAATGGCTTCTCTAATATCAATTAGAGAGCGGTAATATTGTCGTAGGAACTCAGGATCTCTCGTCCTTTGCCACCTACGACGGTAATAATTTCTGAGTTTGATGTTATCTTTAATATGCTGAGGGAATCTAATCGGTGGAGGTTTGAATTTAGGGGTAGAACTTTCCTGCAGACATGTGACGTAGATGTTATTTAATTCTTTTATTCTATCATCAGCATCTGCTGCGGTATTTAATTTGAAGCTTGGAAGTTTTTACTATCCATCACATGTCTGAAGTTCTCCCAATTAGTATTTAGTTGATTAGGAACTTTCAGTGATTCAGGGCTGGTATCAAGGGTTAAGATAACGGGGAGGTGGTCAGAATCTAAATCTGTAAGCACCTCAATATCATAATTAAAGGGGATAAATTTAAAGAAAGCAAGATCGAGTACATTACCTCGATGATTATTATTTCTAATGTCGGTTCTAGTAACTTTAAGGGGGAACAACTTTCACGCCCCTTTGACTTTGGAGGAAACGATTTAGGTTAAACCCATATCTGTTTGAATGTCCAAAGTTCCAAGAGGAGTGAAGAGCGTTGAAATCACCAGCGAGAATCACATTGTTTCCCATTTTTAGCAGTTTATTGAAGTCCTCCACCGGGAAACCACCTGGAAGGCTAGGCTTAACATACGTGGCCAATATTACGTACGCAATATTATTTGACCGTGAGATGGATTGTCTCTTACGAGATCCATCAAACACTGAAAAATCTCCGTCAACGAACACTCCGAAGAGGCCGTGACGGGTGCGGGCTATTTGTGATCGCAGCAAGCAGCGGCTCCTAACTATGATTGGCTGGGGCGAGGTCACACTTCAGGCGAATTAAATCGGGACCTACAGTTTAACGTGGATTCCGAACCACTCACAAACATCCACGCCACCGCCAAGAATCGAACCTGAAGCCTGTAGTACCAAAGCGCTAGCTAATTGGCCATCAGGCCGCTTTTTTTTTTATGTAGGCAGATAACGAATAATCCACAAAAGTGAACCTACACAAGATAAATAAAATAATAAATAATTTCATAATATGGCTTATTTCATAATATGGCTTATAAATATGGCTTATTTCATAATATGGCTTTTATCGTAAATAAAATAATCTCATAATATGGCTTATCTCATTCTATGGAGCATTTTGAAGTCGGAATGAGGTGTCGGTTTAAATATCCGATTTCCGATTCTTTCATAAAATTTTTATTTTTCCAAAATTCTAAGAAATAATGTTAAAATTAAATGTTTAAAAGGCAGTTCAACAGTATCCTTGGGAATCGGAGTTGTGCATTTCTGAAGAAGTCGGTTTAAAATTCCGACTTTTTTTTTCGTGTAAATATAATTTTTATACTTCCAAAATTCTTGCAACTAATGGTAAATGTCAAGAAGGCAATTCAATTCTATCCTTCAGTATTACAAGGCCTGATGGCCAATTGATTAGCGCTCTTGCTTTTAGTGCCATAGGTTCGAATCAGGTGATAGCATGGATATTTATTAGTTGTCGGAATCACTGTAAACTGCAGGCCCGGGCTGTTTAACACATGTGCATAAGATGGCCGTAGAGCGCCACACCGAACTTTAATAATACAACCTGCAGAAAAGGCAGTTACTTTATCAGCAAACCCTGTATGTGTACACGTTTTTCTCAGTACTGAGACTTAAAAAAGCTATCTTGAATCCACGACGGAGAAGATTTTATGATAGTTATCCTATTATAAAGAAAAAAAAAAAAAAAAAAAAAAAAGATTTAATGTATTACAATTATAGCATCTTTGTGCTGAAATCGTACAATTTTCTTTTGCTTATCTTAAACTATTCTATAATACATTCCTCCTCATCATCATCAGTGGCACAACAGCCCTACGGTGAACCAAGGCCGTCTGCCTATAGGCAGATTTCGAGACAGGAGATGTTTTATTTTTAAGGGGTAGGGTTGTCAGCCCTACGCTCAAGCCATAGTAGGTCGGGACCTATGGTTTAAAGTGGATACCGAATAAATACAAACATCCATGGCACCGCCGGGACTCGAACCCAAAATCTGTGGCAACTAGCGCCAGAGCGTTAGTCACTCGGCCATCAGGCCCCAAAATATATTCTTTCTTCATTGCCGAAATAGCTCTATGGTGCCTACAGGTAGATTTCAAGACAGCAGATGTTTTCTTTTTACGGGGTAGAGGTGTCAACCCTATGCCCAATGGTCATATTAGTCCGGGATCTACTGTTTAAAGTGGATTCCGAACCACTACAATCATTCATGGCACCGCAGGCACTCGAACCCGAAGCCTGTGGCATCGAACACCAGAGAGCTAGCCACTCGGCCATCAGGCCCGTTGGCTCTCAATGTTCACATTTAAAGTCTCTCAAATGCCCCTCAAAAAAAAAAAAACCCACCTCAGTCACCGGATTTAAACCCATTTAGACCACATTTGGAGAAAACTAGAAAACTTTCACACTTTAGGCTAATTAGACCGGGACATACAATTTAACGTGGATTCCGAACCACTCACAAACATCCATGCCCCAACCAGTATTCGAACCTGAAGCCAGTGATACTGAAGGCTAGCCATTTGGACCTGAGGCAGCAACTGGAGTTTAGAGTATGAAGGCATGACTTTAAAACTAAACGAAAAAGAATAATGATCGAAGAATGGAGGAATATGGTTAACGGAAATTAAAAATAGACCTACTTAATTCTATGTTCAGACATTTAAAAGCTTTTTGGGAGGATATCTTATTAAATATTAATTCACTGACTGAAATACTACACTACTTTTTATATAGAGATTTTTTTCTAAGTGTACAAAGACTTTTTATTATTGATTTTTTTTTTTAATTCTTAAAATATTTAGTGTAGTTTTATTAAAGAAAAATTGTAGACATTATTAAAAAAAGTTCTCATTCTTAAATATTAATTTTTATTAAAGGATAGAGAAAATAATAGGTCATTTTTAATGGATAATTTTTATTAATAGCGTACGAAAACTTTGGGAGCCACTGTATAAGTGATTCAAAATGTAAACATTACACGGAATCGCCATTTCGTCTCCACTACTACTACTACTACTACTACACCACACCACATCACTGTGCCTAGAGCTGAGCTGCCCCTTTTCAGTTTGGGAATGATGTGGGGGAGAAGTCTGACTGGGCTCTGTAACGCTCTAGAGCAGGGGCTCCAAATTACGGCCCGCGGGCCAAATCCGGCCCGCGACAGCGAATAGCTTATTGTTGCTGTAATAAGTTGGATAAAAACACAGAATGATAATAACTCGGTTTTATTGACTTCGTAGGTAAAGCTTAATGACAAGCATAATACGCAGAAAATTTATCTTAAGCATAGCAACTAACACATAATTGAAATGAATCCCACTAACATTATAAACTAGTGAACATCCCGCGGTCACCCTCGGTAGTTATGTTGGGGTAAAGAGTATCGCATATGTATACTTATCGATGTTTGGAATGTATATATCCTGAATCGAACATATGATTTTTATCCTGAAAATCCATCAGGAACGGAAAAGCTAAATTGACGCAAATGAAACCGCGGGGTATCCACTTGCAAAAAAAAAAAAAAAAAAAAAAAAAAAAATACTAATGAGATTTATGTAATTGTGATTTTTCACTGACAATAGTTTCTAGTTAGCAAGCGTTTGCTCGCTCAGAGCGCGTACTCGGCGATTGGTCTAGAAATTGTAGATAATGGCAGAAAAATTAAAAACGGTTTTGGCCCTTGGTACTTACTAAACGAAACAGTATGGCCCTAAGGCTAGAAAGTTTGGAGACCCCCTGCTCTACAGTCATAGCATAAGGCCGGGACCTACGTTGAAGTGGATTCCGAACCACTACAAGCATCCATGACACCACCGGGACTCGAACCAGAAACCTGCGGCACTGAGCGCCAGACATCGGCCATTCAGGCCCCATTTTGTCTCCACTGATAAATATCATTATTATTATTACTTTTTTTTTTTTGTGTTCAATTCTTTTTATTTTAATTATTAAAAAATCAAAGGAGGCAAACATTTTTTTTATACCACGTAATTGTAAAATTTTTTTTTCCTAATAAAGAAAAATGTTTGTACTTAAGAAAAATGTGCTATCATACTGGAAAAAAATGTAATAAAAAAACTAATTAATAAAAAATTAATGGAATTTAAATTTTTAATAAAGATTAATAGATATTATGTTTTTATTAATGTATTATTTTATTAATATTTTAATAATAAAAAACGGACATAATGAAAATATTATAATTACTTATTAATAAAAATAAATTTAACCTGTATTAATAAAAAAAATGTTATTACCAAAAAATGCAACCTTTATTAATAATAATAATAATAATAAAAATAATAATGGAGTACTTTTATCTACCTTGACTTCTGTCAGAGACAGGGGAATCGGTGTTGGAGTCGGATTTTAAACCGAATCCTGTTTTATAATTTTTTTTTCCAAAATTCTAGAATTAACATTAAAATTAAATGTTAAGGAGGCGATACAATTATATCTTTCAATAATATAACCACTAAAAAAACAATTACTGCTTTAGCAATAAAAACCAAGAGTTGAAAGGCTTAAAAAAATTTTGATCTTATAAAAAGCTATTCTTAACCGGTGGGCTGAAAAGTTTGTAGGCTGACACATAGATGGCGCTACTAGTATTAAATCCATATGATTTTTAGTTAGCCCCTCACCTTCAAAAGACACGTGTATAAATTTGACAGCTGTTGCACTATTAGTATGTGAGTTATAGCATTTTTAGTGTTCATCACGTGCTGTCCACTCGGCTGACTGTCGATTGGACTCCGGTGTGAAATGATGGAGCCATGTTTCCTCCATTGTCACATATCGACGCAAAAATTCGGGTTTATTGCGATTGAACAGCTCCTAACACTGCTTAGAATCATCAATTAGTTGTTGTTTTTGGGTCGATTGTGAGCTCGCACGGCACCCACTTTGAACAGAGCTTTCGCATATCCAAATATTCATTCACGATGTGTCCAACACGTTCCTTTGATATCGTTAGGTCTCAGCTACCTCAATCAACTTCACTTTATGGTTATCAGAAATTATTTTGTGGACTTTTTGATGTTTTCATCGGTTCTTTGGAGCGTGCATCGTCCTCGGTGCTCCTTTCTACTCGTTTAAATTTAGCAAACGACTTCTCTACGGTTGATTTTCCTGGTGCAAAGTCCGAATAATGTTTATCAAGCCAAGCCTTGGCTTCAATAGTATTTTTTTCGCCAAAAAGCAATGCTTTATTAACACACGAAATTCCTTTTTATCCATTTTTCAAGCTGACAAAAGTTGCTACACTAAAAATGCTATAACTCACATATAATTAGAGAGAATATCAAAAACAATCAACAATCATTTCGTATATTGTACTTATCTTAAATCATGCTAAATGTATTCATGCGTTTAAAGGGATACTTTGATACTTCACATAAATTCATGAATATATCAAATTTATTATTATTTTTTCATTATTATTTTCACTGTATGAATAACATACATTATTTATTTATTTTTTTTTTTTTTTGACTGCAGGGAAATTTACACAACTGATATCGAAATATAAACCAGCGAAATTTGTTAGTTACTTTTTACAAAGGGACCACCACTTCCGTGAGTCAGTTTTGGTCAATGGTACTATAGAAATTTGGAAGGAACACTTTTTTAACTGTGGCATTTGGGGGAAGGCATCTTCCTTTCTTCCCCACAAATTCAATGAAACTTTACTGTCAATGAATTTATGTGAAGTATCAAAGTATCCCTTTAAGCACATGAATACATTGAGCATGATTTAAGATGAGTACATTATACGAAATGATTATTGCAGATGATAATTTTTGGATATTGTCTCTTTATATTAAAATTTTATTTCCGAAAATATTTTAGTTTTTGAAATATTTCAATAACTAAATTTAACAATGAATATTTAATATTATAAATTTTTAATATTTGAAAACATTAAATATTTCAATACTTCTTTTTTTATCGTGCCCATTCCAAGCATAAATTCATAATCTTATGTTGTATTCACTTTCCTGCATTTAAATTGAATTACCCTAGATTAGAAGCAAAAGTTCTCGCTTTCAATTAGGGGTTTAAAAATTTTCTTTTTATTAATATAAAACTAAAAAATCATAAATAAATAAAAATAATAATCATTTTTTAAAAATCATAACCGAAAGTCTTAATAAAATAATTTATACATTGAAATTTTGAAAGAAAAGGATTCCTTATCACGGTGCATGCTAGTATCATTGCTGTATTATAATTAAATTCATATTAATATTAATACTGAACTGCTTTTTACAATACAGCATCTTTATGTTGCAAATTATAGTTATATTTATTAGGTTTTTCTTACAGATAAATGTATAAATTTAATATAATAAATATAGTATAATTATATTAATAAATTTATGTTTTTTAAGAAAATTTGTAAATGTTCTGATTAATTCATTTTGCTATTGAGTTGCATACTTTCTTCACTAAGAACTCAATGAAACTTTTATGGTCCAACAATTTATCGTGCCCATTCCCGGCATAAATACATAACCTTGTAGTGGATTCACTTTCCGGGCTTTAAATTGAGTTAACTCAGATTAGAAGCAATTTAAAGATTTATCTTTTATTAATATAAGAACTTTTAAAAATCTTAACCGAAAGTCTTATTAAAATAATCTATACATTGAAATTTTGAAAGAAATTGGTACCTTACCACGATGCATGCTAGTATCATTGCTGTATTATTATTAAATTCATATTAATAATAATACTAAACTACTTTTTCACAATACACCATCTTTATGTGGTAAATTATAGTTATATATTAGTTTTTTCATACTGATAAATGTATAAATCTAATATAATATATATAGCATAATTATATTAATAAATTTATGTTTTTTAAAAAAACTTGAAAACGTTCTGATTAATTCCTTTTGTGGAAAATATATAAAATCCATGGAACATATCAGAAAAAACAATGACTATTGACCTAAATTTCTTCCTGATTCATCACGAAGATTTCACCATTTCCATAAAAAGAAGAAAAATAAATAAATAAAACTGATGTTAATTTTCTATTTTTTTCTATTAACTCTAGGAAATATGAATACAACGAGCTATCATCGCAATGCAGTAAATTAATATTCAGCTGCTCATTTTTTTGTAATAATAAACTACCGCAAAAAAAAAGTGATGATACAGCTCTTTTATTTAATGCAGATGTCGAAACTAAGTGAAGGTAATCAGAAGGCCCAAAGGTTGCGAAAGAACTGTTGTATTTATTAAACCAAAAGCAAAGATCAGCGTTTTTTTTATGAAGTATTTTGTTCTGTTCTAATTCTGTTCGGTCTAAATGCTTATTTATCAAAAAATGAATTTGTAAAGTAATGAAATTCTGAAAAGTAATGAGTTCTTCAAATATTTGTTCTTGGGAATGCATATACTTAGTCAGAAAAGTAAGTATGCAGAGTGTATGTGATGATGTCATATGAAAAAAAAAACAGACCTACAATATTAGAGTTTGTTATTGTTGCGGTAATAAGTTGGATAAAAAAAAACACAGAATGATAATAACTCGGTTTTATTGACTTCGTATGTAAAGCTTAATGACAAGCATAATGCGCAGAAAATTTATCTTAAGCATAGCAACTAACACATAATTGAAATGAATCCCACTAACATTATAAACTAGTGAACATCAAGCGGTCACCCTCGGTAGTTATGTTGGGGGTAAAGAGTATCGCATATGTATGTTTATCGATGTTTGGAATGTATATATCCTGAATCGAACATATGATTTTTATCCTGAAAATCCCTCAGGAACGGAAAAGCTAAATTGACGCAAATGAAACCGCGGGGTATCCACTTGCAAAAAAAAAAAAAAAAAAAAAAAAAAAATACTAATGAGATTTATGTAATTGTGATTTTTCACGGATAATAGTTTCTAGTTAGCAAGCGTTTGCTCGCTCAGAGCGCGTACTCGGCGATTGGTCTAGAAATTGTAGATAATGGCAGAAAAATTAAAAACGGTTTTGGCCCTTGGTACTTACTAAACGAAACAGTATGGCCCTAAGGCTAGAAAGTTTGTAGACCCCTGCTCTACAGTCATATAGTATAAGACCGGGACCTACGTTAAAGTGGATTCCGAACCACTACAAGCATCCATGGCACCACCGGGACTCGAACCAGAAACCTGTGGCACTGAGCGCTAGACATCGGCCATTCAGGCCCCATTTTGTCTCCACTGATAAATATCATTATTATTATTTTTTTTTTTTCGTGTTCAATTCTTTTATTTTAATTATTAAAAAAATCAAAGGAGGCAAACATTTTTTATACCCACGTAATTGTAAAATTTTTCCTAGTAAAGAAAAATGTTTGTACTTAAGAAAAATGTACTATCATACTGGAAAAATTTAATAAAAAATAAATTAATAAAAATTAATGGAATTTAATTTTTAATAAAAAGATTAATAGATATTATGTTTTTATTAATGTATTATTTTATTAATATTTTAATAATAAAAAAACGGACATAATGAAAATATTATAATTACTTATTAATAAAAAATAATAAAAAATTTAACCTGTATTAATAAAAAAAAAAAATGTTATTACAAAAAAAAAATGCAACCTTTATTAATAATAATAATAATAATAAAAATAATAATGGAGTACTTTTATCTACCTTGACTTCTGTCAGAGACAGGGAATCGGTGTTGGAGTCGGATTTTTAAACCGAATCCTGTTTTATAATTTTTTTATTTTTCCAAAATTCTAGGAATTAACATTAAAATTAAATGTTAAGGAGGCGATACAATTATATCTTTCAATAATATAACCACTAAAAAAAACAATTACTGCTTTAGCAATAAACCAAGAGTTGAAAGGCTTAAAAAAATTTTGATCTTATAAAAGCTATTCTAACCGGTGGGCTGAAAAGTTTGTAGGCTGACACATAGATGGCGCTACTAGTATTAAATCCATATGATTTTTAGTTAGCCCTCACCTTCAAAAGACACGTGTATAAATTTGACAGCTGTTGCACTATTAGTATGTGAGTTATAGCATTTTTAGTGTTTATCACGTGCTGTCCACTCGGCTGACTGTCGATTGGACTCCGGTGTGAAATGATGGAGCCATGTTTCCTCCATTGTCACATATCGACGCAAAAATTCGGGTTTATTACGATTGAACAGCTCCTAACACTGCTTAGAATCATCAATTCGTTGTTTTGGGTCGATTGTGAGCTCGCGCGGCACCCACTTTGAACAGAGCTTTCGCATATCCAAATTTTCATTCACGATATGTCCAACACGTTCCTTTGATATCGTTAGGGTCTCAGCTACCTCAATCAACTTCACTTTACGGTTATCCGAAATTATTTTTGTGGACTTTTTGATGTTTTCGTCGGTAACAACCTCTTTGGGGCGTCCACTGCGTGCATCGTCCTCGGTGCTCATTTCGCCTCTTTTAAATTTAGCAAACCATTTCTCTTCGGTTGATTTTTCTGATGCAAAGTCCAAATAATGTTTATCAAGCCAAGCCTTGGCTTCAATAGTATTTTTTTTCACCAAAAAGCAATGCTTTCTTGACACACGAAATTTCTTTTATCCTTTTTTTTTCACACTAACAAAAGTTGCTTCACTGAAAATGCTATAACTCACATACTAATAGTGCAACAGCTGTCCAATTTATACACGTGTCTTTTGAATCTTAGGGCTAACTAAAAATACTACGGATGTAATACTAGTAGCGCCATCTATGTGCCAGCATATGAACCTTTCAGCCCTCTTGTTACAAGCTATTCTATTATTAAAACAGATTGAATAGCACCTTGGTGATTAAAATGTGCAGTTTTGATTTGCTTGTCTTAAAGTTATTCTATAATACTTGGGTACCTGTTAATTTGGTGCTGTTATATTATTATTATTATTATTATTTTTTGCTAGTAAGCTTTGTATTTTTGTAAACAAAATACTTCATGAAAAACGGATTTTATAGATATAAGTTCAATGAAAGCCATTGAATTTGTTTCAAAAATAATTCTAAATCCATCTGTAAATATCTCAGTCACTTTAGTTTATCGCTCTACGGTCATTTTGTGCACACTTTAGGCTAGTTAGACAGGGACCTACAGTTTAGCATGGATGCGGGCCAGAATAATCAAAGGCCAGTAGAGACAGCAGGTTAGTATAAAATTATTTTACTTCTCAATTTAAACTTACCAATAAAAAAACACATCCAAATTAAATTGGGAGGTCTTTTATAATATTCCATTTCACTTGATTAAATGAAATCCATTTATCATCCTTTCACTTATCTAAAGTTAAAAAAAATGAACTATTTTATTAACCTTGATAAAATTGAAAATATTATGAAACAAAAACTATTCTTAATAAAAATGCTACCGCCAAGATACGAACCTGAAACCTGTAATACCAATGGTCAGTTGGTTTGGTTTGTCACTCTACTGTCATCTTGTGCACACTTTAGGCTAAACAGACCGGGACCTACAATTTAACTTGTATTCCGAACCACAAACAAACATCCATGCCACCACCAGAATTTGAACCTGAAGCCTGTGGTACCAATGGCCAGACAGTTAGTCAATTGACTATGGCGATAAAAACTAGTGGGAAAAGTCAGGAATTAGTATAAAAAAATTCGATTCAGGAGTCAGGAACTTTTTTGGCCTACTCCCCAACCCTACCTTCCATTATTAATATTTTTTATTTTAAAATATTCATTACAATATTTTTAAATTTTTGATAATAAAAAAAGAATTATTGTTTATTTAAAACCGAAATGGCAACTGTCGTATCGATTATGGAGTACCAATGGAGATATACCCCTTAATCATCTCATCTTAATTCATATATAAATTTACAATTGTAATGCCTACTTAAAGTTAGTAAGTGAAAAAAAAAAAAGTTTCTAAAAATTAAAAATGGTACTCAAAAAGATTAAAGAATATTAAAAATAATTAAAAGTAAGATAAAAATGTTAAAATTAAAATTAAAAGAATTTAAGTTAAAATTCGGTGCAATTAAAACAGAAAAAAAAAAAAAAAAAAAAAAAAAAAAAACCCTATGAAATTAAAATAAAAATAATTTAAGTTAAAATTTGGTACAACGGAAACAGATATGAAAAAGAACCTATGAAATTAAAATTAAAAGATTTAAGTTAAACTTCATTATAATTACAACCGAAATGAAAAAAAAACCATATGAAATTAAAATGAAAAAGAAGTTAAGTTAAAATTCGGTACAATTAAAACCGAAATGACAAAAAAACAACCATGAAATTAAAATTAAAAGAATTTAAGTTAAAATTCGGTACAATTAAACCGAAATGAAAGTTAAAAAAAAAAACCGAAATGAAAAAAAAAAAAAACCTATTAAATTAAAATTAAAAGGATTTAAGTTAAAATTCGGTACAATTGAAACAGAAATGAAAAAGAACATATGTAATTAAAATTAAAAGAATTTAAATTAAAATTCGTTACAATTAAAACCGAAATGAAAAAAAAATAACCACTGAAATTAAAATTAAAAGAATTTAAATTAAAATTCGGTGCAATTAAAACCGAAATGAAAAAAAAAAAAAAAACCTATGTAATTAAAATAAAAGAATTTAAGTTAAAATTCGGTACAATTAAAACCGAAATGAAAAAAAAAACTCTGAAATTAAAACTAAAAAATTTTATTTAAAATTCGGTACAATTAAAACCGAAATGAAAAAAAAAAAAAAAAACCTATGAAATTAAAATTAAAATTCGGTACAATTAAAACCGAAATGAAAAATAACCTATGAAATTAAAATTAAAAGAATTAATTAAACCCGAAATGAAAAAAACCCTAAAATTAAAAGAATTTAAGTTAAAATGCGGTACAATTAAAACCGAAATGAAATAATTGTATAGTTAAGAGGATATGAAAGCATAAGCTCTTATCAGTTGGCGGGTAGTGATACGCAACCTAAAGAAACCGAAAGCGCCACAGTTGGCGACAATTAAGTTTCCAGCTTGTGTCACTTTCTGGCGGCAGAGTGCTGAGATTGGCAACCCTGGAAACAGCCGCTGCTTCCAGCCGATTTCAAATCAGCGACGCCTTGTCTTTTGCAAAGCGAAGTTTTCGTTCGACGGGGCAGGTTGTGGTGTTATGTGCCGCTCATACTTCTTCAACTATCACGCTGAACGCTCTTTTTAAAATTCGCAACATTACTTTATCGTCACTTTTTAGCAAAGAAAATTTTTATTTTAAACATATTGTCCTTTTTTTTTAAAAGGTGTGTTGTGTGATCAAAAGTTTTTACGCTTCCGATCATTTTGCGGGACCATTGTGTTCGGTGGGGGAAAAACTAGGAGGATCGTGAACTATGTTACAGTAATTCACACACTTTGGTAGAATCCAGTCCCTCGGAATGATAGTCTCAAGTCAGTGACTGTAATTTGCCATGATAGTTATTTCGAGAAGTTAATTCCTGACGGGTGATTTAATTTCTTTTTCCCACGAGGGGAAAAGTTTTTTTTTTTTCTGCTGTGGTATTTTTTTTTTTTTTTTTTGTGGATTTGAACAAAAACGTCAGTCTGCTATCTAAAATGAACGAAGCGCTTTTTTTGAAATAGATTGAAAAACTTGCTTTCCTGATTTTTATCTGTGAAAAGAAAGTGATTACTTGTTGGCGTCTGAAACTTAAACGTTTGTGGAAATGACTGTGGATGAAAGTTCAAGTGATGAAATTGTGATCAATTTAGACTTGTGCTTCAAAACTTTGTGAAATTTGTCAACATGGGATACTTCACCATCATGGGCAACACAGTTTTACTCTATAACAAGTAAGTAATATTTTTGTCTTTTAACTAATTTTTAAGATTTTATTAAATGAATCATATATAAATCTATTATTTTGGAAATATATATATAAGTTTAATTCTATTTTATTATAAATAATTTTACATCAAAATCATTAGTTGTATATAATTGATTATGTGGATCTTGAAGGTGGATCTAGTTGAGTATTTTTTTTATGTGAATTTTTATTGAGTAAAATTAAAAAAGTACAAATTATTCAAGATTGCAAATTTTGCTTATAGATTAGTTGACGATTTTGCTAATAGATTTGTTAACTTTAAAAATTAATAATCCTAATTAATTCATGAAAAAAAGTGCTGAATTCTTTCAATTTTTAAATTTTATTAAAAGTTTTGAATTTAATAGTTGTCATACATTTCTTGATAGATCTAAGTTTATTGTCGTAGATCAGTAAATAAAAGTATTTGCATTTAAAAACTATATTTTAAACTTGCTGTTGCTTTGAGTTTTGAATTTTCTGTGCGCTATCGATTTTCATTTGTTTGTCTTTTTTCGTGTCATCAGAAGCCTTTTATTTATGAAGCGGAATAAATTTTTTTTTTTGATCTCTGTATATATTGCTATATAGCATTTGAAATGTATCATTCGGCTTCTTGCAAAATTTCTAAATTTTTATTTTTCTTTAAAAATTTATAAAAACGCTTTAATTTTTAAACTTTTGTTAACTTTATTTTTAAAGAGAAGTATACCCCAAAGTATTTTTCTTCTGGCTAGCTTCAGATAGCTTAGAATTTCCAAATAAAGACAGAATCCTGTTTTTCAACAAAGAACTTAAATATATTAAAAATTAAATCTCAAGTGCTCTCATAAAATGAACATCAGTAATGTTTGGAAATATTTATATATATAAAAAAAGGTCGGATATATCAAATTATTTTTAAATCTGTTAGCAAAAAAGTGCATATTTTCGAAGAAAAGTATTTAAAATATTAAAAGTCTAAACATATAATTTTTTTTTCACTTTCATCATATGGTTTAGAAATTTTATGTATAAAGTAAATAAAAACTAAATAATTTATTTTTAAAGAACTTGTATACATCAAATTTGGATTTCTTAAACCTTGAAAAAATTTAAAATTCCGGAAATATTTTTCCATGATCTTTTTAAATTTTAAAAATTGTCTTTTAAGTGTTGTGTTAAAAAGAAAGAAAATGTGAGATTTTGAAAATAATATTCACGTAAAAAGGAAAGTCTATATTTTGCAACAACAAAAAAATTTCGCACTATTTCTTTTATTGCAATATATACTTTCCATCAAGCAACGAGTTCTTTTGAGATAGCCAGTGAAATAGACCTGTCAAATTGATCAATTGGATTAAAACCTCTTGAGCCTTCTCGCACACATAGCCTTGGTATTCCTTGTTTTCCTCCTCGGACATAACCAGTAGATTTTTCTTTTTGGCTAAAATGTTTATTTTCTTTGTCGGTGATGGTAGAAATCCTCTTTTCAACTTGATGCGATTGAGGTTTTTCCCCAACAATTGAAACGATGCAATTCAGTCTATACTAGAAATGAACTGTCTTGAGAAATGTTTATTTTCAAATTTTTAGCAAAGCTAAGGAAAATTTTGGTAACTCCTTTAAAAGTTCCAGTAATTCTCTTCAGAAAGGATCCGCCTGTAAATGAATTTTCAGTTTTTATTTAGTGTTTATTAAGTGAAAAGATAAAACGGCTAATCTGTCGTTTATTCATTAGAATCCAGTATATGTACAATAGATATACTAGTGAAATATACTATAATTTTTTAACTTTAAATTGCAAGAAAATTATTTGGAAGTATTTAAATACTCAAAATTTTCAATATTTTTAGTACTCCAATATTTCCCAATTTGTTATTAAATATAAGAACTTTGTCTTTTAGACAATGCTTATATATCTTTTGTAATGCTTTTTATTAATGAAATATGCTGATGATTAGTACAAAAATAAAATTATATGAATTTGGCTTAATATCTTTTTCTTATATTTGAAATTTTTTTTTTTCAATGTTAAAAAAGAACAGATTAACAATCTAAACTTGTTGTATACCACCAACGCGCTAAATACGTATAAAAAACATCGCGGAAAAATATTCCCCGCTTGTATATTTTGAGTTCGATAACCTTTCACTCGCAGTGTTTATTTTTTTTTTTATAGTTATGTTTGCTTTCTTCAAAGAAATATAAAGAAACTAGCTACGATTACATCTTTTATTTAATCATTCGAATTTCTAAAACAGTAATGTTCAGAACAGTAACAGAAAAGCCACGATTCTTGAAGCAAAATTGAAGGTCAACCACTCTAAGCGCCATGGAACTCGGTGAAAAAGTTTTGTCTAACATTACATATTGTTACAGGATTTCACTCAATTTGTCTCTCCTGCAGCGCGATTTGTTCCTCCTTTTATAATCACGGTATTTCGGAGAACTCGCATGCAAATACTATTATTCTTCATTACGACCTAGCAACTTTTTTTTTTTCATCTGAACAGATTTCATCCTTCGCTACGCGTGAAAGGTGTCAGAGAACACAGATTGAGGCCAGTGCTCTTTGGTTACAGACAGTCTGCTGATTTTTCGTGAAACGCGACATTTTATTTCATTTTCATAATTATTTTATTGAATAAGATTCATAGTTGCGTTTCAAAAATTTAATTGAGTTATTTTTATTACTAAAATGTTGCATTTTTTCCATTAACTTGACATTTTTTCGTATTGTAGCAAAATTTTCCCAGCATTTTTATTTTCCTTGTAAATTTTAACGTATTCGAAAATTTTCTTTTCTTTTTTTTTTCATGCGCGGAAAAATGGCATCTAATTACTTAGTGGTTACTGATTCTTTTTTAGCGGCTCTTCGTATGATTATTGATAAACCAATTTTACCTTACGATTATTTTTTTTTCTAAGTTAGACATGGACCTGATCCATATTCTACGTATATAGTCATATATTTTTATAGAAATTAAAATGATTTTTTTATATATGTCTTTCATAAGTTTATCATTTTTTACTTAAATGAGATTTAAATCTAATAGTTACTTCAAACAGAAGAAAAATAGAGTCAGATATATTTTTATTTCATGAATGAAATCATTCAGTCCCAATATACCGGTTGTAAAAAGAAATATTTTGATAATTAGTTTTTTTCTTTGGTTCTTATGAAAATTGAAATTTTCGTTAAAAAAAAAATACTGACCGGATTCAGTCTCTTGTTCTGTTTTTTTACCTCCCTCCTATTCTAATATAAATCTATTAACTAAATCTGAGATATAACCATCAGTTTCCAGTGTTCAGATTATTGGATTATTAAAAATGTTATCCATTATATGATTACACTGAAAAAATATATGTGGTTGTTGTTATAAATTCAAATCTATTGTGATCAACATGCATTTGCAAACAAAAATTTTAAGGAATTGATATTAATTTATATATCACTTCACAACAAAAATCGGTGAATAATTCAAATTTTCGAAATTGAATGAAGAAAAACTAAAAATTTTATTTTTATTATGCTTATTAAAAAATTTATCAAAAATAAAATCTTATACATGGAATGAAAAACAGCAAATTTACTTTTTTTTTTTGCTGGGTTATAAATTAAAAGGCTTGTCAGTGCCAAACTTTTAAAATGGTCATGAGATTACCAAATGTTATGTTTACCAGGACTACGGACTTAATAGGTTTTTGTTTTCGATTTGTTCTTTTCTACTTAAAAATGAAACTGCCATTAAAAATTTAAACTGTAATTCCGCTCATGGCTTCCTATAGTATCCTCTAAAAGACAAAAAAAATTACAAAAGAAAACTATTATTGTTGAACAAATAATTCCTGCAATAGATTTATGTAACAGGGCATATATTTTAAAGTTATTAAGAAGGTATTTTATATATTTGTTACTATTTTTATTTAATTTTTTTAAAATTTATAGCTTGATGCATGAATTTGCAGCAAGAATTGTTTTTTTTTAACCTTGACCGTTTTTGATTTACTGAAAACAGGTGGTGTAGTTCGTCAAGTCTTTTTTTTTCAGATAAATTTTTCATTGTAAATTTAGAACTAGATGAATTTTGAGAAATCAGTGTTATTTTGCCAGAAAGCAGAATGTTTAGATGATTGAAAATTGTTTAAAACGTTTAGTCATTTTTGTACACTATGTCTTAATGTCTTAAGTAACTGACATTTGCTGCGTAAAGAATGTTTTGTAATCTTAAAGTTTAAAGCACGATTTTCATCGGTTTTATAAGAAAAACTATATTTTAATCTTATGAATAGTATTCTATTATCTGATAAGGAAAATTTAACCTTAATGTTTTGAAATCATTTCTTACTTACCATTAGCATTAAACTGACTAATAGATTATGAGATTATTCGTAAACTTTTTCTTTGTTTGAAAAATAAACTATGACGCAATAAATTTTTCTTGAGCATCAGGTTTATAGGTTGGTTATATACATAAGGTTTCCTGCACCGCTCTGAGTGTTATAGTTATTTGATATTTTTTGTTGAAGTAATTGCATTTTGACATGAAAAGACATGTTTCATAAACCCTTTGTACATTTCTCAACTGAAGTCTTTTCATAATTCCTTCATATTTCACATATTAATTAACTTTTAATATAGTAACACAATCTTCATTTTCATTCATAGGAAATTCTTTGAAATTACGGAATAATTTCATTTTCTAATAAATCGATATGTATTTTCGTTATTTGTTAACAAAAATTGAAGTTAATTGATAATCTTTTATCAGCTGCTGCCCACCTGATACATTATGTAGTTTATGTTGGTTAGAAACGTAGTATATTGTTTAAAATATTAAGTACATTTTAATTAAATATTTAACATTAAGGGCTAAAGAAGTTAATGGAAAATAAGATTAATTTCGTAAGATTCAAACACTGTTTTTTACCAATATTGACCAAATTAAAAACCTTTTAAAAGAATAAATACAATTTACAAATAAACACGGAGATAAAACAAGTTTCAATTAATGTGAATGCAAAATAATAATTAATATTTTATGTTTACATAAAAATATATTTGATAGTATGTTGACTTTTCCTTTCTGCGATCAAATTAGTTGAAATTTAAAATTGGCATTTGAAATAGACGTGGAATATCAAAGAGATAAATCTAGATTTCATTAATACTGAATCTTTTAAGTTGTTTGAATTAAGAGGAAATCGTTATTGAATTAATATTGCAGTTTCGTGATTTTATTAAATCACGCAGAAATTTTGGTATAATTTACTCATCGGTTCATCTTTTATGTCTTCAGACAACTGGCTTTTTCCGCAAGTCAATCTGTGGTCGTCCACTGAAGTAGAAGATTCATCATTATTGTCCCCTGACAGTAAGACATTTTCCCCGCTAGTGGATATTAATCATATCAATTTATCTTTTATGTGAAGGTTATTTTGGACACTCGTGGTCATATATTTTTTGTTACTTACAATCGAATTTCACACTTTTTTTTTTTTATATTGCAATGAATTGCTTTACGTTCTCAGGACAAAGTTTTCTTAAAATGAAATAAAGTGATTTTTTTATGATTATGTTTGATTTATTTTTACGTAGACTGCAATTCAGCAAGCCGGGGAAAAATGGAAAAGAATGAATACAAGTAGAAAAGATATTTATATTATATAGCATTTAATGTATGAAATGACAATTAAAAGATAGTGCTTGTTTAGAGCATATCGATTCTTCACATGGTAACAAATATAGCTAGTTCGCTTTTGTCATTTTAGATAATTCGTGAATCCCATTTCTTTTAGGATTTAATCCTACACAGCCTAAAGGTACAATATTTACAAAACTTACTAACATTTAAACTTATATTTACAATGCTATTACGTAGAATAGTATCGATAATATTTTATTCCATGTTTTTTTTTTTTTTTGTAGTTAGGGATTTTGTAATTAATAGGTAGATGTTAACTTATTTGTTGATAACAAAGCTTTTAATTTTAAAAAATAATTAAATATACACATATGTCAATGACAATTTATTCCTGGACATGAATTAGAGGTACAATGGAATCTTTTCTTTTAATTTTAAAAGAAAATTAATATTAGTCGATCTAGTGGTTCTCAAAGTATGGGACGTCTCCCAAGGAGAAAGAGAGAGATAAAAAATGAAATAATTGAAGTAAATGATAGACTAACAAAAAATAATATAGGGGAACTTCATAATGGCTACTAACTTTATTTGTTACTGACTTTTAAATTACTAATATTTGGAGAAAGGATTGATAAGGATTACTATTTTTAAATCTAAAATCATTCAGAATCCTGATTAACATCTCTCCTTATATTAAGATTGCACATCATCCAATCTGAAGGTAGAGTAGCTGATATGGAAAGTCGAGCATTTAAGTAATAATTTAGTTGTTATCAACTCATAAATCAAGGTCAAATAGTTCTGTATCGCCAAAAAATGATTTTCATCATTGTAAAAAATCACGTTTTGAAGGGGGAAAAATAATTGATGATCCATGCCATTGAAGTGTTTGATTATTTTTGCAAGAATATTTTGCATATTTATTTGCTATTTATCGTTACATTACAATACATATATTGGCTGATTGCAAGTGATCAAACCTTTTTATTCCCAGTCTATTATTTTCTTTACTTAAAATTTTTATAGGTTATATGTATGTTTAATTTTTCATATGTCGGTTTTATTTATATTTTATATGTAAAATTTGAATAAGACATCAGTATTACAATGTATTTAATGATTAAGTTTTTGTGGGGTGGGGGGTGTAGTATGCTGCCTTGTTAAGTGAGTGCAAAAGTAAAAAGGTACAATATCGTTTGGCTTCTTTCGAATTCATCCAAAAACAATTTAGTTCCGAGAGAAAAGGCCAATTCTTTCTTTCTAAAACCCAGCCTGTTGTTGTCTTTGTGTACTTCAAAGACGTTCATTTATATCAGCGAAGATTTATTACATGTTTGTTGGATCGTTCTTTCCTCCAGAGTAGCAATTTCATGGCAATTTGTTCAGTTCTTTGAGCATTGAGGTGATATTTTTGCTTTAGTGAGATCTTTAATTGATTTGGAGACTTGCAAATGTCAAGGAAGTTCAATAATAAATTGAGTAACTTAGAAACATCGTATAAAACGTAATATATAATTGTTCTGTGTACTATAGTAGGGAAGCGTGTACAAATTCCCAGAAAAAGATTCTGAAATTTATTTCTTTACATTCATCTTTCTTTCAAAATATATTGGATTCGGAATGAAAACAACAACAGGTTTCAAGGCAGTATTTTAAAATACAGAAAGTTAAATCTCTTGTAAAAATTGTTGTGGATTTATAAAGATAAAAATTCAGTAAAGTACACCGGACAGATTTCTGAAAATATTTTCTGAATTAGCTTTTACGCTATTACGTTCAAAAAAACTTTAATATTGAGATTTTTTTTTAATTCTTTATTATGAAATATTGTGCTTACCTTTATTTTTGTAAAATGATTTTTAAAATCATGAATAATGCTAGATGAGTGATAGATAAGAAATTATAAATGTTTCTCAAATTATTCTCACGAATATTAAAATATAGGAACATATTTATCCTTAATTTATTCTAAATCGACGTTGTATCAAAATTGCTTAATGCTATTGAACATAAGATAGTTTCCGCCATATTAGTAACTTTCATTTTAAATGTATGCCATTTATTTTATCATTTTAAGAACTGTCCCACACTGAAGACATTTTCAATTTTTACTTTTGAGTTTTTTATTAATATTTTCGTTATGAAACTATACATTTCATATTATGATATATGCATAATTATCGTAATTTCAGTTATAATCAGTTGCACCATGTCTGAAGACATTGCTGAGTTATGTAACCTTTTGAGATCCCCGTGTACATTTTAGTGAGCATTTTTATTTTGCATGAGATATAAATGAAGAAATAGCACTATGCCAAATATGCAGAAGCGAGACTTGTATATAACATACTTATTTTGCTCTTTATTGGAATTACAAATTGTTAGGTGCTTTGAGATTTATGCTCTTTGATGTTGCTGTATCTCAATTTATCCAAATCAAAGTTATTTATTAATACGTTTTTCAAGGTTAAGATACAATATTCATTATATTAGACAGTCCAAAAGTATAAAGTTCTTTAATTTTCTTGAAAAAAAGGACTTCTTGTTACTTTATATATTTTTTAAAAATTTCGAATTTGGTAAAAGTTTGTATCATTCTTTTCCTTTCAATGTATTTTTAAATAGTAGTTTGCAATAGATTTGTTTCTTAATGAGTATAGTATAAATAATTTAAGTATGTAAATTCTAATTACTCAAACTAGGTATAAATTTTTTTGTAAAATTTCCATAATTCGTCGTCGTAATATCTTTTAAAATGAATGTCTAACTTTTGAGCAACTTCTAAAATATCAGATAGCATGGGCAAAACGAGACAGTACTTAGAAGGCGCCAGTTTGTAACAGATGAGAAATTTTGTCTCCTGCAACTTTCTCGTGTCACTTTTAAATTGAACGGAAACGGAAGTATCTGTTTCGGAGTACCAATGGGGTAAATATACCCCGAAAACCTCCACATAATCATTAATATAGTTAAATTTACATTATTGAAATTACATAGTGAATTTAGATAACAAAAGAAAATTTACGCTAGTAAGTTAAATAATAAAAGAAAGAAGTAAGTTAAGTTACTCAGGTACAATTAGGAGTCCATAACACATTTCCCGCGGACAGTCAGTATATTAATGGGAAAAAAAAACCATTAAAGAATTAAAAAAAAAAATTCATTAGAAATGAAAGCATTAACTTCTTAAGAATTTTAGATGTCATTTGCAAAAATTACGATAGCCAGTATTTGTGTTAGTTTTTGCACATTGTAGCAATACATTAAAATTTAAGGAGCCAAATAGACACTTCAGATTTGCAATTTAGCTATTTTGATCATTTTGAGTTCCACGAATTCTTTTTAGACGTGGGGAAGAACTCAAACGTCGCATCGTAGATAGCTCTAGGTCTTTTCTAGAGCTACTGACACCAAGACTTGCATGCAACTTTTGGAGATTTTTCAATGAGGTGGAAGCCCAGACGGGACAACCATAGGTGAGATTTAAATTGAACGCCACGCGTGTTTGTCATTGAATGCAATCAGATCTGGTTAAGACCCCTGTCTTCGGTAGTGACGATAACTCCACTGAATAGAATGTACCGCTCCCCCTAACATCGACTCTTGTATACAGGTGGCAGCTGTTAGATTCCGCAAAGAACTCAGGCAAGGTTAACTTGGGAAGGGGAGGGGAATGACCGCCCGAATTTACCTCCGCTTTGCTTCATCATCAGCATGCAAGGAAATATTTGTTTAAATATATGTTTACACTGAAGTGACAAAAGTCATGGGATAGCAATATGCAAATTTTCAGATGGCAGTAGCATCGCGTAGAACAGGTATAAATGCGCAGTGCTTTAGCAGAGCTTTCATTTCTGTTCAAGTTATTCATGTGAAGAGGTTTTGACGTGATGATGACCGCACGACGGGAATTAACAGACTTTGAACGCGGAATGTTAGTTGGAGCTAGACGCATGGGTCATGCCATTTCGGAAATCGTTAGGAATTCAACATTCCCAGATCCACTGTGTCAAGAGTGTGCCGAGAGTATGAAATTTCAGGCATAACATCCCACCATGGACAGCGCAGTGGTCGACCGCCTGCACTTAACGACCGAGACCGGCGACGTCTGCAAAGAGTCGTAAATTCTAACAGACAAGCAACACTGCGTCAAATAACCGCAGAAATCAATGTGGGACGTACAAGGGACTTGTCTGTTAGAACTGCGCGGAGAAATTTGGCTTTCTTGGGCTATTCCAGCAGAAGACCGACTCGAGTGCCTTTACTGACAGAACGACATCGCTTGCAGCGACTCTCGTGGGCACGTGAGCATATCGGTTGGTTCCTAGATGAATGGAAAACCGTGGCCCGGTCCGATGAGTCACGATTTCAGTTGGTAAGAGCTGATGGTAGGGTTCGAGTGTTGCGCAGACCCCACGAAGCCATGGACCCAAACTGTCAGCAAGGCACTGTTCAAGCTGGTGGTGGCTCCGTAATGGTGTGGGCTGTTTTTCATGGCATGGACTTGGTCCTCTGGTGCGACTGGACCGAACATTGACTGGAAATGCTTATGTTCAGCTACTTGGAGATCACTTGCAGCCATTCATGGACTTCATGTACCCAAACAACGATGGGATATTTATGGATGGCAATGCGCCATGCCACCGGGCCACAACTGTTCGCGATTGGTTTGAAGAATATTCTGAACAATTCCAACGAATGATCTGGCCACCTAGATCGCCCGACATGAATCCCATCGAGCATTTATGGGACATCATCGAGAGGTCTGTTCGTGCCCAAAATCCTGCACCATCAACGCTTTCACAATTATGGACGTCTATCGAGACAGCATGGCTCAATATTCCTGCAGAAGACTTCCAACGACTTGTTGAGTCCATGCCACGTCGAGTTGCTGCACTTCGCCGGGCGAAAGGAGAGCCGACACGATATTAAGAGGTATCCCATGACTTTTGTCATTTCAGTGTATATATTTTAAATGTCGTAAGTAATAATATTGAAAATTTGATGTTATATTCTTAGCAAGTGTGTTATCTGAAATAATAAACGTACTTCTAAAATATTACCCACTTAGGGCTAAAGACGATGTTTTGACCTCATTTGACCAACGATTTGAGAAACTATTTAACCTTCCTGGAGTAAATGTCATAGAGAAAGCATATCGTGTGAAGTATTGAACTAACCACATTATGTTGGTAATGCGATTGCATGGATTATGAATTCATTTAGGATTATCTAAAAACGACTTTTTAAATTAAATGTTTCTAAATAGCATATATTGGTATGCGATTGCATGGATTATGAATTCATTTAGGATTATCTAAAAACGACTTTTAAATTAAATGTTTCTAAATAGCATATATTGGTTAGTTATTTTTTAAATTCTGTATTTTTGACATGAAATATTTTTCATTTATCTTTTATCTACTTATTTATTTTGTTAAATTTTAAAGTGATGAAATCATAATATTTTACTTAATTATGTTAGATCTTCATGTATTTCCCTTTTAATATAGAATATTAAGTGTTTTATATGTTTGAAAGTTGTAGATTTATCGATTAAATTTTCTCAAAACTTATTATAGTTATATTGCATGCATAATCCAACAGTTTCAGTTTTTTTTTTTTTTTTTTTTTTAAATAAAACTATATTATTTTTCTTCTCTAACACCAATTTATCTTTTGAAAAAAATCTTATTGATCATTTTTCTAAAATTAAATAACACGCTAATTAAAGGTAACAAAAAATTTCAAACTAATAGTTCGTGAATTATCTTCTTTTGCACTATTCATATACCTAATATTGATAAAAATAATTTAATTCTTAAGTAAATTAGTTTTTTTTTTCGGAAATTACTAAAACATGAGATTTTAGAGAGAGATGAGATTTTTTCCTTTTAAATTCGTATTTTTTTTAATGAAATAAAAGCATAGTTCAGTTGGGCTTAGTTGCAAACAACGTATGTACTTATTTTTATATAATGTTTTCTGAGATCATAATTCTCATTTAATATCATTGTATTTTCTAATTTTAATTTTTTTTCATATTTGGAATTAATATAATTATTTAATATTTTATTTTGTTAACTGTTGCTGAAAAATGTGCAATGCCATATTAAGTATATTTAAAGATTCAGTTACCACACGGTTCAGATTTTTTAAGCAGCTGCATTATACAGATAATGTAATTTCATGAAATATGAATTCATTTAGGATTATCTAAAAACGTTTGCATAAAGATTTGAACCGATCAATTGCAATCAAGTTTTATGATTTCTTAATGTTTTGTTTAAATTTTGCAATGAAATTTATTGAAGTAAATTATTGGCTAGTAACATAATCAAAACCTTTTGTCCAATTTTTTATTCACCGCAAGTCTTTTTTTAAGCTAAGAGTTATTATTCAATTACATTAGTTTATATTCAAATTCAATATACAAAATGCTTTTAATTTTAAAAATGAATTTTTATGAAATTTATAACTATAAGATAAGATAAATATAAGATCTGTTTATTATATTATATAATCGATCATAAAAGACAACTTACTGTTAACTTTTGCATCTCCGTGCTAAAAAAACGAATTTTTCTGAAAGCTTTTGTCACCATTTTCATAAAGAAAGGGGAAAAAATACCTTTAAGGAAATAAATTTTTTTTCAGATGACTATATAAAATTTTTGCAAAAATTCTACTTCTCAAATCACATTTAACTGTACAAATAAAATAACGTACTGACTATAGTGAGAACTGATTCCTATGATACATGCTAAGCCCGATTTTCTTTGAAGTGATTATTTTGTTTATGAATTTGCATAACACTTTTAAGCCTACAGGCAGATGTTTCGTGGCATCTGGTTCAGTGAAGTTCGATACTTTTATCTATTCACATATATTCTAAATCGAAATTGTAGATAGAAATCGTATTGTAGACTTCTATTCAATCGAATGTTGAGGTGTTTCGAATTATTTATAAATATATTGGTTTTGAAAACTGATAATCCATTAACTTGATATTCATATAAATTTAAAAAAAAAAAAAAAAAGAATTTTACCATTTCCTGAATTTCAATTTATTTTTTAATTTTATTAATAGAGTGATTTTGTGCAGGTTTCTAATCACAGAAAATATCTCAAAAACAGTTGCTGAATGATAATCTATTTGCATTATGTGGTATTTTGCTTCTGATCCAGTTCCAGTTTCCTGCAAAATTGAATTTTTATTTTTATACTTTTTTTTTTTTTTTTTTGCCAGTGAGCGATTTATGGAATCATCATGTTATATATTCCTTTTCAAGAATTAAAACATAAATCCCCTGTAACTGGTCTTTGTTTTATAGTGACCCGAATCTTCATTATTTCGATCTTAATATGTTTAAATTCTATTGTTTACCAAATAAAGAGTATATTTTATTAGCGTGATAACTAATCATGAATCAACAAATAACAACTCTTAAAATTAAATTTTTTTTTTTCAAGAATGAGACAGGATATTTTAGAATATACTAATAATATAGAATTTTTTTATATATTTCAGCGATTATTTGTGTATGTTGCGTATGGGTAAAATTAACTGTCGCATGGGTAAACTTCATTTGGTATCCATATCCTGTTCGGTATAAGTTCAATGATCTTAAATGGGTTAAAGACTTGTAT
Source organism: Caerostris extrusa (assembly GCA_021605095.1). Lineage (NCBI taxonomy): Eukaryota > Metazoa > Arthropoda > Arachnida > Araneae > Araneidae > Caerostris > Caerostris extrusa. The sequence goes on from BPLR01006857.1 coordinate 145,638, forward strand.
CGAAGTATCACTGTAAAATGTTGTGTTCATCAATGTTATGATTTTGTTGGATATGCATGTCCTGTTCTGATTTTTGTACAATTTTAATATACTGCTGTATATGTTTTATCTATTATGTCTCTCATTCCTTTTTTATTTTTATTTTACAGGCTGTGCTGTCTCTTTTGACATTATGTCTTCTTTTTAACATGGATATTGGTAGTTGGGGTGATCTTCAATTGGAACAAAAAGCTTGAAAAAGTGCCATACGACTGAAAACATTGCTCGCCACGAGATTCCCGATTGGTGTCAGCATCCCCAAAGGGGGCCACCACCACCAGCAGCGGCAGCAGCAGGCATTAATTTAATTTATCCACACTGTCCTCCCAACGGCGAAGCGACGACGCTGGACGTAGCATGTTATCCGCCACCCGGCGGACCGGTCAATGGGGGACCGGACATCTTGCCTACAAAACGCCAGACAGTTGTGGACAGGTTACGAAGACGTCTGGAAGCCTACCGACGACATCAAGGCTCGTGTCAGCCACGCTATGATCAGTCTGCCAACGGACAATACGACATTCAAAGGCAAGAAACTTTGCAATTGAAGCAAAGATTTCTTGAAACGAAGGCAAAGAAAACGCGTCGTAATGATCATGGCCGCAATTCTGGAGCGTCTGCTAATGGCAGTGACCCATCTCAAAAAAATTCAAATACGGTGAGTTCTCCAGTTATTTTTTTTTTTTTTCCATTTAGGACTTATTTCAAGAACTCGTCTGAAGACAAAGCATGCATAGAATGCAAAGTGCTTATAAAATGTATGTAGTGATCATGCATTAATCCAACTGAATTCCGAAAGTCTCAGAAAGATAAAATATTATTTTCATTGATGCTTGCCCCCTACGGAGTTTGCTGTGTGAGAATCTTTGTATATGGGAATTAAAATGGTGAAGGATAACGAATTGCTCGTGTAATGTTGTATTGTATAACATTATACGTATTTTATATAACATTTTCAGCTGCCTTGCTATGCAAAAACTCTAACCCTTTTAATTTCGGAAATCAAAATCATTGAAATTATTGGTTTGTGAGAAACGGGAAATTCACAGGGTAGGGAAACAAAAAAAAATTGCTGTAGTGCTCAAACTGTGGGAAAAGAATGCAAGGGAATGTGGGACACAAATTGGTTGACTTGGGGAAAGGGGGTGACATGTTTCCTACAGATAAGGATTACATCACCTAAGTCAGTTAGGAAATTATCTAATTGCTTATTAATTTATTCATTAATTCAAAATTGCCAAATAATCTGCATAATTCCCGATTTAAATTTTAAAAATACCTGAATTCTATTTACCACAATGCATTTATGTAAGATTGGCTTTTGTTTTCGTTACTATCTGAGTAACAGATTAAAGGAAAAATTTTCTCAACAGTTTATTGAGCGAGTTTCTGATGTCATGCATCATGTTTTTGAAAGCAAATTCTTAAGAACTGTCTTCCGTTACATAGATGAAAGGCGACATTTAAGTATTTAATTATTTTTCAAGAAATAATTTAAATATTTGTTAATAAGTTATAATTTAAATAGCTTTTTTTTTTTGTCACCATAAATCATTAATGCTACTTGAATAGCAGAATTTGTTTTATTCAAAAATTAATGTATCAAGATATAATCAATTGAATTAAAATATTAAAAGTACTATGAACAGTTAACCGTGAAGAAAGATTAGATGCGAAAGCAACTTTTTTCTTCTGTTTGGAATGGAAGGTTTGGCTTAGAACCATTGTTCTAAAGTCTCATTGATAAAAGTTAGACGAGGCGCATTGAGATTTGTGATTCGTCAACGCTTTAGCCACGCCCATTGCCTTGCCTTGGTGTGAATGCGGCTTAACGTACGATGCACTATAAAGTGGTAAACTGCACTACTTTATTTTGTGCACTGATTAAAGGGCGGGTCATTCGGTCGCCGGCCGCACAAAAAAATGATTTAATGTAAATATTTTATTTCTTCCTTATATATATAAATTTAATGTAGCAAAAAATTAAATAAAGAATTTTCCTTATATTTTAGAAAAGGTTTTAGGAGTTCAATTTTGAAGTAATCAAGTCCTTAAATGATTAGGCGAAGTGCTTTTATTTATCGAATTTTGTTTATACATAATAACTTGCCTATAATTGTTTGTTCACGCTCATTTTAATGTATTTGACAATATCGTGTAATTTATTAGCGCAATTTTAAACAGAACACGTTTTTAGAAATATCGTATGTATATAAACCTTTGATTATATTAAGGGGCGGGGAAATCCGAGTTTTGTACGTATCTTTTAGTTTGCAATAAAAAAAAAAAGTTCGAATAATTTAATCTGCAATAAAGAATAAAAAATAACAGATTCCAGTATTTAAGTCTAGGGAAAAAAAAATTGAATATAATGTTTTTTCTGATATTTAAGTGTTTACTTTTTTTTTTATTGAAATAAAGCCAAATCATGTTCGCTCTATATTTTTCTAAAAAATTATCAATTTAAGTGAAATCGGCTTAATAGAGTGGTGAGCCCTGAACTCATTTTAAAAACGTTTTTATCTTAAAATATAAGGTATAAAAAAATTTAGGAATATGTCACTTATAGTAAAATACTTTTTGAATTTCGACGTCACCATTTGAGCTATCCGAAAAATTTCTCAATTATGACCATTTTATTGAAAAATTATATTGAATTATTTATTTTCCTTGTACAGTTGGTACCGCGATAATCCCTTTATATATTAGCAAACAATCTTTGCAAACAAAATGTATATTTACCTTACCGGGATTGCAGACTGCGTACTTCTGACAATGGTATTTAAAAAAATACTTTAAAATTGATGGGCAAACAAATCGGGATTAGCCGATAGTTCTTATCAGTTAGCGCGTTTCGTGGATTGATAAAAAAAGTTGCCAAACAAGTTTGTATTTGCAAAAATCGCAGTACTGTGTTCTAGGACCCAATTGTACAGTGTGCTTGCAGAATTATGGGGCATGATGGGATATGGTTACTTTCAGAGCTCCTTATCTGACTAGTCTTGACTATAGATGGTCGCTATCTCTCCAATGCCCAGTACTGCTTTTGACAATGCGCTTTAAGGGATGGATAACTGTCGGCCTGACAATGCCAGCAATGGAGTTCGAAAGCCCGTTAGCCTGTTGTCAAAATTTTGTCGAAAATTATTTCCAAAAGGGCAATGTTAGAAGAATTGTAAGTTTATTCATTTATTTATATTATATTTTTGTTGCTATGATAGTGTTTTAATATTTTGTAGTAAGGCTTAAGTGTACTTTTTGTTTGGTGCAAAACAGTTTTTTGAGCTAATATTTCTAGGCTTCGTAGTTTTGTATAGCTATGCATTAATATTTTTTGGTTCTAAGTTATGAAACGCAAATTTTAAGTTATATAAATTCAAATTTTAGATTCAGTATGTGTTATAGAAATAAATAATTTACTTATTTGACTACATGTGTCAATATTTGTATGTATTTTCGATATTAAATCATTTAATAGTAAATTATTGTATTAATATTTTTTTGCATGAAATAAGTTAATTAAATTTAAAAATTAATTGAAATAAAAATATTTTTAATTTCATCAGATATTTTTAAGAAAAAATGTAACTGTTCTTAATATTCTAGCAAATACTATTTAAGTTGGATAGTTACTTTCGGAGAAAAAAATAATAAATAAGGCATTCAGTTTGTTAAAATATTAAACATAACGGAAATTTCAGAAGATGACTTCTAAAAATATAATTACTGTTTAAATTAGCTAGATATTAAATAAACAAGAAAATGTGAAATTACTTTTGAAATACTAAATTTATCAGTTGATGCCTTCTTCGAGTTTGGTAAAATTTTAGTGATTTCCGAATGTGTAAAAGTATTCTAAAGTAACTAAAGAGATATTGCTTTTGTGTTTTATTTAGCTTGTTTTATATTAACAGTAAAATATCAATGCATTAAATTATTTAAAATATATATAAGGTAATTTTCCGAAAATAGAATTTGAATATTAACTGTATATATATTGGGTTGGCAAAAGAATGTACGTTCGGTTTTCACAGGGCACTTAAATGGTGAAAACCGAATCACTTTCTCGCCAATCCAATATATATGTTTTTTTGTGTGTGTGTTGTATTTTTATTATATTATATTAGTTGCTATTAACCGATATATCAAGGGTTATTGTGGTTTTGATTGAAATCTTAGAAACCATCTGTCGGATTTTCCGAAACTGTACGTACAATCCTCTAACCCGCTTTTCTAGCTATATAAAACACGTTGAGTAAGTAAGTCTGTCTTTATGAATATTTTTAAATATTATTTTTAATAACTTTTGAGAAAATTTACTTATTTAAAAAAAAAAAACTTATTATTATACCTAATTTACTTTTTAAATATTTTTTTGAGGCAGTCGTGTCTGAATATTTTTAAAGCCTAAAAATATTCAGACAACGAACAGTAAGCATTTCCAACACTACCTGAGACAAAATGCTGGGTATGCTCATATATATAAAAGAAATATTTTATCTTAACTTAATTGTAACGAAAAATAATAATAATAATGCTCTTGTATAAATGTGTCTGAATGAAATTAAACACTTGAAGAATACGTTTAGATTTTAAATAAATGCTTGTTCTGATTAAAAAATTTTATTATTTTTTAAGTTTGCTAATTGCCTAAGAGTAATTTAATTTCAATTTAAATGTAAATTAAATTAATTTAATTGTTGCATCACACAAGCATTTTAAAAAAATTTCAAATGTAAAAAAGGCATTCATTGGAGTTTTTTTTTTTTTTTTCAAGACGTGGCATCTTCACATAATGCTTACAATTCTTTTTAAATTCCTCAACGGGGAGAAAGTACAATTCGTAAAGGCTTATCAGTGGTTCCCTTTATCACTAAAGCCTTATCTGTGGACAGTCCTGATTCTGGTGCTTATGGTTAATTTTTTGTGGGGATATTTTAAAAAAAAGAACTAAACGAGAAGTTTTAACCTTGAGAAGGCTTTTTAAAAAAGCAATTTCAGAAGTGAAGAAAAATCTTTAAAGCAATGATACTAAGTGCATTGAAATCATGGGCAAAGTGATGTAGAAAAATCTATTACCATATTGAGAATCATCGTTAATTTTTGCATCAGTATTAAAGTATAAGAATTCATCGAAAGTTTTCCCCTAAAATTTTTTGTTACCCTGTATTGATAGAACTCGCTAATTGAACTTGTCTTTAAACTGTAGGTCACGGTCTGTTTAGCCTCTAGATGACCGTAGAGACAAATCAAACCTAATTTCACTTGTCGATTAAACGAGGGAATTTTTTTGAAATCCTAAAAAAGCGAAAGAAAGTTGTTAAATGCGAACAGGTCCTCGTCTTCCGTGGAAAAGAGGAAGAAATCTTGACTTTTCGATATCCGGCTTTCCACCAAGAACCAGTTCCCATGTGTTGTATGGTTTCGAGGGAAAGAACTCGCAACCAGCTCTTCTTTCGTCTTTCATTGTTCGCATTGTCCTTTCTTATTTTCGCTCTTTTCATGATAATTCTGTACTTCTTGAAGTAAAACCCTGTTCCTTGAAAAGCGTTCATCGAGCAAAAAGTTCTGTGTCTGTAAAAGCCGTATGGAATTTGTGGTTACATTTTGTTAATGTCTTACTTTTTTTGTAAGTGGCTTCGTTCTTGGTTTGGGTAATGTACACGTTGTGTTAAGATATACACATCCGTAAGTTGTAGTTAATGACATTAATAAAAAAAAAAAAAATGTATGGTGTTTACAATCTTTTTTATTGTCGCGTAGCCAAAAGTCTATTTAGGAATATTTATTTTTATCAACTTCGGTTATTGTTGAGTTCAGTATAAATGAGAATGCTGTTGATAATGAATGATAATAAATAAAAAGGATTGATAATGTCTAAAAAAAACTTTGATGTTTCGTGAATTTGTCCGGAATTGAATTATTTTAATAATGTTCTCATGTTGCTTCATCAGGCTACTTTAGAAATCGATAAATTGAACGAATTCATATTTTAATATTTGATATTACTGAGTTGGAAATGTTTGCGGAAGAATCCCATATCTTGATTTGTGAAAAAGAAAGCACAAATCGAAATGTAAATGAAATGCTACTTTTCCTCCTAGACACAATGTAGGCTTAGAAAGGAATGTGTAGCAAATTACAATTATCTAGTTTATCGCACAAACCTATATGCCACTTGTGGTGTGGGTCTAATCCATTAAGTGTTTTTTTTTTAACTTTCCGAGCGACACGATTTTGAGCGTTGCCTTTGCTTTTGCTTGTCCAGCTGCTGAAATCTGTAAATTTTTTCTATTTTAATGTGAAGACGAGAATGAAGAGAGAAAATTTAATATCTGTTACCTCATATTTCCGTATTAAATTCAGTCTCAACCTTGACATAGTTTTAGCAATTTTCCGTTTTAAACATCAGAATTTTTTCTCGATATTGATGTTCATAATTAGTTGTTTTATCCTGAACAGGATTGTGACAGTTAATTTAGCAGTTAAGTATCGTGATGGTTTAGATCAGCGTAATAATAATAAATAAAATTTTGTTTTATTTAAAAGAATTTCATTTTTATGTTAATAGATGTCTTACAAACACCAAATGCTATAACTTTTGATTGTTAACTTTAGTATTTATTTTAACTTTATTGTATTAACTTTAACTTTTTATTAGTTTTTGATTTCATCAAACGTATAATATAGAACAAGCATAACACCAAATAAAAATTGTTCCACTTTGTTTGACAATTAGAGCAGATGTTTTGTTTTTATATTTGTTAGGTTATATTTACTTTTATATGCACTCATTATTAGGTTACATTTTATTTTATATTACATAGCTAGTATTTTATTTATGTAAACTAAATTTATGTGGTGAGAGAACGTTTGCAAATAAAATTGAATAATTTAAATTTTTAACCTTTAATATTTATTACCGATATTTTCATTTTATAATAAGATAAGACTATAAGATTTAAAGTTATTTGTTTTTGTCGTATAATAATTTCTTTTTATCGTTTCTCTTGTTGAGTATTATTCGCTGTGTATTCGATTGATTAATTTAAAGAAAAGCAATTCAAACAAATGTTTTCCCATTCCTTTTCGATCTGTAAAGTGGAACTCAATCAACAGAACCACAAGTTGTTGTTTTGAATTGAGATTGGAACCTTGTTTCTGTTGCATTTGGAAACTGTTCTGGAATCTGTTGCATTGTTGCAATAGGAAGAAATCGTTTGTACTTCAAATTTATTCAATAAATTCTAATCCACGTGCCCTAAGCTATCGAACCAAAGCCCTTCAACAAGATGGCTTTCTTTTATCGCACTTAAGCATGAGCTGGTGGCACCATCAAGGGAAGGAGTGAAAATGGTGGTTGTCAGCCGCAGTGCTGCTTCATTTCGTTCCAGTTCAAGGTCACGAATTGGCTCACCCCATCGGTTCTCCCCCTTCCCTTCCCCACTCTCTGTGGGGCTGACTTACCCTCAGCTTTTAATGGCCTCCAAGTTTAATTGTGTTTACGTCTTCGTTTGTCTCTAAGAGTCAAATTTTTGCTGATTTTGGGCAATGTGGATATCGAAATTGAAGGAAATTTCAAAGAAATTTATTCATTCAATGTGGAAAAGGAAATAAAACCTGAACGGTAGGTTAAGAAGTAAAGGGAATAAATTTCGTTAATTAAAATAAAATTAGTAACTTTTATTTCATTGATTAATCGATAATTTATTTGGTTTTAAATGTTAAGAAAAATGTCCTTTTTCTATATCGCTTATTTTTAACTTTATAATTTTTTTTTTTTTTTAAATTGAAAATAAATATTGGTAAAGTTTCAAATTTTCGAAACTAGTCTGCTATGCCAATCAATGCACATGAGTTTTTAATACTTAATCAATTGCATTGGTGATGCAAAGTGCTCAATTTACTTCAAGAAAGTAAAAATGTTTACTTTCAATTTCTTATTTTCAACCCTACGCATTTTTTGTATTGTTAAAATGTTCCCTTATTTTCATTATCATTACTAAATAACAAAGATAAAGGTACTGTCATGTAAAAAAAAAAAAAAAAAAGAAGGAATGTGTAGAAATGCCTAAATTTAGAAGCACAACCGAGTTTTGCGGTGCATTGGGAAAGGGGGATTCCACACGTGCGAGAAGATTCCTTTTCAAATATTATAATAGCTTAAAATTCCAAACACTCCCTTATGCCCGGCACGAATTTTTCGGCTTTGGAGCTGCTGTTCCTTGTCGCAGTAGCCCAACACCTATCCAGCCATTCCAGGCTCATATTAAACCACATGTCTATTACTGTTTTCCCATTTTGCTGAAAAATAAAATTTGGCAATTATTTTAAAGTACTTAATAATTTTAATATTATAAGATAACGTATGCAAATTCCCATAATACTACTACGATCCTACTGTTGCCGTTTAAAGCGCCCAAATTGTAAAATATGATGTCCGAATTAAAAGAAAAGAAAAGCTAAAGATAGCAATTTTTGATGCATTCTTATAACTAATATGAGTGCCTGGGATTATAAAAAAAAATATGAAAAAAATCAAAAATATATCAATATCACGATCTGAGAAAGAGGCACATAAAGAAAACAATTATACATACTTAATACAAAATTGTGTAGATAATGTTTGTAAAAGCCCTTTTATGGTGTTCGATATAACCGAGAAAGTAAATTTTGGCCTGATAATCATTCCAAACAAGAAATACAAAGAATAATTTAAAGTAGTCTTTAAATTATTCTTGTATACTCGAAAATTCTCGGATACCGCGATTTTTTTTGTAACACGTTCAAATCATAATTTTCGTGAAAAAAATTGAAATCTATTTTGTTTGGTTGTATGTTAAAGATCAGACATCTTTCAAAAACAGTTTTGCAAGTAAATGCGCAAGTAAATTTATGCAAGTAAATGCGATATGCTTTAAATGTTCTTGTGTATTTCTGGAAAGTCAAAAATACATTTTGTCAATGTTTATAACTTAATTTAACAATAGGATAAAAAAAATTTCCATAAAACATTATGTAAAAATTTTGGCCCTGAATGTGATTGATTATCTTAACGTATTAATGATACCATCTTATACAGAAATATATTGCAGTTATCCAAGTTATTTTAAGTCACTTCCTGTAGTTTTTCAGTTTTTTCTAAACAGTAATGCACCTGGACTCTTTGTTTAGATAAGGATGACGTTCAATTCAGGATGTGCCTGTCTCAGCTGTTTTGCATGATAAAAACTTAACGATACCGACCGTCCTTTCCATTCAAAATCTTTTCTGCAAATCACTCGGCTCCCTAATCAGTCCGTAGTTTCTTTGTTGATTTCTCATTCTTTTCAAAACACGTTGATTTGCTCCAAAAAGGTAATCTCAGATTCAATTCAATTCTATTATACATAATTTATTTTGATTTTTTTTTTCCAGTCGAATATGTGTGAATCTTAAATTATAAAGGCCAACTAGTAGGATTCTCCATAATTTCCATGTGCTTTATTTTTGAAATTTATAAGAATATATTAAATGCTAGTGAAGTTTTGATTTTAAATGTCGTACATTTCGTATTTTCATTTTCTAAAATATTTTAGTAATTTAAATCTGTCTAACGCGCTCAGTTTAAAAATTATTTAATTATTTAAGTGAAAAGAAAACGTGTCATTTGCTTGTTTGTCGGGGTGATATCATGTATTAAAGTTTTATTTATATTATGAAAGTTATAAACATTCAACAATAAAATGCATCTATGCGTAATTATTTTGAATCCCCAACTTAATTTTTGAATGCAACAAAACTTATTTGAACGTGACAATTTTTTATGTTAGAAATGTTCCTGTTTACTCTTTAAAAATATTTAAAAAAAAAAATAATATTGAATGTTAAAATATAGCCACAAAATGCTGGTTAGATCATACTTAAATGCAATAGATTCTTTTGTAACTACTTAAATGCAACAATTAATGCAAACATTTAGAGAAATGATATATAAAATTTTTAAATATCTGAACTGTTTGTTAGAGGAAACTAAATATTTTAACTAAATTTAAATTTAAGAAATTGAACAAAAAATGAATTGGAAGGAAATTATTTTTGATATTTCTGTCTTTCAACGTCCTCCTTTAATCTGCATTCTTCATTAGCACACTTTGTGCCATATCCACATTGATCATTAGACATTTTTTTTGTTACTGTTTTTGTTGTTCATCAAGTTTTTTTGTGACCATTTCAATTCCTCATTTCCAAATGGATTGGAGACCAATGAGAAGTTTCTCTGATTTTCCATTTGTTGAGGAGCTGTGCTCTGACCTCTTGCAATCCAAGTACTGCCCCATCTCTTTGGAAGCTAATCATTTATTCAACGTAAAAAGATTGTTTAGATTCGCTGGCGGCCATCAGAATAGAAATCTAGCTTCTTCAGTACACTGACTCCGGAGATTTGTGCTTTACTAGCTACTGACCTATTTAACCCTCGCAGGTTTTGAGGCCAACAACATTAAGCCTTGTGTTGAGAGGATATGCTTTCTTTTCGGTGGTTACATATTTTTAAACTGTCAGACACTTTTTAGTTCTAAAATCATTTACTAAGGAGTTTCCAGTTGGATATATTTTTCCTTGTTTGGGAAAAAGTAATGTTAGCTCTGCTTTCTCGGAATATTTTTGAAGTGACAAGCGTTTCTTTTGTTGAAATGTAATGAGAGTTTGTTTATTGTTGATTTCCATATATTTATATTTGCGTCTTTAAAGCATCATTTTATGTTCTAAATGTATTTATAATTTTTTATTGCTATCCTATCCACAAAAAGAAAATTAAAGAGCATAAAAAAAGAAATTTAAATAAATGATATATATTTTGAATACGTAATTTTTATTTTTAATGTAGTTTATTCAATTATAGCTTAAATTAACTATTTTCATTTTTATCCACATCTGTAATTGTTAAAAATGATATAGAATGAAATCTTTTTGCGTAAGCTCAATGATAAAATTGTGTTGACTTCAGTAATCGTAAATTGACATTTGTACACAAATTTTAAAAATATAATGTGGCATTCCGTATAGGATGTTATTTTGCAGTGCTTTTAAAATTGTTTTCAAGTTTTTGTTATTTTCAGTGTTTTGAGTATTCCTGTTAATCGCAACCGTGATTTTGGCACTTTCAGGAAATCGTCAATAAAAAACGAAACAGATTGCTTATGCTTACCTTTCGCTGAAACAAATCGATTTTTTTTCTCCTTTTTACCGTAATTTAGTTTTGGAGGCATCCTCTTTTTCTCTATTAGCCATAAACCTGTTTGTGTGGAAGAACTTTTGTTGTTGGAACGCCATAATAGAAACTGGTCTTTATCCTGCGGCTACAAAAGAAAAGTTAAAATTCATTACAAACGACCGTTTTGCCTTTGGCTCTATAACACTTTCTACCTTCTGATTGCACGTGCTGCAGTGTGTATGTACATACATCTTTTGGATGAAGGGAGGTGGGTTGAGAAACCATTGTTTGTCTCACGTACAATTCTTTTTACTCTTTTTTGCCTTTGCCCATCACTTATCATAACCAAAAAGATAATTTTATGAACCCCATCCCCCAGTTTGGACTTCACATAAACACAATTCCTTTTGTGAAACACCATACCAAAGCATGGCGGTAAGATGCATTGTATTGTGATCTCGAAGAAAAGGATCAAACCCACTCCTTTTACCACATTTGGCCAGACCACCCACAACTATCCATCCGATTTATGAGAAGTTTTATACCTAATTTACAAGCTACAAGGAAATGTTAAGAAAGTGTTCTCAGTACTTGATACTTGTTCTCTGTAGGAATTTATGTCCCATATATTCAGAACGTTGTTAGTGTCAGAATTGTTACTTGGAGACTTAAGAAATCTTGTTGCTCACGCATGCTGTTAGACTTCATGCATATTTTTATGTAAAGGAAATCACCAAGTATCAGTCATAGTTGATTGAAGTTTTTATTTTCCTTAGTTGGGTGTAATTAGTTGTATAATATTGTAGAGCGGGATTTTATGGTTGGGCATTATTGTGACTATTAAATGTTCTGTGTGGGGTGATGGTTAAGAACCTCAAAGTAACAACGCAAGGAGTTTCTGACATGTTATAGCTCACGAATTATCCCCTATTTTCGTCATGTTGTATTTGATCCCATAGATGTATATTTGTTTAAGAAATGACTCCTTACACCAAAAATTGAGTATCAGAAATAAAATTTGTGCTGATAGTAAGATTAATTTTAACTTAACGAGAGAATTAATTTTAACTTAAATTTAAATCTGATACCAGTGCTTTTACTAAAAATTTAATTACATATTAATACAAGTAGAATATTGGTCTGTATATCAGCATTTTCGTCTGTACATTAAAAATACATTTGTACATTGATGCATGCATACTAACAAAATTTAAATGTAAAAGAAAACGAGTTGAAAAGAAGTTTTAAATTAAATACACCACGAACAAAATGAATTAAAATTCTAAATATTTGGTGCATTTTCAATGGCATAACGACACTGTTTCGACGTCAACTTTGACAAATCAGATTAGCGATCGAGAATGATTGACAGTAGTGCTTCATTTATTCATGCATTCTATTGTCAATCATTCTCCATCGCTAATTTGATTCGATAAAGTTACGTCGTGTTGCGAATGGAAATACACCCGTTATCTAACGTGTATTACACGCTCAAATAATGTATATTGAATAAGAATGTGCTTGTACTACATTGAAAAACGGAGTGGGGGTCGTTTTCCCGGATTGTCAAAATTTATCCTGCACCATTGAAGAGATCATGATAGACGACCTTATGCATATGATTGTAACATTTTCTATTCCTTATTATTGCGCGTGTTATTCGTTAGCATATGTATCTGAGGCAAGCTGCAAAACCATTGTTAATCGTAGACTCATCCTTTTCTGCATACTTCCCCTTTCACTTATTTCCAAACTGATAGTGTTATGAACTCTACAATTACTATTGTGAGATATAATACCAAAGCGGGCTGGTAAGATACCCTGTATTGTATTCCTGTAGAAAAGGGTTACTCCCCCTCCCCTACTTTTAGCCCTATTGGCCGGACCACCCACAACTACTTTTAACCCTATGGACACCACCGTTCTGAGTCTTGATATTTCTTCTCAGTAGATATTTATGTTCCATCTATTCAGAATGTTGTTAGTGTCAGAATTGTTATTAAATGAATTTAGAAATCTTGTTCTCACACATGCTGTGTACCATACCTTGTAAAAGAAACCACTTTATTAGTCATAGTTATTGCGGTTTTTTTTTTTTTCTCTTTAGTTGGTTGTAATTAGTTGTATAATATTGTTGAGCAGCGGGATCATATAGTTGGGTGTTATGGTGACTATTAGGGTGTTTTGTGGGTCAAGAGCCTTAAGTAACAATGGAAGGCGTTGCTGGCATTTTTAAGTAGTTCAGTTTTTTTTTTCCTTCATGTTCTACTTATTTCCATAGGTGTACATCTGTATTAAGAAGATTCTTCATACAAAAAGCTGAGTTTCAGAGGTAAAACTTGAGCTAATAGTAAGATAAATTTAATTTACAGGGGATTAAATTTAAATCGAATATCTGCTTACTTTGTGTACTGGTTTTTATATCAGCATTTTATATATTATTAAAAATGCATTCACGTATCAATTTTTTTGGAACAAAAGAATGTTTTAAAATGTTGTTAGTTTATTAATAGTTTAAGTATATTTATTAATGATAGTTATAGTAAGTGTATTAATAGTTGAATATTCTAAAAATAGAATGAATTTAAAATTTTAAAACTATATATAAGCATATAGGACTAATATTGAATAAGAATGATTTTTATACTTTGTTGAAAATGGGAGTGGTTCTTATGGGAATTTCCCCAATTCTCTATTCATATTAGAGCGAAATCGTTTTGTTATATGCGGGTTGATTTATCTAGAAATTGCCAATGACACGAAGAACTTCGAAAATTGGAATGAAAGCAATCATTATTTAAACATGTTTGTTATTCCAACAAGTCTTTCTTCTGTGGTTTTAAACTATAAATACTGGCTCATGTGACCCTTCAAATTGTGTAGGATATTTGATCTCATTTCCTTTCTACTCAAGCAGTCTGGCATAATCATTTCAAGGACTCCAGCGCCAAATTAAGCGAATGAGTCTGCAAATGCAACTCAAATTGACTCTGCATTCCTCAGCATCCGTTGATCCCACCAAGCACTTTTTGAAATGTATTCCGGAATCGACCCTACCTTAATCTAACGTCTTCACGCTAGTTAGTGTGTACTTTTCTCGTTTATTTTTACGAAATGTTAGTAGAGGGCCATTATAAAATATTTTTAATTAAAAGAATCATTTGAGACATTTTATTTTAAAGTGGTATACATCTAGTTATTAATGAATTGATACATTTAAAGTTATTGTTCTGTGTTTGAAGAAGCTAAAATATTGGGAGTGTATTATATACAATTAACTTATTGGTTGACTTTTCACAGTAACAAAAATAAAAATAGTATTTTTCATCCTTATTAGGCATCTTCTTATTTTGTTTAAAAATATTTACAAATGAATTGCTGTCATTGTGATTTTATCACAAAAAAAAAAAAAAAAAAAAAAAAATCAATATATAAATATATAAATTTCATATAAATATATAATTATTTTATATTCAATTTATAAAAATATTTCAATATTAGACATTTTGTTTAAATTACTAAAAATTTAGAAACGAATTGCTATCATTGTTGTGATTTTATCACAGTGACCAAAATTTTTAAAATTATTTTCATCTTTATTAGGCATCTTATTTTGTTAACAAATGCTAAAAAGTAGTTAGAAGCGAATTGCTGTCATTGTTGTGATTTTATCACCTTGACAAAAAAAAAAAAAATATATTTTTCATCCTTATTAGCCATCTTATTTTGTTTAAAAATGCTAAAATATTTAGAAACCAGCGCTCAACAATGTTTATCTCTGCTGTTAGATGTTATTTTCCTTTTCTCAATTTCTGAGCTCAGGCGTAGACAGCTGTAAAATAATAACATTTGTGAGGTAGTGGTTGCGCCTTATTAAGCAGGCGCTCATTTATTTTCACGCATCATGTAATTTGAAGGCATGTCGGAATGATTATGATATCAGGCAGCAAACCGTGGTGTGTAAAACGAGACGCCTATACCGATAAGATGCGTTTTCAATGTAAAAGTAAAGAAATCGCTTCCTTTAAAGGCATTCCTGTTCACAAATGCCACAAAGTTTGTCCACAGTCTGCATTTGTTAGTCGAAAGCGAAGTACCTGAAGTATTTTTTGAATCTCTTTCCGTATTTTTGAAGGGGAGAGAAAAAAAAAAAAAAAAAAAAATTGAGCTCACTGTTACTTAATAACAGTCCGATCAGGTTTCCGACTCGTTCAGTTTGTAACTAGTTTTAAGCCTCGCGGGCATTCCCCAAACTTCAAGACGATTCACTTTCCTTTATTTCAGCACTTCTTCAAGTATTCATTCCACTTTTTCTTCAGCTCCTGTGGCCATGAACTACAAATCTACTCTACTTCCGGCGCTTTATTAAATCATTTTTTTTTTTGTTTATCTTGTACAAGATTTTCCACTGCCTCTCGCTCATTCCACGATTTCGTGGTTGTGTTAAAGATTCTGAGAAATTAATTTTATTTTCACTCATCAAAACATTTAGATTTGGCAAGTGTATTGTTATTACGACAATTTAATAACAGAAATACCGTTTCTTTCGTGTTTTAAATTTCCATCTTTCTGTAGCAATTTATGAAAGGATTATTGTTACCATGCATGCCAATTTACTTGAAATACTCGGTTAATTTAAACAGTTTTCTGATGTTTTTGTTTGGAAGGCAGATTCTTCCGATTTTAAGAAATGAAAAAATCCATAAAATACCTTTCATAAAGAAGTATGTTTATTACTGCAGAAATGACAGAAAATTACGATAATTTGAGATTATTTATTCCGATAATGTGTATGTATGTCTTATCCAAAAGTGTACCAAAATTTTTTTTTTTTTGAAATGGATATGCTTAAAAGTTATTTTTACAGACAATACGAACGCTTTTCTTTCAAATTTTATGTTGCAATTTTGCTTGAAAGGGTGTTTAATTCCTTTTGTACTTTCTCCATGTTGAGGAATTTTTAAAATAATTGTAGCATTATGTGAAGATGCCACGTCTTGAAGGATTTTTGGACCATTTGACTACCGTTTGACATTTGAAATTGTTCAAAATGCTTATGTGGTGTGACGTATTTCTTATATTGAAATTAAATTACCTCTCAGTCAATTAGAGAATTAACAAATGTAAAAAAAATATATATCAAAACAAGGATCCATTTAAAATTCAAATCTTACGCATTCAAGAGCTTAATTTCCAAAAATTTGACATGCAGTTCAGAAAAACTTCACTGGTACCACAATCACCCATGTCGTAAAATAATATCCCAGTCTTAAATTGTTATTCCTTGATTTAAATTTAGTTAATATAAAATTTTGCAAATGAATACTTTAAAAACTTATACCTTTACGCTTTAGCTATTCTTCATTATTTTGTCTAGTTAAAAAAATATATATATACTTATTTCCCTCTATTACTTGACTGTTTTCTTTATTAAAAAGATTGTACATTGTCCGAAACGATGTGGCTCGTTGGACTGCAAATTTCTGAGGCTTGAATAGACATCATGAATTATTAATGAACTGCAATTTATTCAAATTTAGCAGATATCGTTTATAATTCAGTTTTTCAAATGGTGGCAGATTATGTTGACTCAATACTTTAAATGCCTGATGATGCAGCTGTGTTTTGTCTAAGTATATGTTGTGTCTCCAAATCGTCGGTTGTTTTCCTTTCTAATTCAGAAATGATGTATCATTTTTAGCCATTTTGCAATTAATTTCAGACTTGGTGCCTTAAAAGAGATAATGTAGTATATACTACTGTGACCATCCCACATTTCAAATTTTCAATTTTATCCGTTAAAGTATATGATTAACGTTCAACTCTTCGTTATCGTGTATGATATATATAATTTGATCTAGGATATATTTTTAATGAAGACCGTAAGTTCGAACGATATTTATATTGTCAAAGGTATAAAAATAAATGGTAGTTATGTTTATCAACAAATGTGTTATTTTAAACATGAATCACTTGAAAGAAATCAAAAATGTTTTCCAGTAAATCTTATTTGTGGGTGAATAAACGGGATATTAAGTGCATCAATCATATGTTTGGTTTTAAATCAACTGTCGGGCTTTGTATTTTTAATTGAACATTTGGATATGTATGTGAAACAATAGCGGTGCAATCTTATTTTATTATCATTTATCGTGCGATTAGAATAATTGTATTAGAGATTGGGAAACCATAAAGAAATTAGAGAAACTATTTTCTCTGGAATAACGATCGACTTTTAATCACTTTCATTTGAAATAGATTAATTCCCCGTCTTAAACGCGGAACTGTTGTGATTGCTGTTAAATGATGGTTTCACTGATTTTATTGCATGAGCATTGGAACTCATTCCTGTTGCTCTGTTTGGCTGCTACGTTTTCTGTGCGCTAATCACTTAAAAATATAAACTTAAATTGTTTCTTTAACGTTAATTTACGATGTTAAAGTCTTACTTAGACATTCATTTCGGTTTTTAAAAACGATAAAGAATGAATGAAGTTTTTGGAAATACTTAAAATAGTTGAATTTAGTTTTAACTCTGTTGTGTTGTAAATGTTTCAGGCTATTAAAATTTACGAAGCGAAATATAATAAGTAATTATGTAAGCTACCTAAATTTGGTAAAATTGTTTGCAGTTATATATCTGGAAAGAGCTTTTTTTCTACAATAGAAGGGTTCAATCTTTTGTTTTACTAATTTAATTTTTTAATCTTATTTTTTTTTATTCATAAGTTTATGAGTTTTTGAACAAAGTACCATTTCCCATTACTCTTTTATTTATTTTCGTTCAGAATTCTTTTATATCTCTTTGAGTAGGTTATGAAATCTTAATTGAAAATTAATAAAATTCGTAGATAGTTATCAAAACTTCGTAAGTTTATTAATTTTTTAAAATTATGATTTTAGAAAAATTAATAAACAATTGAAAAAGTACATAAAAATCTCATAATAAAGTACATAAAATATATGTAATAAAAGTGATCATAATATGTACATAACAATCTCCAAAGAACGATTAAATCTGATTAGTATTTTTAAAGTTAGCGATTTCATGTCGGGCTACATTCACTATACCACTGGGCCAAGGATTGGATAATCCATTTACAAGATTTGAACTTTGTCACCATGTTGTGTTTTTAAAAACATTCTCCATTATTTCAGGCTAGCTTCCCAATTCATATAAAATCATAGCTGATTTCAGACCAGTTCTTTTGAAAGTTATTCATCGTTTATGTAGGTGAGACCTTAGAAAATGGGAATCCCAGTAAGTAAAGATTTTTTCAATCCTTGCGTGTAGAACAGTAAAGTAAATTATCTATGCTGTATACCTTATTCACAGAATTTTCCCTTTGCGCTGTTTCCCGATTTTTTTTTAAATGTTTAATTTTTTTTTTTTATATGTGGCATTACTTAGAGTATGTTCTTCGTAATCAGTGGATAAAAATCTGAAGCCTCTAGTAATCTTCCTATTTCTGTTAGAAAAATTGAAGACCTACAATGCTTTGACTTGAAACCTTACAAATGCTTTTCTTTTGAACATTTTCTTGCTGCTTGACTTTCAAGATGCTGAACTATGTGTTCTGTAATACAAGTTTGATAGTACGATAAAGGGATATTCTTAGCGATAAATTTATACGTGAAAATTGTGTAAAGAGGGGAAAAAAAAAACTTAGAATAAAAATTGTAAAGTAAACCGACGGGGTTTTAATTTATTTTTTAAACTTCAAATAAAAGAAGCATAAAATATATATTGTTTTTTATCAGGACTTTTTAAAATTACATGAAAATTACACTTCAAATAAAAGAAGCATAAAATATATATTGTTTTTTTATCAGGACTTTTTTAAAATTACATGATGTGGTAAACATATCCTTTTTAACCATTTTGATGTCAAGACTGTTTTAATTAGTATTAGAACTAAGATGTTTATTTTTTTACTGAATTAATTTAAATACATTATTGATATCCAATAATAAAATCTGTATTTTAATTTTTATGTGCTTTCAGCAATGTTATTTTAATTAATTTTAATTAGGAGTAATTATAGACTAGGTTGGTGAAAACACGTTTCAATAATTTTAAATGACAAGTAGTCATGTGATTTAATTGTCTCGTATTTTGTTATAACTTCCATCTATAAAAACCATCAACCAAAAACATCTTTCATCTGTATTTTATCAGTTGCCTTCTAATCGAACAACAAGCATTGGCATTGAAAAGTAAACAGTGCAGTCCGTCATCTGGAATAAACACAACTTCCTCAGTGCTCCTCTTGTTAATAATCCGTGCCCATCTACCAATCCGGGTGCAAAATCGGTTCCTACCTCTCTTAACGTTATGGGATGGGGCCTTCCGAACGGCATGTGTTGCGTATTGCGGTTGCCTGCTCGAGGAAATGGCAGGTGCTGCTCAAAAACGCAGGAATCTTTTTTTGTGTTCGAATCCAACCAGGATCTCTGACTCCTTCGCCCCACTGGGGGTTGTTCACAGCCAAGCGCATCTGGTAGAACAGGCAATGGGAATATTTCGGTGAACTATTTTGCTTCCGTGGGTGTGATGCAACGCAAGTAAACTGGTTCTAGTTCTCGATTGGTGATTTATGGTATCGACCACCAATTGGTTGCTAATTCTTTTCATGCTTATTAATATAATTGCTTCAATATTCTGTGTATATGCAGGGTATTCTGTAAAATAAATAAATTTGACAGTTTTCGAATTAGAAATAAATAATAACAGAAAAAAGATCCAAGGAAAAAAAAAAGTAATTCATGCCACAAATTCATCTGGCAGGGCATCAATTTATTTATAAATCATATTTATATTAAAGTGTTTGACGAAAAACTTAATTTTTTGTATAATTATTAAATATTATAACTAATTGTTGAATATTTTTTTTTAAAAAATCATTTTAAAACTCGATTTAAATATTTATTGCAACAATTGAATACTAACCGTTTTTATGGTGTTCTTTTTCGAAAACTTTTTGTAGTCCCCTGCTTTCCGTCAATTATGTTTACATACAACTGTGAATATTGTTTTGATTATAATGTAACAATCGCTGTATTACACTTATCAACATGCATACTTTTGATGATATTGCATGTGTTAGCGATTGAAATTGGTTTGTTTTCAAAACGCTTAATTGGTTAGTTTTCAAAACGCTTTTATTTTAGTTTATAAATATGTCATTATTATGACTGTATAAATTAGGATATTGCTCGATGAATATTAAATAATTGCATACCCCCATATAAGTTCTTTATTTCCTGTTCGCCGAAGTACTGAAATTGTTGATGAAATAATAAACTTTAAAAAAAAAATTAAATGGTCTCATTGACATTATTTTCACTTGAATTTTCGCTTTTAATAAAATGATCTAGTCTGAGTTGAATAGTGTACTACTGATTGGTGGGATTTCATGTACTATTTCGGTGTTGAGACCTCAAATTATGGGTTTTAACATTTACTCCTTGAATGTTGAATCGAAGACTTTAAACATTGATTATTTGCTGAAAAGAGCTTTTTTTAAGACTTCCTAAATCTTTTTCCGTTTTCTTTCAATTCATTTTTCTTTTTCGGGCGCAAATCTTGAATTTTATATTTACTACTTTCCAATTTTATTTTTTGAATCTGAAAGTCTGATAGAGAGATTAAAAAGAAACATGTTTTAAATTACTTGTTTCAGTGCTTTCTGTCTGCATGGTTTTTATTTCAGCAGGAAAAATCACTTTGAAGATGTCGTAATTGTTACTAATGGCCACAACTTGTAAAAACCAATGGTGGGATTTTTCATGAGCAAGGTGTCTGGAATCGAGGGTTTTGAAGCAGTCAGAAGTAGAATTTACTGACTGAAGAAAGAAATTTTAAAACATCTTCCAATTTCTTTGAATCGTTCTTGATTTCCAATTTCTTTCTTTTTATTTGCAGCACATGTTGTGCAAAAATAAGTTCAAGTAGACAAGCATTTTCTTTTTCAAGTAGACAGTAATAATTTTTTTAAAAAATTGAAAAAATGTTAGAAATATAATGAGCCAGGGTTTTGCGGCTTTGAATATATTTGTCGATTTTGAAATTGGGAAAAAGGTTGGATGCGATATGATTTAAAAAAACCCCTTCAACTATGCTAGATTTTTTTGAATAAGGTTTCAAATTATTCCAAGAAATTGAGAAATTCGACGAACTACAGTTTTACCAGAAAATATGTGAAAATTGCTCGAGTATTTATTGAAAAGTGCACTCTAAATTTACTATTTAAAGCTGAATATGTGAATCTTTTGAAGCTCGTTCATTTAAAATGACTTTTTAAATGACTCGTTCATTTATAAAGATTCTATTTTATTCTCTTCCCTCCCACTCTCTCATATTTCGATTTACACTTTTAGTGCACAGCAAAAAGTTTTCTATTAAATTCTATTCCATTTCCTCTCCAGAATTAGAATACTTTCTTTTTTTTCCAAGCTTATACACTAGGGGATATAAAAATAATCATCTAAAATCAAGAAAGAATAGAAATGTACCTTTTGTTTTTACGGTTAATGAAAAACATAAGCAAAACGATTTCGTTTCAAACAATTATGCATGTCGCCATTTTGAAAGTACTTGTTGCATAACTAAGAACGGAATAAGTACACATAGAATAATGAAACAAATTATTTTAATATACGATGAAACAGCATTTGTCAATGTAGGTTTTGTTTTTTCCCTAATGCATACAATTGTTTGTTTTGGATTTCTTCCAAGTATATTATTTCACTGCAAATATTTGCATATGCAGCATCTTGATGGAATTGATAAGTTCCTTCAATGTATTCTATCAGCTTAACTGCTAAAGGTCGTTTCGTCCAATACTGCGAATTATGTAATTTTGTTGGCACTGAAAAGTGCCATAATCTCATTTAGAAGAAGAAATTTGATCGTGAGATGGGTTTAACTCTCGAATTAATAATTTTTGAATTGCGCGCACTGAATAAATAATTTCGAAATCTTAGCAGTATTGATTATTGAGTGGAAGGTTGACTTATTTAGCGTATGCTTATTTCACAAATCATTCATGGCTTTAAGTCAAGTATGTAGCATTGAGGTTATTTAAATTTTTAATTTAAGCTATAAATTTTAAATAACCTGTAAAGACGCGTTTAATTGGTTTAATCAACTTCTACATTGAAAATATCTGTTGTTGGCTGTGTTAGATTCCGATTGTTGATTCTTTAAATCAATTAATAAAAATATGTTTAAAATTATAAATATTTATTATGAATTGTTTATTTCATGTAAAGTTTCTCTACTTGTTTTGATGGCCTATTTTTCCTATGTTAATACTTGTTTGCCTGGCATAATGAAAGCAAATGTTGACAAATATAAATTAAACTGATTATGACTGCTGGTATCTTTCGTTATATGTATTTAAGGTACTTGTCTTAAACTTTACAAAAGTTTTTTATTTAAAAAAAGTAATACTTTATAGCCAGAATATATTGAACTGGTGAAGATTTGATAAAATATACCAAGTTGATATGTTTTACGTGCAAACTTGAAAAATATGGAATCTATACTAATAAAAAATTATCATAATTTAAATTACAAATAGATACGTGCAGTTTTTATTGTTTAATATTTTTCTGAATTATTTGGAAGCTTATAAATCGAGTATAATTGAAAGCAAAACATAATGAAAACAATCAAGTAAGTTTACTTTTTTTATATTTTAATTTGTTACACACATTTAGTGAGTAAAAAGCTGATATGAAATTACAAAAATCAGTTGTTGGATTTTACCTCTGCTCAAAAAAAAAATTTTGTATACTGTTACAGCGACGATAAAATTTTAAATCTTATACCTTTCACTGAACATGCACTTCATCCACATTACCACCAGGGCGTGAGTGAAACGTCGACCAGTCACAAGCCTCAACACATCACGCATGATGCTTGTGATTCGTTGACGCTTCACCCTGGCCATTTAATACCTTGGTGTGAATGCGGCTTTATTTAATTAAACTCGCCCAAACTAAACACATTTAATTTAAAAAGAGTGGTTACTTTGATGCTAAAAGCTATTCATAGAACATTTTGTCTATTTTCCTGTGCTGTTTTAATATTTAGCTTAAATAAACTAGTTTAATTCAATATTACAGTTTGTAAAGTAAAAGTATATCACATTATAATACATTGTTCTAAGTCGAACATTGGAAGTTTAAAATGTAAATAAATTTATAATGGAAACCTGGCTAGAAAAGTATTTATTAAACTACTCACTTCAGAAAATAATGAAAACCTTCCAAAAAAGCAGGAAATTGTGGATGCGTTTTTGAATGCATTATGCACTTTTCTATGTTTAGCACTGCTTAGGTGGAATGAGATCCATAAACTTTATCAGGATTTTATCTCCAGCCCGGAATGAGTCTTTGAGTGTTTTGAGCATAATGGCATCATTTATTTTGAATTACTTTCCCACTTTATGAGTGAGAGTGGAAAGCGAATAAAAATAAGTATCTACTTAAACGCCAGTGAAATTTACAACTAAATCGAAGCAACTTCCATTTCATTAATTTCAAGTGCTTAAGTCATTTGCTTGAGCTAACCTTATCTGAGCCTTTCCAATTAATAATGCGATGATGGGATTATGAATTTTGTTGTTGGGAATACTTCTCTAGATGATTTTATTGTAAATCCATTTAATTCAGAATATGAAGAGGCACTTGGATAGATAATCTCTGATTTTTTTAAATTCAACAAGGCTATTTTGATATACTTCAAGAAGTTTCGAGATGGTATTATATGAAGCTCGAACTGAATTCTTATAAGAGTTATCCTTCTTTCTTATTTTATTCACAAGTATGTAGTTTGCAAAGGAAATCGTCAAGTTTGAGTTATTTTGAGTGACGATAAAACCATTTTAAATGAATGATATTTCTACGACTTTTGTAGATAAATGAAAAGAAATATTGTATATATTTGATATGGGGACACACTAGAATTTTTTTTTTCTCACTCATTTTTCAGTCATTGTGATAAAATTGCAACTGTGTGACAACCATCCCAAAGGGCTTGTGTCTTATTATCATCATTGGCGCAACAACCCTATGGTGAACCAAGACCGTCTACCTGTTGGCAGATTTCGAGACAGGAGATGTTTTTATTTTTACGGAATAGGGTTGTCAGCCCAACGCTCTACGATCATATTAGACCGGGATCTACAGTTTAAAATGGATTACGAACCACTACATTCATAGCACCGCCAAGACTGGAACCCAAAATCTGTGGCACAGGGCGCTAGTCACTCGGCCATCAGGTTCCACTTGTGTCTTATGTCTGCTGAAGAATCTAAAAAAGGTCGTAATATTTTTTAAATATTAAATTTCTTCAGAAACCTTTTTTCTTAGGCTAATGAATAGAACTGCATTTTTGTAATAATTATTTATTTTTTAACTTTCGTAAATGAATCATATTAATTTTAGAAATAAAAATCGCTTCATAAACGTGATAAACTATTTTCCATGGACTGTTGATAGTTGAACTTGTCACAAAATCATGGCGGCCTAATGGTCCATTGGCTAGCGCTCTGGTTTTTGGTACCACAGGTTTTCAGATTCGAATCCTGGCTGTGGCATGGATGTTTGTTAGTGGTTCGGAATCTACGTTAAACTATAGGTCCCTGTTCTAATTAGCCCAAAGTGTGCACAAAATGACCGTAGAGCAACAAATCAAACCAAACTGTCTCAAAAATGATTTTACATTATATGTAATGCATTAATTAGAAATATGGTATATAATTGATGTGTGCTCACTAATTTATTTTTTATGGGAATAATTAGAAAATTTTTTATATTGTCTTGTAGCCAACGAGAATGAACCACTGCTTTTTAAGCATGTCAACTTTCGAGCTTAAGCCATTATTCATCGTAAATTTGTTGTTATAAACGCCGGTGAGAAATTTATTGACATTGCATCATTTTAATCTACTGTTATTAAATTCTGTCATAACTTTTAACAAAGTTCCAGCTTGCGGCGAAGTTGCATAATGCATCCCTTTCTCTTATTTTGTAAACATATGATAAATTAAAAATACATACTCGTCTTAATTATCTCTTAAACATCCAATATCATGACACCAAATTAATAAATATACATGAGCTGTATTTTTATTGCCTGTAGGCGACACCTTTTTTAAGAAGTAATTAAAGAAAACCCTTTATTTTAAAATGACATAGTGTTAAGTTTTCACATGTATTAGCAATATTTTTATTTCTTCATTCATGTGGGAAAGTTAACTTCGTTGCGGGGCTTACTGTTAGTTAATGATTAATAACTCTTGCAATTGTTATTAGGTAAATAGTGTTTCTTAATTTGTCTTGTAAGATTGTTACAGGTGATATGAAAATTAGTTACTTTTTCTGTTGAATTTAGTTAAATACTATATTTCCTGAGCAAGCACCTTTAGAATAAAAACAATTAACTGATAAAATGTATATTAAATAACCACATTCGCGTCTATTTGAAAGTTGTAATTGCTTGCGATTGCAATATAACGCTTGCAATTATTATTAGGCAAATAGTCATTGATAATTTGCTTTGTAAGATTGTTACAGGCAAATATGACAAATAGTTTATTTTTCCAGTGAATTTAATTATATATTATATTTCTTGAGCCAGGTTAACTTTTGAGCTTTTTTGAGAGCAAGCACATTTATGATAAAAAATAATTTACGATAGAATCCATATTAAATAAACCGCACTCGCGTCTGTTGAATGCTGTAAATTTTTTTATTTCTTTATTAAAAATAGTTATTGTTTTTTATAACTTGTATTTTATCAAGCAAATGAAATAATTCATTTTTTTCCCCCTTGCGATAAGAGAAAAGATGATAAATGGATTTTTATTTAAACAAGTGAAATGAAAAATTATAAAAGGCCTCTCAATTTAGGATTTGTAAGTTTAAATTAAGTTGTAAAATAATTTTATACTAACCTACTATCTCTACTCCAATATAATTGGCTGTGACATAGATGTTAGTGGTTCGGAATCCACGTTAAACTGTCGGTCCCGTCTACTTACCTAAGGTGCACAAAATGACCATAGAGCTACAAACAATTTCTATACAACTGGCTAGCGCTCTGACCTTTGGTACCACAAGCTTAAGATTCGAATCCTGTCTGTGGTGTAGTTGTTTGGTGAGTGGTTCGGAATACGTTAAACTGTAGGTCCCAGTCTAATTATCCTAAGGTGTGCACAAAATGACCATAGAGCGACAAACGAAATCTACTCCAATAGAACCAAAAGCAATTTTTTTAAATATATAATTGTCGTGGTAAATAATTGTTTTAAATCTATATCTAAGAGCTCCCTGATGTGTTGTTAAGATGGCCCTGCGTCTTGAGCAATTATAAACAAGAGTAAAAGAATGTTCTGCTATCTTATATTGGATTCGCATTTCCTCCTTCCTTGTTCTAAAATTCCATAGTATATCCATATTTTAAGATTCTTCCATTAAAAAAAAAAGCAGATGAGGAAGCGGTTATTATAATAACCCTTATCCGTGGTAATTTGTTGTCGAGGCACTTGTTATGGTTTGTTTTCCAAATTGTGGAATGCAAATGGGAAATATTTTCTCGGGATTCTGCATATCTTAATATCTTCTTAACGAAACGAAAGTTCTCGTGGGAATATTGAATCTTTTGAACTTTAATTTTTTTTTTCTTCTTTCTTTTGGATTGAGGAATGTTAATTGCCATTGCAAATGGATTTAATCCAACCTCAACCATTCAAATCGATTTAACTGTAAACTGTAGTAACTCGGTTTCAGTTCTGATGTGATTTATTATTTTACATCAGAATAAGATAAACTTTTACTTTGGAAATCAAGATACTATAATTTTCGTTATGCGTTGTAATATATAGTTTTTGAATCAAAAATTAATTAATTATATCATTGGATTTTTCTGGCCTATTATCTTGTTGCTAAATTGAAAAAGTTATTTGTCATCAATCGCGTAAATTGTCATAGAAAAATATTTGGTAAATATTTGTTTCAATTAATTTTTTATTAAAATAAATTATTTCTTTGATAAACTATTTATTTAACATCATAAAAAACTTTTCAATGGATATCACTGTTGAGCTTTTATTTTATAAAGCTTTGTCTTTGATAATGCAATTAAATAATTCATAACGGAGAACGTAAATGACTTGATGACCATTTTCTAAATCTAGTAATGTGATCTAATATGCAGGTAATCCCTCCATAACGCGGTCATTAGGTTCTTAAAACTGATATTTGTGAACCTGATATATGTGATATTATCACGAAACGAAGAAGTATTGCAAAAAATAAAGTTAGATTACAAATGTTACATTTAAATTTTATAACTTAAAAGAAATATATTTATTAAAACAATAGTTCCTAGTTTCTTATTACCATATAATGAGGTGATTAAACGACTACTATGTCATTAATTCTCAAAACCTGTAGGAATTTTTGCATTGCACAGAGGTTTGTCCAAAACTTGAACCGTGTTATTGAAATATTGTATAATAGGGAACTACCTATTTGTAGGCAAATTAACAATAAATAGAAATTTCCTTGATATGGATACGTATGAAATTATTCTAAGCTAATTAATAATCGTACATAAATATAAAAAAATGTTAAATGATTTGTAATATAAAAATACGAGATGCATAATTGCTATAATTGAATACGTGAAAAATCCTTCAATTGATTTCTACAGTGTACAAAAAGCTATAAGTAAGTATTCAGCTGCATTATGTTTATAAAAAAAAAAAAAAATTAAAAAATCTGTAAATATTAATTTTTAGTAATGTTTTATGTTACTCTCCATAATTAGTATAATGAAAAGTATTCTTTATTATTTTAAAGGCCCAATTTATCCATTTACAATTCTGTATCCTGTATTTGTATTAAAGTGAAAAGTCAGGCTTGCGCAACTAATTTTTGGGGTTTGAAAGTTAACACCTATGCAGAGGCATTGAAGAACTTTTCAAAGATCTTAAAATTAGATATTAGTTATGTGATAGGATGAAATCCATAGTGGTGTAAACAATTTTTTAAATAAAGAATTTAATTATGTGTGGGGAAAAAAACTTTTGATTGTGGTGACAAATTCCATTTTACTGACCAAACTGAGTCAACGGTTTTTTTTCTTTTTTTAAAGATTTATTGACACAAAATTCGCGTCTCATACAGTACAATTTTTAATGTTTTTAAATTTACTTTCACCACTGTTTTAATCACATGATATAATTCACATCATGTTTTTGTTTAAGCCACTTCATGTTCGCCGTGTGTATCTTTTTTTGTATTATTTTTTAATAAAAGCTAGAAATCTGAATTACTAAAGAATATCTTCGTCTCATTAACAGTCTATTGTGTGTTCTCTTTGTTGCTTTGAGAAGCTCGTGTCACTTTTGTTTTAAGGAGGATCCAACTCGGCGGCTCGCTATTGAAATAGCTCTTTGATGCCCTCAGGTTGTGTGCCTGCTTGTAGCCGCAGGTCTTGTCGAGGTTCTGGAAAGTCAACCTCCTTTTCGTTTGGCTGCGCCTTCTCGTGAGCGGATCACTTTCACTCAAGGTTGAATTAATCAATGGACGATATGTTTTAAAACCGGAAGAAAATGAGAACAAACCATTTGCATGTCAGCCATTTTTCGTAAAATGTATTTACTGGTTATCATCGTTCCTTACGGATTTATGAAAATTAAATTTGTAAAGAGGATTTTGCTGTTGTTGTGACATGAAGAGATCTTTTTCGCTGTACAACATTTTTGTGAGACTCGGTTTAAATACAGAGGTGTCAAACCTTTTACCTTTCTTAGGCCGCATTGGAAGAAAAAAGAAACCTCTCGCGTACCACATTTGGAGAATAAATTATATGGAACCATACTTAAAATATTACTAATTTAACGTTAATTATTAAGCTGAAAAGTTTGTACTTTTTTGTTGTTGGCGTATTTTTTTGAAGCTGTTTAGTCCCTAGGGGTTCCATCTCCTGTATGACAGGGTAAATACAGTTGAAACAATTAAAATTGCCCAGTATTTACAAATATAATAAAATTACCTAACAATCATAAACAAATAAAAGAAAAGAAAAAATATTTAAAAATTAAATTAAAATCTTGCGCGGACGTTTTAAATCGCAATTGGGAACGTAAGAGTCCAATCTCCTGGATTGCAGTATTTTCATGATTAATAAGCGTGTCAAAACATTTAATAGAAATGTGTGTAAGAAATTCTTTTAAAGAAGGAATGTTAATAGTTTTATAGATATCAGAATTGCGCATGAACCATTTAGCAGTGGTCATTTGGCGGATAGTGATACTTTGTTAAAGTTTCAAGTGTTTTTAAGTTAGATTTAGCTGCATAGGATCAGACCGGGCAAGCGTACGTGAGAATTGTGCGAAGCATAACAGTATAAAGAAGAATTTTGGTATCCTTGGCCATGGTAGAATTTTTATTCATAAGTGGGTAGAGTTTTCTGAAGGCAATACGAAATTTAGTTTTGGTGTACAGAAAATGTCAATCATCTAAATTACATCGACCACAAAAAAAAGAAACAAAAAGTCTTGTATTATAAGAATCTTTGACTTATTTGCGAAACAGAGTTATTTTAAATCATTAAAGCAGGTGAAGACGTTATAATCACTGAAATGAGAAATAAATAAATAAAAGTCAGACAGTTCGATATGCTGGTAAAATTAGAACTGTTGATTTCATGATTTTCTTGTGTTATAAAAAAAATATATAATGAGCAGTTCGGGCCACGAGTTTTGACATCGTCGTATAAGATAGTTCAGAAATGCAGTCAACGTCATACATAGGAAAGAGATCTCGAATCATTTGTTGAGATCGCGCTTTGTAACCTGTGTTGTTCATTTATAAAAAAAAAAATGTTTTTATTCATCTATCTATCTAAGACAGTAGAAGAATGCTATTTTTTTTATAAACGATAGATCGCGACAGAATGGAATGCGGAAAGGTAGGTTGGATACTGACCCTTTTTAACTTACGCTAATTATTTGTAAGGATTATTCATTGTTTCATTTTCTGCCCAACATTTAAAAAATATTTGCCAATGGCTAACGTTTTGATAGCTAACAGATTTGACGCCTGTATTAAGGCAGGAAGAAAGAAAAAAATAGTGTAAATAAGAAGCCTATATAGGTTAACTTGTTATTGACAAAAGGTATCTGCAATATATTAATTAATACATAACATTTAATAAAATACTTTTTTCTAATATTTCCGTGTTTGCTTTTTATTAAACTATATCTGGATCAATGTTATGTTTTAATGAAAGATTCAAATTGACACATAATGACAACGGGTTGCCGGTGTACTCTCATCACTATATTAAAGTGACAATGAGAATCATTTCCAAATTAAAACTTGAGCTTGAAATTAATCTCGAAATTGTTGTGACTTTTCATGGCACCTTCATTCCTGGCGATAGACAACACTCTTTCATCGTAGCATGTTTGAGCTTGGCAGATCCAAGAGAATTTTTTTCCATCATCAAATAAATCAAATCGCCAGTGTAAACAAGTTCCTGGCTTCTTGGCAGTAACGCACTTTCCCCTCACCATCATCCTCGCCCCAACCCCATCAGCATGGCGCCATCAGAGCTCGCCATTGTGAAATTTTCATTTATTTCATTTACGCGCGATTTCCACTCCCTACTATTTATCTGGTGTGCGTTGACATTTTCGCGTTTAATTGAAAACTCTTCCTACCAAGGGCTTACGCGGAACGATGCAGTGGGCTAACGATCTAACTGAATTAGCGTTTATTTTAGAATTGCGTCGGTGTGTTGTTTTCTGAGATTGTAACATATGGTTTATTACTCGCATTTTCCCACGTTTTTGGTTGAATTAGTTGTCGAAAAGAATTAAGTAACTTTTTAAAAGTAATCTGACCACGTTTGGTGTGCTTCTTTTTTACGGTATTTCAACAAGTTTTTTTGTACTTGTTTTTACGGTATCTGAACATGTTGGTGTACTTGTTTTGTAGGTATCTCAAGGAGTTCGAGCTACAGTTTTTAAAAAGTTTTTAAACAATTTATTAAATTTTTTCTCATTTGTAAGAGACTTAAACATATTTAAATTAAAATTTTTATGTAAAAATTGGCTAGTATAAGGGTGTTAAGAAAATTATCAAAACCTCTATAGTGCTCCAGAAAATAAAAATCAATCAATGTAAATAAAAACATTATCAAATAACACCTTAATTTGCGTTTATCTGAAGAATACGCTAGAATTTTAATGATGTTTTTAGTGAAAATAAAATTGAGTTCCTCAAAGAATTTCAAGATTTTTGGCCATTTTCATAACTTTTACTCAAATTGCAAATAATAATGTAAGAAATATCTTTACATCATGAAAACCCTTTTAGGAAACACTATTTAAGGTTTACTAATTTAAAAAAAAAAAAAATTTTTTTTTGTCGTCATTTAAAAAAAAAAGAAAAAAAAATTACATAAAATAACTTTTCATTTATATTGATTTTTTGAGGTTTTGTTTTGCTTGTACATTAACTTTTTATTGTAAAATAAATAAGATTGAGCATCTAATGAATAATTAGATGAACAGTGTACATCTAATTATTTCTGATGAAATAAAAATCGGTCTTGCATATTGATCGATTTAAACATTAATATCGTAAATTAATTAATTTAAAATAGGAACTTATCCATTGATATAAACAGTTTCTTTTAATAAAGGTAAAGTTAAATTTTGCAAAATTGCATTTATTTCTGATATTCTTATTAGAGGTACAGAAAAAGGTAATTTGTTATTCAGGGTAAAACTAATGCAGTCGGTATTTTTGTCTTGGAAAGCTATTTCCATAATTTTAATTTCAGAATGGAGGATATATTAGTGGCAAGCATGACAACCTTGCATTTTTCAACATTGACCTTAATTCGTTAGGCAGTCTGTCTTCTTCTGCAGGTTTGATTATTTTTGGAGCCGAAAATAGACTATCTTGCTTTCAGGGATTACAATTTCACACATTACAACCCTCTTATTCCCCCCCCTCTGAAATGTACATTGTGGTCAGTTTTCCCACGAGAAAAGTTGTATGTCATCCAACCCTAAAGATTGCAGGTTTTTTTTTTGTTGTGACTCACATTACTCGGGATTGGCATATAAAGAAAATTCCTTACAGTTTTCGGTAAAAGGTGCCATTTTCACGTGAAGATTTGTTAAATCTCAGAAAAGCAGAAGTAATTACAATTATTATGAAGGATGTTCTATGGTTATAAACCATCGGCTGATAGATTTTGTGAAACATTTGAATAATTTTTTTTTTTATTCAAAGCAAAAAAAAAACTCACATGTTAACTTTCATGAGCGTAGTAAACAATTCTTGTAAATGTTATATTTAGGGTAAATTAGCCCCAGTTATATTTTACCGTATCATCTATTTTAAAGTTTATAAACTTCCAGCTGTTATTTTTAAAGAGAAGTTATTTTAAACAATTGTTCATCGATTGTGAATTATATATATAATTGGGCTGACATTTCTCCCCTCCCCTTTTCTTATTTGTAAACTCGTCAGAAATTATCCGCAAGAATAAGAACCAGATATAAAAGGCCATCGATTTATTGTAAACAGTTTAGTCATAGTTTGAAATGTTATTTACTGTTAATCTTAACTCTCCCTCAAATTCAAGTTGTTTCCAATTTCTGACGGTGGAAGAATATTTTTAAAATTGTATGGTTTTAAAGAATAAATTCGACTTCAATTTTGATTAAAATATAGAATATTTTCTGTTTGCCGGAACGAAAATATGCTTTATGAGATTTATTTTTTTGGGCACTCCTTTTTCTTTGACGTCAAAAACAAGATGGGTTCTTTTGTAGTAATCTCATTTATTTCCATGTATTTGTTGTTGCCAAAAACAATATACATTTGTTATTTCAAAATGGATTACTTTGACTCGCTTTAAAAAAAAAAAATAGTACTTACTTCTTACTTTAAGAATTAACCTGTTTTAACCAATTTTAAAGTCTTTTGTTAGGGAAAAATTGCTGAGTCTTATTTGTTTTAACTATTTATATAGTCATTTGTGGAACTCGTCAAGCGTGTTTTGATGCTATTTACGGAAACCTAACTATCGGTTGTTAAAATAGTCAATTCGGTATACATTTTATACATATATTTCTAACATTGTTACTTTATGGTTGTTATTTCTCTATGACTGTTGCCCGTTGACTGTTGATTTTTGATCCGCTACTCTCACCATGTGCATACTTACTTTAAAGCAATGTATGTTCAAATCTAGACATTTTTCCCAACCAAAGATTTTTGATTTCGATGACTTTTTAAAGCATGGAACACAATCCAGCTAGTTGAATTACCTATTAGACAGATATTTTTTCAATGTTTTTAATTTGATGCTTACTAAGCGACAAGAATTTCGTTAATGGTGCACTAACCTGAATGCTGCCTACGTAATATGTCGTTACTGTCTATTGTTTTTTTTTTTTATATAGTATTGACTTTGTTGCTTATCAACACATATTAGCCATCTGCAAATGTTTCAAGAATTCTATACGGATTGTATGACATTGGCAAAAATATTTTATTTTTAAATTACTCCAAACGAATTAGTTGTGGTCGTGTTAGGTAATGCTTCAGAGACGTGGAAGCTTATTTAGATCCACATAATTGTGAATCGGGATTCTCATGTTTACAATGTTTAACAAAACAGAGAAGTACAAATCACTTTGTGTTTGTTTACCACAAAAATCGAATCAAACACTAATACATCTTTAAATCTGTATAATGTAGTTCTTTGAAATTCCAAGTTTTTGTGTGACTCGAAATCTAGTTATCGTGAGTATGTACGCTCTGCTGTCTTTATTAGTTTATGCATCCTGCTTTACATGTAAATAAATTCCAAAATTTTGATCAGTACTTGTTTTTTGAATAGCTGATTAGGAGTACGTGAATACATGGTTCGTTAACTGTCTGCTGAATAGAAAGATAAAATAAAATTTTAATCACAGTTTGCCGAATTTTAGAATTTATAATTAGCATAGTAAGGGAAGAAAGAACTTTTAGTAATAGCTTTTCTTTGTAGTACACATTCTATTGTTTGCTCTAATAAGTTTGAAATGTTAACTCACTGCCCCGGGTGATTTGTTCCTATTGGAAACTTATCTAAAAAAATTTTTAAACTGTGATAAAATAAGCATTTTAATTTTCTTTAATTTTATTGCTTTGCCTTCTAAATTAGGTTTGGAAAGAATGTTTTTTATTTATGAGATAAGAAGATTTGAAATATTTGCTATTGATTTCCTTTTTAAAACAAGACAATTTTTTAATGTTGAACAAACAT
Source organism: Caerostris extrusa (assembly GCA_021605095.1). Taxonomy (NCBI): domain Eukaryota; kingdom Metazoa; phylum Arthropoda; class Arachnida; order Araneae; family Araneidae; genus Caerostris; species Caerostris extrusa. The sequence continues at coordinate 180,227 of BPLR01006857.1, forward strand.
GAATTGTTCTATGAATCTTGGAAACGTTACCTATTTTTATATCCTGAAAGGGGGAAAAAATCAACTCGATTATTTTAATTTCCCTTGAAGTTGTTTCTCAAATTAAAAATGATTTTACTAAAAGTTAATCATAAATAAAATGCAAAAATTGATATAAATTTCCAAAGAACATTTAGATGAATTCGTCTTTTAATCATTCGTAGTTTTTAAATTCATCATAATTATTAATGAGGAATGTCCTATTTTAAATCTAAACCCATTCAACAGAATTGTTGAAAAATTTTTTATACTATCAAATAAATTATGTTTTGAATAGAAAAAAGAAAGTTCGTGTGTATTGTTCGCCGATGGCATTTTTAATAATTGTTAATTACAACTATGTTTCATAAATACTTGTTAATCGCTTTTATTCATCATTTGGTCATCTAATATTATCAGTATCTTAATTTTAAGTAAAAGCTCATGCTATTTGTATATTGCTAACATATAAACTAATGTAACATTAAAAATTAAATTAAAAATTGTAATAAAAAAAATGGGGCAGAATTTTCACATGGGAAAAAAACTGTCATAATAGGTTAATAATATTTCAATTGGCTATTTCAGCAGAATAATTGCTAAAAAGCTGATTATGTAATTTGGAGATTTTAAATACAAGCATTCCTGTACTGTATTAGATATTTGTCTATCAACTATTCCATGTGATGAAAAGAAGCGTTTGGTTTATACAACTGGAATTGACTTTTCTTTCGTTAGGCGCTGGAATTATCTTGCGGAAGACACATTTCAAAACGATGTTTACATAGCTGTCGTGAATATATAATTAATGGCGACTCAGGCAAATTCAGATAAGGATATCGCTCCTTCCGTTGCACTGACAACTTTTCTTTTACTTTCCTTTGAATCGATAGGAAACTTCCTGACTTTACAAAGATGCTGTTGATTCCTTGAAAAAAAAATAATAAATATATATAGGCATTGGTAGATACGTCATCAATTAAATTTCAAAGTAGGAAACATGTATTTTGAAGAATTTTATCCTACTATAATTTGAAACCCATTATTCTACTGTATACAATGAGTTCCAAAAATAGGTAGAGTTAATTCCTATTTCATAAATATTGTTTGTAGTCGTGTTTTCGATTTTCCAGTAAGCCAACTATAATTAGAAACTAAATAACTAATCGATACAATTTTTTTATTAATTTAAAGGCGGTCCAAACAAGAAAACAATATAGGATAGGTGCTTTGAAAACGTTGACAAAACAAAAGAATGTGCTAAGACCATCTATTGACAAAATCCGCAATCACTTAGTTGCCAACCCAATAGCTGTTTCTGAAAGGATGGTATCCAAGTGTTATTGGCCGAACAGATATAACAGCGAAAAGTATGATCTGCTTTAAAGAAAAAGCGTTGACAAATATATACGAATTAGTGAAATGAAATTAGCTTTTCATATTTGTCGTATTAATGCATCCGCCTCAACTTTTAGAATCTTGAACGTAATAGGAATCAAACGTTACTAAAACAATAATGGAATCACAACAGCAAGCAGGTGATTTTAAAACCGAGAAGAAATCACTGTAAATTCTTATGTAAACACAGCAGAATGGAAGTTTTTGTAGAGAGAAAGCAAGCCCAGGACAACGCAGAGCTGTGCTGTCAAAAATGTATTGAATATTAATCTTAAAATTTATAAAATGTTTCTTGCTGATTCATGAATTGAAATATTTCAACACTAGCTTAATGTGTTATAAATAAATTCAAAACTTAATTTTTTTTTGTTCAAGACGCATTAATATTCAAAGAATAACCTGATAATAACAATAATTACTCAATCGCTCTGAAATACCCGTAGATTTATTGTATTACAGCTTTATGTATCAGGGATTATACATTAAATAAGTATTAATTTAATGTTTATTAAAATATTGGAACTGCATTTCATTTATTTTAGGAAACATTGAAAGATTGTTTAAATTGTTATGTTAATTAGAACATGGAGGAGGGAGGAAGGAAAGAAGGTAATATATTTATTTTCTTACATCGGCATTTGAAAAATTTAAGCTTTTACCGAAAATTCTTATTAAATATGCAAATTGCATAAAATATTTCATGCTATTTAGTTTCAATGATTCTTAAAACTGGGAAGTTAAATTTTCTCCTTAACTTAGGATTTTAATTGATTTTAATTAATTACGGTTAATTAATTTAACGGATTTAAGGTTAAATAGTAATTGTAACGCTTTCAAAAATATCTGGATTTATTAAATTTATCCAATTTTCGATTGATTACCTTTAAAGTTGCGACACTGTCTAGAAGCTCAGACATTAGTAAGTAAAAAATTTCTTTCTTTAATCTTATCTTCAGTTTTCCTTATCTTACCTAAAAACCAGTTCTCACACCCTCTCTTCCCCGACTTTCGTAGAATTAGGTTGGTTATCTGTGAGACATAGTAAGGCGCTGGAAGTCGCTTTGGAATGACCCGATCATTTTGTGACCGGTCTTTTTAGTGCTTTGAGAATTTGATTAGAAACTTTTTAAAAAAAATTTTAAGATCAGATTATATATTTTTTTTTTTTCTCATATTCACTTCTTAAAGTTAGTAATATATATACACACAAAAATAATATTAAAATATAAGCAAAACTTTTATTACAATTTTATAATTTATTAATTACAAATTTATAAATACTTTCTGTTTTTAATCGAACAATCCATGTTAAACAGTAGGTCCCGGTCTAAATAGCCTGAAGTGTGCAAAAAATGACCGTAGAAAACCAAACCAAACCAAATTTAGTCGAATACATTGAAAGAAATGAATTCATATCATTCTATTTGTTAACTAATTGGTGATTAATCAAGAAAGTCTGAGGGTCGTTCTTTTGTATCAGATCTTTCTTCGTTCGTTCATTATTTTGGCTTATCCGTTCTAATACATTTGTTGGTTCTAACTGACATATCTTCAGTGTTGCATAAACACTAATCATGACTGACAGATAGGCAGAGAATGAGTGACCTTAGTTAAAAATGGTTGCAAGATTTTTATGGAAGCAAAATTTAGAAGTTAAAGATCTCTATGATACTGTTTAATTTTTGTGAATAATATCTTAACAATATATGTCCAGAAGAAAACGAGTGTTGCTTGAACTTGTTGAGTAGAAGATTAGATTATTTGATGAATCGCTCTGACAGTTTATAGTTTGTGTAATATTTTTTTGCATTAGTTCATTTTATGAAAATGTTTTTTTTTTAGTAGTGTACAATATATTTCTGTTTATAATTCTATCAGGTAAAGAAAGATCACTTTAAAAACTTACCTGGAAAATGAGGTTGTGTGCTTTTTAAAATCGTTAAAGTAATTTGTTTTAAAGAAATAATTTGCAATTATGGATGATCACAGACCAACAAAGTTCATTGTTTATCCATATGCCGTCTTAAGGAGGAAGAGTAAAAAACCACTGCTCAATGACAGATGGCTTACATTATGGAAGATGGTTGAAACATGAAACATTTGCTACGTTTTGAGCTGGAGATTACATGTAACAGTTGCCAAGATAGAGGGGGAGGGGGATGAATTAACTTCTGGACTGTTGTTTCCTTAATACTATTCTGCAACTCGTAAATTAGAATTTCATTTATAGTCGTCTTAATATTCATTGGGCCCCTGAGCAATATGTCAAAAGACCATATCGTGATTTTAATTTAAATTAATTTTTAATGCTATATTTATTTATAACTGCTATGAAATTTTATGCTACTTACTATTATTTATCATTTTAACTATTTTATACTGCCATATGATATGCAGTCAAACCCGTTTTCAAGCTGTCCTTTTTGTGTGTGTGTGCGGTATAAAAAAAATTTCATGAAATGTATATTATGAATAAAAACTAATTAATTATCTGTATTTCAAAAATATATTTATATTGCTATATTTATTTATAACTGCTATGAAATTTTATGCTACTTACTATTATTTATCATTTTAACTATTTTATACTGCCATATGATATGCAGTCAAACCCGTTTTCAAGCTGTCCTTTTGTGTGTGTGTGCGGTATAAAAAAAATTTCATGAAATGTATATTATGAATAAAAACTAATTAATTATCTGTATTTCAAAAATAAAAAGAGATGGTTATCAAAATGACATGCAAATTTTAAAAAATCCAACAGATGGCCCACCAGATGTGTCATCACATTACCACGAATGTTATTAGATGCAAAGAAGTGCTACATCGTGAGGTGTTGATTTACATATAGTATGTTCTATGTGGGACTTTTTATGCTGTCTCTATTTGTCCAATAAAATTTTTTTAATGTGTCGCAACCAATATATTTTAAGATATTTTTTATGCGGTCTCTATCTACCGCACAAAAACAGGTTTGACTGTGTATTCATTGCTCAAAATTATTAATAAATTAAATTTAACTTGTCATTTTGTCTAGGAATAGTATTCAAAGAGTTTCAAAATTGAGAACTGAATGAAAAAGAAAATAAATCAACGAATGCTACTTGCTTTAATGGATAATATGTTTTAACTATAACAGAACGTATTCAATGATTGGAATGAAAATCCACCTACTTTTTTACGTTTTAATGTACAAACTTTATAGTCAAAAGGAAGCATACATGAAATTCAGTGTCTTAGTTGAAAAAGCAAGTGTCCGATATGCCCAGCGATTAAAAATGACCCTGGGTCATATAACGTTTGTGTCGTGATGGTTACTCGCCTATGTTTTTGTTGATTGTAGAAATCAGAAGATTAATACTAATCTGTTTAACAGCCTCGTTTTAAATCGTGGCGTAATTATCTATAACTGTAGCTGGGCCAGTAGGTAAACAGATTGCCTCCTACACCAACCGAAGACAGCCAAAGCCCAAACAAAAGAAGTTCATTGGCTTTGTTTTCATTCGGCTGTCCTTCCTACGCTAATGGGGACGCTTCTCTTGAAGGAAAAAAGAAGGCTCGATTCATCGAACTTTGTCTTCTGCCAATCTCTTGTCATTTAGCAACTGTAGGATGCATTTGCCTGGTGGTTACGTGTGATTATGGAACGTGGTCGTGTTTGGACTGTGTTCTACTTAACAACAAAGATCACTTTTTCCCACTGCTGGTTTTTTTTTTTTTTTTTTTTTTTTTTTTTTTTTTAATTCGCGCATCCACTTTCTGTTTTATCTGAAGGACATGCTTTCTATTTTCATATTGAATTCACTTTTTTTTTTTTTTACCCATAAAATTATGGGTAAAAAAAAAAAGTGAATTTTTCGTGTCCTTGGTCACTTTTTCGTTTCCTTGACCATTTTCAACATTTCTTATTGATTTATTGAAATTTCTTTCACATGCTAATAATTAAATAATGTAAAATTGTTCTAGGAGATAGTTTAATCCCATGAAATTATGGGCATTGTTTTGGTAAGCAGGATGTTTCATGTCCTTGATCACTTCCAATATTTCTTATTTGTTTATTAAAATTTCTTTCACATGCTAATAATAATTAAACAACGTAAAATTGTTCTAAAAGATCTGCTGAAAGCAAAGACAATTTTATTTCAAAGTGAAAAAGAGTTTTGAAGAATAAAAAATAAGTTCTGTAGTTTTTTTATATTTAAGATGGCTGTTATGTTGTTGGCTGTATGGCTGTTTTATTCTCACATAAATAAATTTTAAATGTTATGAGTAACCTGCATATCTGTCCAACGGATTATTTAATTTATCTATTTCCATTTTTATGGCTGTTTTATTCTCACATAAATAAATTTTAAATGTTATGAGTAACCTGCATATCTATCCAACGGATTATTTAATTTATCTATTTCCATTTTTATTATTTTATTTCCCACGATTTCTAACGATGTCGGAGATTTTCTTTTTATCAAGGATCGCATCATAAAAAATGTTGGATGAGGATATTATTACAGTTCAGTCATAACAGAACATATAGACAGTATATCATTACAGAACATGCAGACAGTTCATCGGTTTGTATATATTAAACACAATTGATCAAATATATTAATTAATGGAAATGTTGGTGGAGTTTTTTAACCTCTAGACTCTCATGGCCACATATGTGATCATTTAGTTTTATAATTCTGATTACTATCATAAATAAAAAGAACAAGACTAATAAATTATTCACTACAGAATCTCTCAAAAAAAAAAAATCTTATGGTTTGGCTGCATTGTTAACAGTATTTATGGCGTTCAGTTATAAAACAAATCATTAAAAATTAACCTTTGAACAAATCATTGATAATTGCTAAAAATAATACCTGATATATTACATATATTTAGGTTTAATAATTAATGAATGGAATAATAATGAATAATTCATGCCCGTAATGTATGAAATCATTTCACTTATAAATTTTATTAAAGCTCAGCGGCTACAAATGCTGACGCATCTTTATTGTATTCCCCATTTTTGCTTTTTGAATTCCCTTTATTATAAAATGAAATGAATAAATCGTAATAAAATAAAATGAAGTCTGCTTTTTTTTTTTTCTTACTGTAAAGATAGATTTCATCACAATCTTTCTGGTTACTTTTTTTTTTTTTTTTTTTTTCTCTCCTTCATATAAAAAGTCGCCAAACAGTAATAATGCGCCAAAAAATGTTTCTGAGAGACTAGAAGCGTTTATGTGATTGTCAATGTTAAAAAATTTTCCATTGCAGCAGTCTGATACTCCGCCGTCTATAAGTAGTTATCTGCGGAGTTGACCATCTAGATATAAAACTGAGGCATTGGTAGCGGATGCTTATTTCTCAGAAATAGTGCTCCTACAATTATTTGTAGGTTTTTAAATGCGCCGCGACTTCAAAAGCTTGAGAACCACTGGTTTAAATTAATATAAAAATCTTTATTTTTAAAATTTATTTAGGTTAGTTAAAAAAAATTTCTGCTCGACTCGTAGCTTAGTAGTAATGGGCGCCGCTGGTCAGCATTAGGGCTGAGGTTCAATCCGCTGGTTCCTGATGGCCAATTGGCTTAACGCTCTGACCTTTGGTACCATAGGCTTCAGGTTCGAATACTGGCGATGGCTTGCATGTTTGTTAGTGGTTCGGAATCCACGTTCAACTGTAGGTCCCGGTCTAATTAGCGCCAAAGTGTACACAAAATGATCGTAGAGCTGTAAACCAAACTGTTTGCGACATTGTTGTAAATACTGTTTCAAAAACGAGGAAAGGCGACTAATTTGTCAGTAGTAAGTGCGCCGCTGGTGAGCATTAAGACTGAGGTTCAATTTGCTGGCCGCATTGTTGTAGATACTGTTTTAAAAAACGAGGAGACTCCATGGCATTTGTGATGTGCAGCATCTTGCCTCGTTAGTCGGACTATTTGGGGGAGTTTTCCGGGTTTTCTCCCAAAAGATAACGCTAATGTCGAGTAGTTCACCCTGAAAGTCCTCCCGGAAGGCACTGCCCTTCTTCAGCGACACGAAGCCAAGTCAGACTTCTACATACGGGGCTCTATCACAACAGAAGCTGCTTCCTTCCATCCATCCATCCATCCATCCATGAGTAGATTCATGGGGTGTCTGTCCCGCGCTGCCTGACACTGAAGATTAGTCACAACAACAAATTTCTATCTTTCAGAAATGTTGCGGGGGTTGAGCTTCGCAGTTTGACAATCTTTGGTTTTAACAATTTTAATAATTCGAACTTTGTTTAATCGTTTGTATATATCTTAGATAAATATATTACGTTGGTCGTCGTCCACAAACTTTCTTTTGTGCTATAACAAAAACACGCTGACATAATTTGCGTGACTCTAGATCTGAAAATGAAACTGCTGCTATCTTTATACATAGCGACAGCTTCCATTTCTTTACCGTATTTGCTTTTAATCTCGTAAGAGTATTTTGCGCATTGCGCATAAAAATCTTTTCCACTTTTAAGGAGTTTTTACTGTTTTCCGATGGCCTCCGTAAATAGCCGTTTCGAACCAGCGACCTTTTTTGTTATTGGATGTAGTAGGAAAAAAAAAAAGCCGACTGACATTTAAATTAATATATTTTCTCGGAATAAGAGTTGACAGCTTTTTCACTTTTCAGCTCGAAGCGACGGAAAGTAAATTGACTTAAAGCCGCAAAGAGTCGAGTTCTCTCTTTCCAACTTTTAGTGAAGGAGTTATCTTAATTTTAAACTAAACTGTTCAATACTCTTGGTTTGACATTTAGCATGGGTGTTAAAAACCGTGTGGACTGATGATTATGAAAATGAGCCAAGTCAAGACTTTTAAAACTATTTGGAGTCGGGATTCGAGTATTTTTCGCAGGAGTCGGTTTAAAAATCCGACTTAAAATTCTTAGAGTTGTATGTTAAGAAGGCATTTCATATTATATCCTTCAATAATACAACTGTAGCAAAGACAGTTAGTTACTGCTTTAGTAGCGTACTAAATAAATGTTGACTTGCGGCCTGTTGGCCAATTGGCGCTCTGGCCGTTGGTACCACAAGCTTTAGGTTCGAATCCTGGCGGTGGCATGGATGTTTGTGAGTGGTTCAGAATCCACGTTAAACTGTATTTGTCTAATTAGCCCACAGTGTGCACAAAATAACCGTAGAGCGACAAACTAAACTAAATGTTGACTTAACTCAGCACCGAGGGTTATAAAAACCTATCTTAGATTTTTAAAAAATGAAAGATTTTATAGAATCTATTCTATTATTAAGGAAAAAAAAAAAAAGATTTAATGTGTTACAAATATAGCATGTTGTACATTTTTTTTTTTTTACTCGACTTTTAAGCTATTTTATATTATACTTTGGTATCTGTTCAATTGGTACTGTTATTTTTATAGTATATATGTATTTTTTGGCCTGATGGCGGAGTGACTAGCGCTCGGTACCTTTTTTTGTGGTGATAGTCGGATATACACTGCGCTAATCAGTTTTGAAAGAAAAAAAGTTTTTTAATTGGTGTGGAAATTTTTCATTTAATTAAATGTTCGAATCCCAGAAGCGGCAAGGATGTTTGTAGTAATTCGGAAACCATTTTAAACCTTAGGTTCCCGTCTGATATGACTCTAGAGCATTGGGGTAGGGCTGACAAACCTACCTCGTTAAAAGAAAAACATCTCCTGTCTTGAAATCTGCCTGCAGGCAGACGGCCTTAGCCCACAACGGGGCTGTTGCGCCAATGAAGGTGGCTATATAGTCAGCTTAAGGCCATATTAGCATGTAAAGAGTAATATTATTTATATTTTTTGTATACAAATTTAGAAAAAAAAAAAAATGCTTTAAGTACATACAAATATTACACCTTTCAAGTTTTAAAAATACTGTATGTAAAAACTGCTTTTATTCAGGATGTATGAATTCAATAAAAGTCATTGAATTTATTTCATCAATTCATTTTAATAAAGATCATGGTAAATAACATTATGGCAACGAGTCAGTTAAAGGGGTCGATTATAAAAAAATCCGATTGTAGAGTCAGAAGTCGGAAATTTTGCCCACCTCTGCTTAAAAGTGAATAATCGCGGGTTTTTAAATTTTTTTCCCCGTGTTGTATTTATTTACATTGCGGAGATGCTTCAGATTGTGTTAGTTATCACGAATGTAACGCCATCCATTTTAAACCTTTTCAAGTGCCTCGAATTGAGAAATGTGACTTGGATCACTTTCATAATCATCGTCACATGCTGGTGATTTTTTTTTTTTTATCCATTTTCGAAGCGTCTATTTACATAACAGTGATTAACAATGACTGTTCTGTAACTAAATAGCTAGTGTTTAAAGTAAAAAATTGTAGAGTCGGTTCCCTTTTCCTAATATTCCCTGAGTAGCGAAAACTCTATTTTTTCCCCCTCTTTTGAAGTCTGTAAATATTTGTGCTTGTTCCTAAGTACATGGATTTTTCAAAGGGATGTTCATGGTATAGCATATGATAGCTTGGTAGATTTTTGCAGTTTATTTTAGAATTGAAGTATTTTTTTGTATGACAAGAATTGATTTTCTTCTTATGGATTTAAATATTTCAGCGATAAAAAAAGTTATATAAACGTTACTATGAACAGATAAAAATAAAGTATTAAATCTTGAAGTAATGATGGTTAGTACTTAAGTACGAATATTAATTTTATAAAAGTACAAATGCCTCATTTTTTTTTCCGATTGTTTTAATAACAAAAAGCCTTTTTTTGTTCGTGAAATAGTAGTAAGATTTAGTGTTACTTGGTTGTATACAATATATTATTGCCCCCTCCCCTTTCGCCAAGCATGATGGGAAATTTTTTATAGTACTTTTGAAAAATAAATATTGTAATTCCATTGCACTATTACTAGTTCGCCTACTGATTGTGTGGTAAGATGTGATTGTCGGATATACGCAGTCGGGTAAATTCCTAACGAATTTCTTTTTATTGAAAAATCTCATTTTCAAATTTGTCTTTGCTTTCACCAAACGATCTATGAGAAGAATTTTACATTATTTAATTATATATAATTATTAGCTCGTGAAAGAAAATTAAAATGTAAAAAAAAAAATGTGAAAAAAAAAAAAAAAAATATTATTTAAAAAGAAGCTTTAAAAGAAATTTAAAATATTATTTAAAAAGTAGCTCGTGTAAAAGAAATTTAAAATATTATGTATAAAAAAACCTTGTAAAAAAAAAAAATTTTAATATGTATAAAAATAACCTCGTAAAAGAAATTTAAAACCAATAAAAATAGCTCGTGAAAGAAAAAAAAATTAACCAAGAAGCAACATATATGTGGTCAAGGACACAAAAATTGATCAAGTAAACCAGAAACTCCTCTCTCTAAAACAGAGGTCTCCAAACTACGATCCGCGGGCCAAATCCGGCCCGCCAGTGTCATCAATCCGGACCGCGACAGCGAATAGCTTATTGTAGCTGTAATAATTTGGATAAAAAAAACACAGAATGATAATAAGTCGGTTTTATTGACTTGCTAGGTAAAGCTTAATGACAAGCATAATAAGCAGAAAATTTAACTTAAGCATAACAACTAACACATAATTGAAATGAATCCCACTAACATTATAAACTAGTAAACATCCCGCTGTTACACCTACCTATTTCCGCTTATGACCACTAGATGTCGTCAAGTGTCACGGTCGTATCGATATAAGCAATAGTAATTGTAGTAATTGAACCAGCGAATTTAGCAAGCGTATGCTCGCTCAGAGAGCGTACTCGGCGACTAGTCTAGAAATTATAGATAATGGCAGAAAAATTAAAACGGTTTTGGCTCTTGGTACTTACTGGAGTAAACAGCATGGCCCTAAGGCTGGAAAGTTTGGAGACCCCTGCTCTGAAACAAGACCCATAATATTATGGATAATAATTACGCAATGATATCAACAACAGTACGTTGTAAAAACTTTTCAGAAGAAGTAGAATTCGAGCAATTAGCTTCTTGATTGAATCAATGTCGAAACGCTTTTCAGTTGTGTTTGGTAGTCTTTTTCTCATTTGCGTGCATCTTTCCTGTGATGAAATGGAGGAAGCGTTGTTCATTAGCTTTGCACAACCCGCGCAAGGCGATACGTATCGCACTGGATGTACAGGAAGTGACATGTTGCGTCTCTCATTGTGTTGGACTTTCGAAGTGCACGCTTGGATAGGCAGAATTTAGCAGATCAAGAGCTGTGTTTTCTGCTGGCCCTTTGTTTCGTGGGCTGCTTCCGTTACGTAATTTACTCTAAAGCATATTGGCCACTGGATTTTTTGACCCATTTCATTCCAAAATCCTTTTTAATTGCATACATTTCGTATGGGTAAGTTTTTTTTTTTCAAATCTTGAGTTAATGTTTCCGATTTTAAGAATACTGTTCCCCCAATATACTTTACCCATGTATACTTTTACCTGTGTTATTAAAACAGGAAATACCATCTAAAACTGTTATCAACTTAATTGGATATTATTAACTATTAGATTAATACTTGAATTGAATTTGGATTAATACTTGAATTAGGAATTGGGTTTGGATTAATACTTGAATTAGAAATTGAATTTGGATTAATACTTAATTGGAAATTAATTTGGATTAATACTTAATTGGATTTGGATTAATATTTGAATTGAAAATTGGATTAATGTTTAAAAATAATTCGGCTTATGTCTCCTACATGAATGAGGTTTTACTATCCCAAGTAAGAAGTCTCGATCAACCTACAATTTGCAGGAAGTCGTCTATGCTTCTCTTTATCAGAGAGCGTACACTGGTCACGTATCTTGAGCGGCAACCTTATGTAAGAACTGGGGCGTCAGGAGATTCGAGCCAACAGATTATTTGAAGCACTCAATAAATGTTCGAGTCGAAACAGTTTCGTAACCGTTTTGGCTACCTCATAAAATTGTCAGCGTGAATTTAATCTAAGCAAATACACCCGACATATCCGATTCGTTGAGGTCTCGAGACATGTCAAAACATGATTAGGCTGGCTGGCGTTTCAGGAAAGGCCCTGTATTGCAAGTTTTAAAGTAGGTTAATAAAATGGATTGTTTAAAGTTGATAAGTTTTTAGCATAGGCGTATCCAGAAAAATATTTTTGATACTTTACTAGCCCACTTTTTCAATTTTTAGAGTCGGTTCGGTGATGAGTAGATGTAGGAGAAAGAAATGCTGCATTGTAATTTTGAAATTATTTTTAGATATAACCACTGACTTTATCTTTGTAAGTGTTGACCCGTTTTCGAGATGTTAAAATAAGGGAAAATGTATTTTCGATGGAGTTTTATTTTATAAAACGTTTATGGTATTAAACATTTTAGTTGTATAGCATTTTTGGTCTTGTTATTTATACCATGAGTAGGTTACCAATGGAAAAAAAAAATCTCATTTCTGAGGCGGTCTGTTGGCCTATTGGCTAGCGTTCTTTGTTTTGGTACCACAGGTTTCAGGTTCAAATCCCAGCGGCGGCATGGATGTTTGTGAGTGCTTCGGAATTCACGTTAAACTGTAGATAAATGGTCTAATTAGCCTAAAGTGTAAAAAAAAAAAAAAAAAATGACCATAGAGCGACAAACCAAACTTCTATTTCTGAGCTGAGGGACTAAAACGAACACGCTAGCTGATTCAAATTTAACCTTTAACCTATAACACTTAGTGATCGGTTTTTTTCTCTGAATCAATTAATCGAAAACCTTGTTTTGTGCCTGCGCCATCCGATGGCATGGAAACTTCATCTATAGTTTTTAACTTCTTGAAATTAAAATGATCTAATTTTGGAAATGGGGGCCTGATGGTCGTGGGACTAGCGCTCGGTGCCACAGCTTTCGGGTTCGAGTCCCGGCGGTGCATGGATTTTTGTAGTGGTTCGGAATCCACTACAAACCCTACTTGGTCCCGGTCTAATATGACTGTAGAGCTTTTTAGCCGTAGGGCTGACAACACTACTACGTTAAAAGAAAATATCTCCTGTTTCGAAATCTGCCAATAAACAGACGGCCTTGGTCCACCATGGGGCTGTTGCGCCAACGAAGAATTTTTGAAATTTATACAATTGTGTTCTTTTTTTAGATATAATTTTGTTATGTTATTGGGAATAATTTTTCTTTGACAATTTGGCAAACGGTAACTTTCTATCGATACTTTTTCTTAATGTAGTCGTGTCATACCTGCTAGTTATTAATAATTAAGTTTAAATTCTTCTCATTTACTTAAAATAAAATTTAATTTCTACAGACATTTGAAATATATCGTCTTGAATATTTATCCACCCTTTGGTGTCGTGCCGATTTTTTAAGTTTGGGAGAGAGAGGTGGCAACCCTTGGTGTTTCTTTTTTGCAAAGTGCAGGAACTGGTTAGAATAGAAAATTGGAATCTTTTTCATGTGTCTCATACTTCCCATGAATTGCACGTATGGGCGAAGAATGTTGCAAGGGACCGCACCAACGCCCGCTGTAAATTACAGAGTTCGATGTTTGGCTGTAAATAGTCGAGCGTGGCGCTTTTCCACGATACATTTGTCTCAACTGTAATTGCCCTGCGCGTTTTCAACCTCTCCTTTGTATGCATTTAGAAATACCACTGCGCCAAGAATAAATCCACTCCATCCCAAAGACGTGTTATTACTCTTTCACTCCAGAAATCACGAATCGAGTTTCGCATCGACTACGTGTCGGGAATGCGCGGGAGGGCAATTTTCTTCTCGGGTTATTATCGTAATTGGAAAGTTACATCTTGGGGGATGTGTGAAAGGTGCTTTGTTTTAATGATGTGTGTGCTTTTTTTTTAAATGGCTTCGGAATTGAAAACCTGCGCCGCAGTTCAATAAAAGTAAAGATGGGTGATGATGTATGCTTCGGCCACCCCAGTTGCAACGTGCGTTGCTAGCGTGAGGGAGGACTGAGGGTCGCTTCCGCTGGTGGTATCCTTGTAATCACTGAAAGAATGAGACTTGATTTGCAATCGCTATTATCTCGTATCAATAGTCAGGCTGCATGGTGGAAGTTTTCCAGGTTTTCTTCCACATGGTATATGCTTCAGTCACCCCCTCCAGTGAAAACGTGCTCGTCTGGTGTGAGGGCTGAGGGTCGAATTCGTTGATGGTATCCAATGTAATTACTGAAGCGACGAGATTTGATAGCTATTGTGCTGTGTGTGATCAATAGTCATGGGGAGGGTTTTCCAGGTTTTCTCCCACATGGTATATGCTTCAGTCACCCCCCTCCAGTGAAAAACGTGCGCGTAGTGTGAGGGCTGAGGGTCGAATTCGTTGATGGTATCCAATGTAATTTGAAGCGACGAGATTTTAGCTATTGTGACAATTAATGTGTGTAAAGCATCTCGCATCAATAGTCAGGCTGCTTGGGGAGGGTTTTCCAGGTTTTCTCCCATACAGTAGATGCTTCTGTTATCCCAGTGGCAACGTGCGCGGCTAGCGTGAGGGAGGAGTCGGGGTCGGTATCGTAATCACTGAAAAGCAGGAGACTTGATTTGCTTACATTGTTACAATCGCTATCGTCTCGCATTGATAGTCAGTCTGCCTGGTAGAAGTTTTCCAGGTTTTCTCTCACACGGTATGTGCTTCAAGTCACTCTAATGGTAGTGACGCTGTTATTATGCGAAAGGACTGAGGGTTTATTCTACTAGTGGTATCCATTGTAGTCACTGAAGCGAGGTGACTTCATGGCGATTGTGACAGTGTGTATAAAGCATCTCGCATCGATAGTACCCCGTTCAACACCCGTTGGTGGGCTGTTCCTGGTATATGAGACGCGACCCCTGGTATATGTCAGACTGATGTTCCATCCTTTCCTTTCTAACTACTGGAGAGCTACATATTCCTAGATACAGGGGGGGGGGTTGGAGAAAGGAAAAGAGAAGAGGTAGAAAGAAAGGTATGGAGAAAAGAAAGTTGCTTTCTATTCCGCTGGCTGTATTGTTGTAGTCACTGTCTTTAGAAACGAGGAGATTCAGTGGCGATTGTGATAATGTGTGTTAAGCATCTGGCATCGATAGTTAGGCTACTTGGTACAAATATATGTGTTTTTCTCCCATACGACACGCAAATGCGTGTCGTATGAATGATGAATTCGTCGTCGTGAAGTCTTCGCGAAAGGTACTGCCCTCTTCTCAATAAACGTTGGTGGGCTGTTCGGTATACACGAGGCTCACCGATGTTCTACACTCACCTTCCTAACTGGTAGTTAATTTGGTTTCTGTTTCTCAGTAATCTGGTTTCATAATTCAATTTTCTAATTCAGTTCAGTTCAGTGGTATTCTCAAACACCCCTTCTAAATCATCATAGAGCCTCCTCGTTCTGAAGGCAGTGACTACGACAGACGCCACTTATAGTTATGAATATGAAATCCGCTACTCGTTAACTGGGACGCCAATAGGATGATTCGAATCTTTAAAACCAGATTACGAAATCCATATAAAATGCCTACTTATTTTACAGTCTTATTCAGGGGTTGGAAATCGGTCAAGAAATTTTCAACTACAGAGTCGGATTTTTTTTTTTTTTTTTTTAACGACTTTCGACTCTTTTCCATAATTTTATGTTCTATTATCATTACTGATGGATTTAGAAGAATTTGTGGAATAAATTCAATGACTTCTTAGAAAAGTCATCTTAGATCAACAAAGAAAGAAGCACAAAAAGCTAACACTGGTAAAGCAATCACTGTCTGTGTACTGTGTACTGGTTGTATTATTGAAGGATACAATTAAATTTCCTCCTTCATATTAAACATTAGTTGCAAGAATTTTGGAAGGTTAAAAAATATTTTTATTAAAAAAAAAAAGTCGGTATTTTTAAACCGACTTCAAAAATGCTCTACTCCGATTCCCCACTTCTGGTCTTATCATTTGAAGATCTCATATTAAATATAATAAACCCGAGTTAGCACATTCCGATGCATTTATTGATTCTATCTCTTTAACAATTCTTATCAGCTGCTATCGAATGTAAACAAGATGTTGAACAGCCAACTGCACCACCGTCAGCATTGTTAGTTGTCACGAAACTTGACTTCTTGATGCGACGGCCGCCGGCTTTGAATAACCTCTTGGCCCCTCCAGATCTCATGCTTTTTTGGCCGATACCTGGCGTCGATCGTGAATAACGCTTCCACACTTAATGAGGGGAGGATGTAATTGCTGGTTGGACTGTGGTTTCTTGGATCGTGTGTACCCTCCGCTTCTCATTGTAGGACATTACCCTATCCTGCAAGAGGAAAATCGTGGTGGCATTGTTGTGTTTCCCAATGTGTTCCTTTCTCTCTCTAGGAAGTGCACTTCTTGGGAAAGGGCAAACGCCTTGTTGTAAAAGAGGTTAGCAAATATTTTAGTGGATGGATTTATTTTATGCTGATATTTGTTTAATTCAGAGATGCGTGGATATATCAAGATCGTTCTTGTAACTTAGGTATTGTTTGGTGGTTTCTTTTATGAGATTTATCAGACTGTTAAAAAGAATAATAATTTTTATATTCTAATGCAGCTGGCAAGTATGTAGGCAGTTATCTTTGTGCCATAAGCAAAGGCTGCACCGACGTTACTCATTTAGCACTACTCAGGGGACATGTTTAAGATACGATCTACGATCCTATTAGACCGGGACCTACAGTTTAAAGTGGATTCCGAGCCACTACAAGCATCCATGGCACCGCCGGGATTCGAACCCGAAACCCATGTAACCACCAAAAAGAAATTTGTTTCATTTTGTTTGGTGCTTTCCTTTAGAAGATATATCAAAAGAAAAACAATAACTAAAAACTTGATTGATTATCAATTTTAGCATTTGGTTCGATTTGTCAGCTCGACACCACATTAAACCGTAGGTCCCGGTCTCATATGACTGTAGAGCGTTAAGCGTAGGGCTGACAACTTACACCCTTAAAAAGAACCTTTACACCTGTTGCCTCGAAATCTGCCAGTAGGCAAACAGCCTTGGCACACCATGGGACTGTTGCTCTAATGAAGAAATAAATTATTATATTTTTAGAAATATTCAGCAGCTGAAATCACTAATGAACTTTCCGATTTAATTTCAATTAATAAAGTAGAAATATCTGTAATTAGACAAAAAAAAAAAAATTTTACATTTTATCATGATTTAGAACTAATATTCACCTTATTACTTAAAAATATTAAATTCATTATGGTAAATATTATATTATTTGAGAGAAGATAAAACATTCTTTTTGTATTATGAGAAGGATAAAGAATTTTTAATGACCTCGATTTTCATTTTAAAAATCCGGCAAAGTGTGTGAGGGTACACATCAGAACTCTTAAAATGGACTTATTAGCTAAGAAATTTATTGATCACGTTGCATGTAAACTCCCAATTTGGTGGACTAATATAGGCATCTGGTGCTAATGCAATTATACAATTTGGAGAAAATACTCTGGCATTTTTCTGCAAGAGTTTATTTCTTCACCTTTTCTTATTATAAAATTTTCTTTATATCTAAGGTAGAGTCTTTCCATTCTAAGAATTTATTATGTTTATCCGCAATAATATAGACATTTTTTACATGGCAGCATTCGAAAAGGCTACCAATTGTGTTCCCAAGTCTCTTCTAAACAATGACATTCAAGGGTTTTCTATGGTACACGAAACCACAAGCGGCTCACTTTGAAAACAGGTGGAAACTCCGGCCTATTCATTCATTCACTTCAAAGAAAAGGACAACAATTCTTATCTACTCGTCGCAGAATTCCCTCCTTTCTTCTCCGAAAACTTCCCTTTAAGATAATCCGCCAGGAGGGGTCAGCTTCCCTCGCTTCTCACTGGAGGAGACATTTTTCTCACCCCATGATCTCACCAATCACGATGCAACAACTCATGGTTTAGTCCATATTCCATCTAACTGTTTCGATCTGTGAAGGTCGCATAGGCAATCGCTAATTTACATAATACATGACACCGAATATCTGCTGTCAAATTTGAGTGATAGTTTGTTATTATGTACTTGTCAAAAGAATATACATTCCTCTCTCCTAGGAAAAAAATGCCACACATCTTCCCGTGGGAAAAAATGGTGCAGTATATTACAAAACCATCAGTTTAAAAACTCAGATGTACCTCAGTTTCTTGACAGCCAGTAATACAGTTCATTCAGATACATTGGATCCTTAGATGTTTGTACATTTTAATGCACTACCTAGCAATGATTTATAAATTATTACAGTTTGAAAGTTCTCGTTATTTTTTCATGGTAATTGGATTCATTTCACTGTACAGTGATTTTTCGAGTAAAAGGTCAAAGAATTGCCAATATTAATTTCACTGTACAGTGATTATTCAGGTGATTTTCGAGTAAAAGGTCAAAAGAATTGTCAAGATTAATTTCATTTTACACTGATGATTCAGGTGGTTTTTCGAGTAGAATGTCGAATAAAAAAAATTGCCAAACAAATCTTACCTTTTTAAAAATAGAAAATCTAATCCTTGAATGATCATTATCACTCTGTAATATATCATTAAGGCGAAAGAATTATCAGTCATTCTAACACAACAAACGTTTAAAATTGATGAAACTGGACGTCATCTGAACAGTAGAAGGTCTTATGTGGGATTTTGGCCTGAGTACATTCCTGATTTAATCCGACCAACTTGTATTTCAAAATACGGCAGACATAACTCCACTACTGTTGTTTTGCATACATTTTTATTATTGTGAAGAGAAAAACTATTAAAAATTTTAAAATTTATGATAATTAAAGCTCGTGCTCATAAAGAAAGTTTTTTTGATGTCTTTATTTTTATGGTTTGAACATTTTTTCTCCCGACAGTCTTCTGTTTATTAAATATGTCACGCTTCACAGCCTGGCTGATCATATTATGACTAGACGTTTATTGAGAAAGGATTTAAATGGCTGACCTCAAAAGATCAGGCTTGTGAAGACCTCGAATTAAATAATTTTCGAGTTTTTTTTCAAGCATATAAATCCTTTATATTTTTAATATATATATAAAGAAAATATAAGAACTAATGAAACAAATAAATAATTTGATACGTTTTAGTACATAAATTCTATAAGTTTTTTAGTATTCAGTTCGAATTTTGTAATAACCAAATGCAAAAGTTGGTTTGATTTTTATAAAATGTTGAGTTTTTTTCGCAAATATGTGTGGATCCAAATTTGCTTGAACATTTTAATTTATTATTTAGTAACAACCACGTCTTTGTCTAACTCGGTTTTAAAATGGAGCTTGTTTTCGCCAATCTTAAACAATAAAAAAAAAAAAATAATAATAATTTGTGTTTTAGTGCATAAATGTTATAAGTGTTTTAGTATTCAGTTCGATTTTCGTAATAACCAAGCTCAAAAGTAGTTTAGTTTGATTTTTATGTATCGATTATTTTATATTCATGCCTCAAAATATTTTTTTCCGCAAATATGAGTTGATCCAAATTTGCTTGTTATTTATTATCTATTATTTAGTAACAACCACATCTTTGTCTAACTCAAATTTAAAATGAAACTTGTTTTCGGCAATCTCAAACATTAAAAAAATAATAAATAACTTACGTTTTAGTACATAAATGTTATAAGTTTTTAGTATTCGGTTCAATTATTTTAGATTTATGCCTCAAAATGTTTTTTTCCTAAATATGTGTAGATCTAAATTTGCTTGAACATTTTAATCTATTTAATAACAACCATATCTTTATCTAACTCAATTTTAAAATGGAATTTATTTTCGCCAATCGTAAACAATAAAATAATAAATAATTTGATGTGTCTTAGGACATAAGTTTTTGAATATTCGGTTCTGTTTTCATAAAGTTGTTGAGTTTGATTCTTATGTATCGATTATTTTAGATTCATGGCTCAAAATATATATATATTTTTTTTCGTAAATATGTGTTGATCCAAATTTGCTTGCCAATTTTAATCTAATATTTAATAACAACCACATCTTTGTCTGACTCATTTTAAAATGGAACTTGTTTTCTTCTATTTTAAATAATAATAAATAATTTGTGTTTTATATTCGTACCTCAAAATGTTTTTTTTTTTTCCCGCAAATATGTGTTGATCCAAATTTGCTCGCCAATTTTAATCTATTATTTAGTAACGTCCACGTCTTTGTCTAACTCCAATTTTAAAAGGAACATTTTCACCAATCTTAAGACAGTAAAAACGTTTTTGCTGGGACATAGTTAATGCAACCAGGTTAGCTACTAGACAGAAATCTATTTCTGCACTGACTCAAAATCGCTACTTGAGATGCCTTCCACATAGATGACGAAATGTCTCGTCTGTTACCAGTTTCTTCTATACTGTAACAAAAACGGTAGAATGTTACAATAGGGCACGGATACATTCTAGCATTTCAAATTAAATTATACAGGCAATTCTTATATAAACTGTATAAAGCTTCTCATTTTATTTCCTGCGTTTTATAAATTAGTTCGTAAAAATATCGAGTTACACGAGTCTGAACGTTGCAAAATGTTCTTAGAAATCGTTAACTGTTTTATGCTTTCTTTAACCAAACTGTAAATTAACTATAAATGGAATATTATAACAAAACCCGAATGTGTTAAAATTGCCGAATCGAATTATATTTCAATTTCTGTGTGTTCTGTATGAATGAAATTTTGTATTTTTTTCCCCTTCATTTATTGTAATTAATTTGTAAAACTATCGAATTACGTGAGTCTGTACGTTGAAAAATGTTCTTGGCAATTACTGAAAATAATTATGAAATGAAATGGAATATTATATTAGCTCATTCGAAAGTTTGAACAGTTCATACAATACTTACAAGTTAAAAATGAAATGAAATTTAAATTATATATTCGCTTGGTTTTCATATTAATATTCATATTTAACGCCCACAAATTAATAAGATTTGTTTGCTGTTTTAAAAAATAATGCCATCTAAGAAATGATTTTGTCTCGTAAAGAATTTTGATGTGCGTTATTTTTAAATGAACTTTGAAATTCTATGTGTTGTTATCCTTTACTTATTAATATGCCTTCTTTAACTGTAAATTAATTATAAATGGAATATTATAAAGAACCCGGATATGTTGAAATATGGCGAATTGAATTATATTTCTATTTCTGTTCTGTGTGGATGAAGTTTTGTATTTTTTCCCCCTCATTTAAGTAATTAATTTTTAAAAAATATCGCAATACGCGACTCCGTATGTTGAAAAATGTTCTTGGAAATCATATAAATGATTATGAATGGAATATTGTATTTGCTATTTCAACAGTTTGAATAGCTCAAACAATACTTACTTAATCCAAACAAAACTAAATTTATTTCTATATTGAAAAAATATCCTCAAATTAATAACAAGATCTGTTGTATGCTGTTTCAAAAAAAAATATGATCCAGGAGATGATTTTGTCTCGTATAGAATTTTGATACGTGTTATTTCTCGAAATGACCTGAACTTCAGAATTCCATGCTTTTGTTGCCCTTTCTATATTAATACTTTTTTTCATTTATGTAATTATTTATTAATTTGTGGGTATTGCTTCAATATATAAATAATTTCATAAATGAAAAAAAAAAGTATTATTATGGAAAGGATAACAAAGCAGGAAATTCCGAAGTTCGGGTCATTTCGAGAAATAACTTGCGTATCAAAAAATTCTGTACAGAAAAAATCATTTCTTAGATCATATGTTTTTTTTAAAAACAGCATACAGCAGATCTTGTTATTAATTTGTGGGTATTGTTTCAATATATAATAAGATCTATTGTATGCTGTTTAAAAAAAAAATATGATCTAAGAAATAATTTTGTCTCTTACAGAATTTTTATACGCGTTATTTTTCGAAATGACCTGAACTTTGGAATTCCGTGCCCTGTTATCCTTTCCATATTAATACAGTTTTTTTTTATGAAATTTATTTATATATTTGAACAATACCCAGAAATTAATAAATAAATTTCATAAATGAAAAAAAAAAAAAAAAGATATTAATATAGAAAAGATAACAAAGCGTGGAATTCCAAAGTTCAGGTCATTTCGAGAAATAATTTCTTAGATCATATTTTTTTTTTAAACAGCATACAGCAGATCTTGTATATTGAAACAATATCCACAAATTAATGACAAGACAAGATCTGCTGTATATTGTTTAAAAAAAAAAATATGATCTAAGAAATGATTTTGTCTCGTACAGAATTTTGATACGCGTTATTTCTCGAAATGACCTGAACTTTGGAATTCCATGTTTTGTTATCCTTTCCATATTAATACTTTCTATATTTTTTTCTTTTTATGAAATCAAATCATATAAATCGCTCAGGAAATCAGTTCGTTATACAGGAGGGAAGAATGGGTGTATAAAAAGAGAAGCCCAGGAACAAATATAAAGGACTTTTATATCCTTCCCGAGTTGATTGATGTTTTTCGATATGCCTCCCCACGGGATTGATGGATTGATGCGAAAAGCGACATCAATCACTTTGAGCGTTCACCCTGCTCTGTTATTCCCGAATCACCTATTCCGGCTCATTCAATCTATTGCGATAGAATAGTTTGGCTGAAAGGTGTTGGCGATCGACATTTTTTTGCATTTAATCTATATAAGTATTTTCTGACCATTTCGCTCGAGCGTCTGCTTTTTGAGCTCTTTAGGGGGCTATCTGTCTTCTTAAAACTGCGACTGTGGGCTATCCATTTTATTTTGTGAACGCGGATTTACAGCTCGATTGATTTGTGCTTTGTAGAGATGGGTCGGAAATCGTGTCGTTGTGATTTTTATTGTCTCCGTGACTGTGACAAAATATTTTTTTTTTTTTTTTTTTTTTTTAAATTTTTTTTTTTTTTATGCGGGGAGCAGTGAAAAACCAGTTTATCACGTTTATTTTGGAATTGGTAAATATTTGCAGTAAATAATATTACCGGAATCTATTTCAAATCTAGGCTCTTCAAATAAAAAAAGCGAAATCACAGTTAACATTTTTGTTACCAAACATAAAATCATTCCCATCTTTGTTTTCTATCACTGTATAACGTAGTCTAGGGTTTTAAGAAAACTATTTTTATTATATAATATTACTCTTTACATTCTTATGTGGCCTTCAACCTACTATATAGCCACCTTCTTCATTGGCGCTGCAGCCCCATGGGTGGGCCAAATGGCAGATTTTGAGACAGGAGATGTTAACGGGGGTAGAATTGTCATCCCTATGCCCAACTCTCTACAGTCATATTAGACCGGGATCTACAGATTAGAGTGGAATCCGAACCACTATAAACACCCATGGCTCCTCCGCTAGTCACTAGGCCATCAGGCCCAATGTTGCCGCCAAAAGAATAATTATATATATATATATATATGTATATATATAATATGTATATATTTGTAAAATATATATATATATATATATATATATATATATATATATATTACAGACACACAAGTCAATAGAGATTAAATATGTTGTGAAAAGGATTAGTAAATAGGATATTTTTTTTTTTAACTCGCAGGATTCGAACCTGAAATCTGTGGTACCAACGGCCAGAGCGCTAGCCAATTGGCCACCAGGCCGCGTTTGTGATTCGGAATCCACGTTAAACTGTAGGTCCCGGTCTAATTAGCCCAAATTGTGCACAAAATAACCGTAGAGCGACAAACCAAACCCTTTTTCTCTTTCTTGGAGGTTGCGCCTTATATTTTGAGAATTATTGCTTTAAATTTTCAAGGCTTCTTTATCCTCGATTTCCATAATTTGAACACCTAGAAAATAAATTCTGTCGGGTTGCCATTATGTTGAAAGTTGCATTTACCTCTTTCTCGCCTGTTATCCCTGCTACAACTAACCCGACGGCTTCGTTCGTTTTTATTCATTTAAATGTTTTAATTATTATAACCGGCTTTATAACGCTTCACCAGCGAATTATTTTCCTCCAGGTTGTCACGTATAGCAACACATTGTCGCATAAATTCACTTTTCTGCTGCATTCGAATGAAAAACCCTGAAAGAAGAGAGAGAAAGAAAAAAGGTGCCGCCATGATTTTTTGGTCTGTTGCGCTTTGTCATTGGAATGCTTTGTCTCCGTTTTCCATTCGGGGTGTTTTTCTCAAAAGGCCTTGTATGTGCGCGGAAATTGGTGCATAATGTGCCCTTAAACTGTCTCACCCATTACTTCCGAAACCATACTAGTGTAAAAAAGTGCAGCCACGCGAATTGTCTGAGAGCTCTTCGTATTGTTTCATTGACTTGGAAGGGAAGTGAAAAGTACGGAACGGACGGTTTTTTTTTATTTGCATAATGGCTTTAATCACGCCAGGATTTTGGTTCCTCCAAACGAATTTCATTTCGATTTGATTCTGTCTTGGATTATCTGGCGTGTCTTCTTGTAGCTCTCTGGTCTTAAAACAAGGTTTGAACTATACAGGATTTTGTATGGTTTCCTGCCATATATATGCCATTTTGTATAGTAGGTGCCAGGATTTTGATTCCTAAAACGAATTCTTGTCGATTTTGATTTTGTCTTGGATTATCTGGCTGCAGCTCTCTTGTCTTAAAAATAAGGTAGAAACTATACCATGCCAGGATTTTGGTTCCTCCAAACAAAATTCTTTTCGATTCCGTCTTGGATTATTATCTGGCTCTTTGATTTTTAAAAAATAAAGTCTTCAGGATTTTTTGATTCCTCTAAAGCTATTCCGTCTTGGATTGATTATCTGGTGTATCTTCTTGAAGCTCTCTGGTCTTAAAATAAGGTTGAAACTATATTACGCCAGGAATTGATTCCTCCAAACGAAATTCATTTAAATTCCGTCTTGGATTATCTGGCGTCTCTTCTTGTTGCTCTCTGGTCTTAAAATGAGGTTCAAACTATACTATGTCAGGATTTTCATTCCCCCAAACGAAATTCGTTTTATTCCGTCTTGGATTGATTAACTGGCATGTCTTCTTGCAGCTTAAATAAGGTTGAAACTATACCACGCAACAACTTGTCACCTCTGTGGCTGTTATCCATCATGGTAACAAATGATGGCTGGCGGATTGCGTAAGGTATCTTTTTTTTTTGGCATGAAAGAATTTTTTTTCTTCTTATACTGGGTAGTGTGTGGTTTAGTTATTGAGGCGAAAGTGTTCGAACCTTTTTATAACAGTGTAGCCAGTGAACGAGGCATAAATATTAACTATGTCCCTCCGCCGTATTCATCACTATACTTGAAACGAGATAATCAATCACTTTTTAACGAGGTGTAATGTATATTTTACAGGATAAGAATAATTAAAAGCATTCTATTGAGAGTTATTTGTTAAGGGCATTTATTGATAAATGTACTAGAGTAACAAAGTAAAATTAAAACCCCTTTCTTTTTTTTTTTTTTTCCCCCTTTAAAAATTGGAAACCTTTTTAAGTTGCTCTTTTGGTTTATTTTTCGTTTATTGGTTTTTGGCATCAGCCACAGCTAAGTTTATCGCACTTATATTCACAAGTTTTTATTAGTGAATCTTGCGTTACAAAGACACCAAATTCTGCCATTCATTAAACAAAATTGTACAATAGACATGCTAAAAATAAGAAGAAAAAGTTGCTTTGTGCTTGCTGTTACTTTTTTTGGTTTATTTTGCGTTTATTAATTTTTGGCGTTAGTCACAATTACGTTGATCATCCTTAAATTCAAAAGTTTTTATTCAAAGTGAATCTTGCGTTACATATACACCAAATTCTACCATTAATTGAACAAAATTGTACAATAGATATTTAAAAAAAAAAAAAAATCTGTATTTGCATTAAAAAACTCACTATTATGTCATCAGTTTACTTAAATTTTTAAAATTTCCTCCCAAAAATCCCGCTGCTATTTAATAAAACACATCGTTATTTAACTTTGGTTTTGTTTACATAAAATTTTTACAAGAAGAAAAACCAAATTATAATGTAATAAATATATGTTATAGTTTAAAGATTAACTCCCTGGCACTACAGTCCATGTGGGACAATGGCCATCTGACTACTGGCAGATTCCAAAACTGGAGATTTTTCTTTTTAAGGGGTAGGATTGTCAGCCTTACGCCCAACAGTCATATTAGATCGGGACCTACAGTTTAAAGTGGATTCCGAACCACTACAAATATCCATTACACCACCAGGACTCGAACCCTGTGGCACAGAGCGCTAGTCACTCAGCCGTCAAGGCCCCATATTATAGGTTATACTCTACAATTTTATGGCTACATTCATTAAAAACTTTCCCCTCATAATCAGTTTTTATGTAATTTATTTTTCAGCCTCTAATTATGTTAAAATACATTAAAAACCTAATTAAATTCTACTTTTTTAATTTTCTAAATCTAAGATCTAATCAATGATTTAAAAAAAAATCTTTAGTAAATGAATTTAATTTATTATACTTCATTTTTAATTATTTTTTATGATGGATTGTATAGATGAACATGTGACAATTTTCATATTTGTTTAAATATCTTATAGGCATTTTTCCCTCTTCACTTAAGTTCAAGAAATCATAAGGTTGACCACCCCTGGTATAAATCTTATTTCTGTCTTGAGCACGCTATATTAGCAACTATCACATAAAGTGTTAAAGACATTTTTTGCATACCATCACATTGATGCTAATGCACGTTACCGAGTACTGAATATTTTTCTTACTGTCTGCTTGATCCAATGGCTGATATTGCTACGAACTTTGATTATATTAAAGGCATAAAATGTGGAATTTGAGACTAAAAAATAATAAAAATCAAGTACGTTAAAAACGGGTTTATCATTAATGTCGCGAGGCAAGATTTGAAAACAAGGAATTTTACGATTTTGACTTTGGGGTGACATACTTTTCCTTTGACCCATTTTTGAACGGTTGATTTTATTTTTGAAATTTGTCGCGCCTCAATATATGAACCGCTCAAGATGTCGTATCTCGGCATATGAACCGCTCGTGTTCAGCTCTAATTACGTATACACTCTTGGCATAACTGTACCTGTCGCTGATACCTCGCTTATCTAATATTTATTAAATGCAATGTTTGTCTGAACGGATGCAATAGTTATGCATGTGTTGATGTATTTTTATTTTAATATTGCTTGTCATGTTTTTATTTATTTTTCAGAATCCGTTGTGATGAGTTTTTTTTTTTTTTTTACATTATAAAAAATATATATATATTGGTTCTTTTAAAATTAAATGAAAAATAATTCTGGTATATTTATATTATTATTGCTTCGTATTTACAATTAACATTTTATCTAAGTGGGTAAATAAATAAAGCAGTACAAAAAATTCCAAAGAAATGAAAGATTAGAAATGTAAATTATTCTGTGCGTAGAGTATGCTTTAGAAAAAACAAACTGTTAAAAAGTATTTGAACTGCCAAACGATTGTTTATCGTATTCGCGAACGAAAGATCGTTTGGCGAAAAACATTTCGTCTGCGTATGAAAATTTGTGCTCCCTACCCAACTCCACCCTTCTTTTAATCATTTCTTAAAAAAATAATACTAGTAATAATAAGTTGTATCTAACAATTGAACGATTTAATATTTTATCTTAAAGAACGAGTTCTTTTTTTTTTTAAAGAACGAATCCTTTTATAAAAACGAATCCTTTTTTTTTTATAAAAAACGAATCCTTTTATTTTTTTATAAAAACGAATCTTTTTTTTTTAAAGAACGAATCTTTTTTTTATAAAAGAACGAAATCATTAATTCGCCTTGATAAACAATACAACTGAATAGCGTTTGAGATACGAATAATTTGTGAATCCATGATTCGATTGTGTTGGAATTTTGAATTTCTTTAATATATCAAAAGTATGGCAGTTACTTCTTAAAGGTTTCAAAAAATATATAGAGTAAACAATAAAAGAAGAAAAATACTAGTTAAATTTTTGTTGTACAGGTTTTTCAAATTTTATTATTTTATCTTATTGCAACATACATTCTTTCGTTTACAGTGAATTTTCTACAAAATTTTATGTGAAATAAATATGAAACAGATCATTCTGAGTCAACAAGTTCAGCATCTGGTAGTAAAAGCAACAATCCTTATCAGAAAATTGATAAGCCCGCTACAATATTATCAGAGAATCCACCTATTATCACTTCCATGCGCGAATCCAATCCTTTCACACGGTATGCAAGCCAAGAAAAAAAAACTTCCGTCTCGCTCTTTGTTTCTTCGACTTTATTCTTTTATTTAAAAGAAGTGGAAAAAAAATTCCGCCTCGAATAAAGACGCGCGTTGTACAGTGCCAGTTTTCCGGACCTAGCAGGAAGTGACGTCACTGGATGACAGGTTCATTAACTCTCCTTCTTTTTTATCTCTTGTTTTCTGGTCATTCATTGCTCCGATCGTCAACAACTCAACCGGCCGCGCTCGCCCTTGGGCGCTGACCACTGGGAGGGTTGTCTTTTGGCGAAAACATTTCGTCTGCGCTCCCAACCCCCTCCACCCTTTAAGCATTTCTTTAAAAAATATATATATTAAGTTGTATTTGAAAATCGAACGATTTAATATTTTACAATTTTTTTGGTCCGCACTTAATATTTCTCGCAACCTTTACTGCTAATGTCGTGATAAATGATTTAACTTTAACGTGATAAATATTTAAATTTAAGTGATAAATTGAACGTGATAAATATTTAAATTTAAGTGATAAATTGAACGTGATAAATATTTAAATTTAAGTGATAAATTGAACGTGATAAATGATTTAACTTTAACGTGATAAATATTTAAATTTAAATGATAAATTTTTTTTAAATACGAAAAATGTTGTATTTTAAGATTTTAAAAGGCAGTTCCGTTAATATTAAATCAACCCATACTCCAATGTAAAAGTAATAATTGATCAAAACTAGTCACTATAATTAAAAAGTAGAATTGTTAGAAATATAATTCGACTAATATTATCATTTTTTTAAGCTGCATTTAGATGGCTAAAGAATAATCTTGTCACATACACTTTTCATGGTCCTGATGACCAATTGGCTAGTGCTCTTGCCTTTGATATCACAGGCTTCAGGTTCGAATGCTGGCCGTGGTTTGTTTGTCAGTGGTTCGGAATCCACGTTAAACTGTTGGTCCCAGTTTAATTAGCCCTCGTGTGCGCAAAATGACCGTAGAGCGACAAACCAAACCTTAATCTTGGAAGAGATTAATATTAAATAGTTTGATAAAAAAAATTTATACCTCCTTTTTTTTTTTTTTTTTTTCCCCCTAATTAAACGTACAATAGTAACGTGTTAATACGTGACTTATTTTTATCAGTTTGCGATGTCATTCCTTACTCTTGAAGAAGAATCCTGCATTATTATTTTTTTTATTTATCTATGCCTCTAACAGTCTGCTTAATATATTAACTCTATAAATTATTTATTAGTACGAAATTCTATATGGATAATAATATCAAAATAATCTTAATTTGATATGTATAAAATCCATTCTTTTTTTAAAACTAACTGATGTTATACTATGACAACGATATTGCTGCCAAAGAGAGTTAACCTCTAGAAAAGACCTCTTTATTCCTTCGATTTGCAAGCGTTTATTCGACAAGGAGCCACCGACTCCAACGCTAATTAAAGGAATCAATAAACTCCGACCTCCCAAACCCCCAATTGTGGCCGCAGACATCCCAAACCTCAGATCAACAAATAAGAGATCATCACCAATGTTAATTAACAGGTGGGGTTGTTTTTCCATCCCGAAGACAGAATCCAATCCTTTTACATACGCCCACGCGTTCTTTCGCTGACGCATAGCAGCCACTGGAAAGTCGGGGGATTAATGGATTACTTGAAACAAATCATTAGCGAGAGATATAAGTGTTTTCACATAACAAAGCGTTCAACATTGAATTTCATTACGCTGGAGGTCTTAATTTCTGTTGCAGTTGGATTGGAAAATATGTTATCAAAACCATAAATAAATATACTGAGAATTGCTTTAGGGGAAGATCAACAATATTGATCATTATTAAGATTTGTTAGTGAATAACTTGAAAATGAAATGGGATCTGAAGTTTGAAATATGATCTTCATTCAATAGTTTAGCATTATTATAATGGTATGCATAAACTCCATGTTAAATTTTGCGAGTTTGTACTTTGTTAAATAAATGCTTATGCAGTTGGTGACGAAATTCAAATTTAGCGTCAGCGTCATTGTAAGCAGGTGCAATACTTTCTATTTACTGTGATAATTTAGAACAGACGTTGCAATTAAAGGTTTAGACATAGCTTCAAAGTTGCATTAATAAATTTTTGATTGATCGAGTTTTATAAACAGTTTTAAGAGTGAGGTACGGAAATAATTGCTGTCGAATAAAAACGCCCACGCAGTATCAATTTAAAGACTTTTGCACGAGAAAGGAAGTATTTAATAATATGTTGCTTGGAATTAAGTTATTTATTTTTTTTAAATTGTGCATTTGTTACAATCGCATTCAAACTCTTTGTTAAAGCTAGAGGAATCTTAGCGTACTACTTATAAAATGTGTATATCATCTCATTTAATCAAAAACTTGAACGCTTAATCAAATCTTTTCTTGAGGCCCATGTATAAGAGAGAAGGTGTAAACGTTTATTTACCTTTCTCAAAATTGCCTTTGTAACTTTGTTTCACTGCCTTTGTATACTTAATATAAACACTCTTTGTATATTGTTCAAATCTCTTAGACCAACTTTCAATTCAATTCAATTTAAGTATACTATAAAAGGGCATCGTATTTCTAAAAAGGTTTTCATTCGAAATTCCTTGAAATGCTTTTCATTCTTGTAGTATAAGATTTGGAATATTTATACTTTTAAACATTGAACATTTCCTTTCGTATTTATATTTTCTGGTGTTATACTGTTGGCATTATTTTCCTTAATATGTAAATAATTATGGCGAATTAGCAAAATTTGATGGTGTGTAACAAAAATTATTGATATTTTTATCAATTTCATTTGTGATTATTTTTTGATAATTATTATTTTCAATAACTAAATACTTGCGCATACTTGGGAACATTCGAAAACCTAGAAGTAAATTTCAAACTGGAAAGCTATAGTATGTAATTTTCGATGCACTTATATCTTTTTTTTTAATTGAAACTAATACCTGATGTGTTTTTGTAGGGGGCGGAAGTTGCTTCTTTGAGTTTTTTTTTTTTTGCTCTGCTCAAATTGCTGTTTTAGAGACATTTCATTTTAACCAACTTTATTCTCTGGCAGACGCGCTAACCTTCAGAAACTCAGAAAAACATTTTTCTGTGAAGTAAATGTATTCTTTCCATTGATATGTGTCTCTGAATGTTGGTTTCCTTTCTGCCACCCAAAAATAACACAAGTTGGCTTTTGCAATAGCTAAAATGCACATTAATTGCCCGCCACGCATTTGCTCGGCATGATATGTAATTAGCTAATAACAGCTCCTGTCTCGATCGTATCTTAAAATTAATTATCTGGAGAATGATCAAGTGATGGTGGTGTACAGTTTTGGATCGATCAATTGCAGCGCGGTTCAAATAGACTGCTTATCGGCAGCTGTGGATAAACGTTAAATTGTTATGACAGATAAAATTGAGAATCCTACTTTGTAGAGCTGGTCTCGGTCTGTATTGATCGTTGAGTTGAGAAGAATTAGGGTAAAAAGAAAAAAAAATTTCTGTTTGGGGATGCATAATTGTATTCTTGCCTTCCTGTCTTAGTTTGTTCTTAATTTTCTGATTTCAGTTACTCTGAGCACGAGATAAGTTGGAATCAAATACAGAAATAATTACCTTGTATGGCTTTTTGAGTTTAAATAGATTTGGCATCGGTTACTCAAGATCTTGATTAAACTTGATTTTGATTGATATTTTGGATAAAATAAACCAATACAAATTGTTGAAATGTGAATAAGTAGTTCCATTAAATCTTTTTTCAGTTATATATAGAGAGAGAGAAATATATAAATATAGAGAGATGTAGATATTGACATAATACAAACTGGCCGTTTCATCAGTTGGGAAAAACTTATGCATTTTAAGATATTTATGGTAATCGATTTGTAATTCTGTAGAAAAATTTCATTCATTTATCATATCTCTTCATTTTTACAATTTGTTTTTTTAAATCATTACAGTGACGCTAACGCTAAATTTTAAATTTAATTCTTTTTGTGTCACATGAATTTATTTAACTTGCGTGTACCAGTTGGTTCAACAGTAGGAGTTAGTATTGCAAAAATTCTTACTTTTCTTTCGAAAAACCTGTATTGGTTATGTCAGCATACTCATCTTCAAATGATAGTTATTCTAATTCTTTCATAGTTATTTTAAGTTTGGAAAATTAATAAATATTCATTTCGATATAAAAACATCAGTATCCATATCAAATTACCATGTTGGGAAATGAACTCCTTTTGTGATAAATAGTTCTGTTTTATGCTATTCTTCATATTATGTAGTAAACATTATTGTTTAAAAATAAAATCTTTACTTACGTAATTTTGTTTCTATCTAAAACGAATATCGAAAGTGGTTTAGACTAAAAAGCGATTGTTCCGACATTTGTGTCTGAATTAGCTACATTAATTTTACTAGGTTTAAAGTTTGAAACATCTTAAAAATGAGATTATATGCACTGAAATGTAACGCTTAGTGTTTATGCAATAATAAAATATTCATAATTCCCAATTCTCTTATCATTGCATGCTTCTGAAAGTGTTGGAAGACACTTCACCTATTACTAGCAGGCTCTTATCCTATTTATGCTGTCAAGTGAATAAACAAGTCGAAATCGATACGCGCTAACTCGACTTTCTCTTTATGCGACCAAAGTGCGTTTTCCATTGGCGTGGTGGGAAAACTTAACACAAAGGTCTTGGAAGAGTCCGCAATTCTTGATTTAGGTGACGTTTTTCCCACCAAGGCTTGGCTCGTCGATTGATATTAGTGTTTTCGGTTTGAGCTGCAGCTAGTTTGTCAGTAAGTGAAATCTCCTGTGTAATTATATGATTATTTTTTTTAAATTGGGAATTATGAAATCGCATGCTTTTGTTGCGACATTCTTTATCTTTTCTGGTATCGGAATCTTCATTTTCTTGTAACATATTGATCTAGATGATAAATTACTACGAATTCTTTGTGGTTTTCTGCATTATGCAGTTGTCTATTATTTTTCCAATTTAGTACAATTAAAAAAACTTCCATCTAAAGAAATACCACCAGCTTTCGCGAAAAATAGAAAACGTTAAGTTAATGTTTTTAAATAATTAAAGTATTGGGTTTGTAAAAAAATACATTCGGTTTTTACAATGTACTTAATTGGTGAAAACCGAAATTACTTTTTGGCTAACCCCAATAACATTCAATCTTTTTCAGTAATGTGCAAAAATTAATTTATTGCCTGTGTTACATTTTATCAAAAAGAATTGTTAGTTTGTTACTTAAAGAAGGATAGGGGTTTAATGGATAACCTTTTTTCCATAAAGATTTTTATGCAGCAGTGTGTATTTAACAAAATTATATTTAAATCTAATCTCTAATAAATCATTTCAACACACCTATTGATAGTTATAAGTATTAAAAAATCTGTAAATGAACATTTTAATGAAAAATTCAATTAAAAAATGTTTAATTACTTGATAATAATAAATCGCAGTTGTGTTGGTGAGAATTTTGTGATTAAGGTGGTGACCATTTCCATTAGAAGGTCGTAGTGTTAGGCTTTTTTTGCCCATACCAGTGTGTTAGGCTTTCGCTCTAAAAAGGTGTATTGTAAATACGTACTTTGTATTTCTCTTGTTGTTCAGTGACTGCTTAATGAGTTTCATGTACTGGATATCCACTTTCATAAATTTTAATGATTTTAATATATTGTTCTTCTAAACGTGACACTATACTGAAACTTATAAATGATTTGAAAGAGAATTTCATTTACTATAATTTTTATAACTGCTAGAAATGAAAAAAAAAAATTATTTATAGGCTTTCCAGACAAGCTTTTTAATTTTGAAATCGTGAAAAAAAGTTTATTATTATTTACAATGCTAATTAACTTTCATTTCCTCATGTTTTGTCGGAATTATAATTTCTGGTAGGTAATATTTTGAGAAATACGTAAGCATATAATAAGAAAGACTTGATATCGTTTTTATTTATTTTCTGTATTCTTGAAAATTATGTTCATTACGTAAGATGAGATAATTGCAACTAATCACAAGTAAAATACGGAAGTACTTTTATGATCTCCGAAAGAGAAACCTTGAAATATTTACCTTTTCCTTTAAATAGGTTATTTCAAAAGACTGACAAATTTCAATGGCGTTCTTTTCCTTGGGAAAAACTTTTGTATCCACTTAAGTTCTGTAATTATTTATGCTAACTATTCTACGCACAAAATTCCTATAATTTTAATGCTCTTGATTGTTAGTTTTTTTAATTTCTACACTGTTAAAGTTAGATGGATCATTATGTTAATGATTCGTGAACATGATCGATTAAACAGTTGTTCATTTTTTTAATCATTATCTCGAAAGAAAAACACCTTTGTACCTAAGTCAGTGGTTCTTCAAACTTTTTGAAGTCGGGGCGCATTTAAAAACCTACAAATAACTGTAGGCGCCCTATATGTAAATTTGTGAGAAATAAGCACCCGCTATTAACGCCTCGCAGTTTTATATCTAAATGGTCAACTCCACAGAAAACTATTCACAGACAGCGGAGTCTCGGGGTGTGCCATGGGAATTTTTTTAACTTTGACAATCTCATAGACTTAGCGTTTCTAGTATCCAGCCATGGAAGTTTCTGCTCAAAGTTTTCCGAAACCATTTTTGGCGCATTATTGCTGTTTGGCGACTCTTTTGTAAAGAAGGAAGAAACGCAATCGGAAAGGTTAGTTGTTTGTAATGAAACTGCCTTTGAATGGGATAACTGACAAGAAAAAGGGCAACCATACAACTTTTTTTATTCTTGGCACATATTTCTCAGGGAGCATCACTGATCTAGAATGTAGAAATTTGAGAACAACTTTTTTAGAATATAGAAATTTGAGAACAACTTTTTTAGAATATAGAAATTTGAGAACAACTTTTTTTTAGAATATAGAAATTTGAGAACAACTTTTTAGAATATAGAAATTTGAGAACAACTTTTAGAATATAGAAATTTTTTTTAGAATATAGAAATTTGAGAACAACTTTTTTAGAATATAGAAATTTGAGAACAAATTTTTTAGAATATAGAAATTTGAGAACAACTTTTTTGGAGAATAGAAATAGAAATTTGATTAACATATTTTGTAGAAAAACTAGAATATGATTTACATATATAGATTTACTATCTAGTTTTTTAATATAATAAAATTGATTTTTCAAATGAACCATGGACTACTCTATTTATATGTAACATGTTGTAATTATCAACCCTATAAGAAAAATGTTTCATAGGCTTTTTGAGATAACTTAATGGCATAATTATGTTAAATTTTTTACCTCACTGCGCATGCTTATTATTTAACTGTGTAAAACAGATCTGATGTGAGTGGTTAGCTTCATTTTGAAAGTATGCAAAAATTATTTTAAACGCAAGATTTAATGCCTTAATAAGAAAAATTTTGTGATAATTTGTTAATGACTCTTATTTAAATTCTATCGATATAGACTGACCTTGTACCAGAGATCAAGAAACTCCTGATTTCTGTCCTTTGTTTTCATTTGATAACAAGATATCGATAGCTAAAGTAGAAATAACTTTTTGTTGCATGCTAAGTTAATTTTTACGATTCTGGGAAAATTGCTATCTTTTCTGTTTTGCTTTCATTATACTTTGATCCCCTTTGTTTAGCATTTTCACTTCATAAGGTGGAGTCAGTGAGTTGTTTGTTGTTGAATTTGTGAATGTTGTTTTTTGAAGCAAGATTTTAACCCCTGTGAATAATATATAAATAATTATTATACATTTGTATTATATTAAGTCAACTACTAATTTCGTGAAAGATGTTTGTAAAAATTTCACTTTTTAGATTTGTTAGGTGAAATAATCTTTTAATTCCCCCTTTTTCCCCCTCAACACAACTGAGGATTTTACTTTGAGAAATTAGTTACAATAAGCTATCTTATGACCTGAAGGAAAATAGTTTGAAGAACTAATAATATCTTCTTCACATATGGTGGCCAATTGGCTAGCGCTCTGGCCTTTGCTATCACAGGCTTCATATTCGAATCCTGGCGATGGCATTGATGTTTGTTAGTGGTTTGGAATCCACTTTAAGCCGTAGGTCCCGGTCTCATATGACCGTAGATCCTCACAGAGACCAATCAGATTTCTCACCCACATCATTCCCAAACTGTAAAGTGGCAACTCAGCTCTAGGCACAGTGATGTGGTGTAGTAGTGAGTACTATCAAAGAGTAGGTTACAATCCACTGTTAAAGAGTAGGTCTCGGTCTAATTAGCCTAAAATGTGAAAAAAAAAGGAACGTAGAGCGACAAACCAAACCTTCACGTATGGTGAAAAGTTATTTTTCGGTTATCGTGGATAACCAAAAAAACTGTATTTAAATATTTCATCTATTTAAAATTTATCTTTAATTCAATCTTGAAAATTATTTATTCAAATTCGTTTTCTTTTACAATTGTATTAATTAACATACATAAATTTATTAGTTTGGTGGATGTTACTTTTGGATACTTAAACTAAGTGCTTTATACTTCACAGTATATTTGAACTTGAATTAAAATAGTCTTGAGTTCATTAACAAATGATTGTGATGTTGTCTTATTTATATTAAAAAAATTCTTTAAACTCGTACTTAATTAGAAATTTTTCAGACCCACAATTATTATTCATTTAAAACAACTCCCCATAAATAAATAGATCCTAAGTGGTTCGCTAATAAGTTGAAAAAAATTCCTATGATTTTGATTATAAAAAAAAAAATTAAACAAACCATGTAATAATTTTTAAAAAACAAAGCGAGTTAAAACAACCTTTCAAACAACCAACCATATTGAAAGTTTTTTTTTTTTTTTTTTTCCTTAAATGGAAAAAAAAAGAGAGAAAAAAATTCCCGTACGTGAAGCACCGATTGCAGCCATAAGGTTTAAATAACAGTCATTTTCTACAAACCGTATAATTTGTTAACGCCCCCCTCACTACCTCAACTCAATCTTCTTTCCGAGGTGTTTTTATTTATTCTTTGTGTGCAGTCACGCTCTTTTCGTTGGTCTTCTTTTTTTCTCCTTTTTTTTTCCCTACGCCAGCGGGTTGGGCTATTTAATTAGCGGTCTTAGTTCTTGAGAATCAACTAATTTGAGTTTTCCCATACGTATCGATAGGACGATCCCCCGGTTGTCAGAAAGATTTAGGGGACGGAAGTGAAGTTTCGTAACCAGATCAATAATAATAATTAGAACGAATCGTCTTCGCCTTTCGGTTATTTGTGTAATGAATGGATGGATGCTTAATTGCGAGCGGTCGCAATCGGGGTATAGTTATGGCTGCCGGTATGGGCTTCTGAAATTTGAATGCGGTCGTGATTTCTGCTGTTGCCTTGCCGTGTTTGTTTTGCTTTTCGATTAGTTGTTGAGAAATTTCTTAGATATTAAATCCTTTAGTCGTTTGCATTTCCTGTGTTTATTCTTAGTGGCTTAATAGCTTCAGTTAGTATGCTATGTAAGTAAGTGCAATCGGAAGGATGTAATATCATTTAAGGTGCATGCTTTTAAGTTATTTTATAATACTGTCTTACGATAGATATTTAAGATAATTATTATAAAAAATGTGGGCTGATTGCCTAGTGACTGGCGTTTGGTGCCACAGGATTTGCCCGGCGGTGCCATGGTTGTTTGCATTTGGTTCTGAATCCACTTTAAACAGTAGATCCCGGTATAATATGGCTGTTGTGCGTAGGGCTGACAACCTGGCCCTTTAAAAAGAATCCAAATACAACAGACAGCGTTTGAAATACAGTTCACGACATATATTCTTTTAAAATGTTGACAAACTTTAAGCATAGGAAGTTCATATTTTAATTCACAAACAGTTGTTCATTCAATATATTTTATTCAAATTCAAACTTTAAAAATTTTTCTTTTCTTTAAAAAAAAAAAAAATGCTTTTATTATTTTTAGGATGAAAGATATTATAAAAAAAATTTAAAAAAAAAAGTATAGATTTCGATAATAACATACAACAGCAAATGTAAACAAACATAAACTTGAAGCATAGAAAAGTTCAAAGTTATGATTCACAACAGCAACATTTCTTTTAGTATATTTTATTCAAATTCAAACTTTTAAAATTTGTCTTTTTCTTTAAACAAAATGTTTTATTTTTTAGGATGAAAGATATTACAAAACAAATAAAAAAAAAAGTATAGATTTCGATAATAACATACAACAGCAAATGTAAACAAACTTTCAGACAAAAAACTTGCAGCCAGATTTTTTATTAGATCAAGTGATACCAACAATTAAATTTTAGTTAGCGATGAAAACACTATTTAATGCTATATCAGAGTAAGTTTTACAGTCAATATTGAGGAAATATTGAAGGTAAACATATTGAAACTATTTTTTCCGATTACGAAAATCGTACTTCCGGCTCAAAAACTCGTCTCCAAGAGAAGTTTAAACTAACAAAACTTTAGTTCTAAAAAAAGATAGAAACAAACTGTGAAGATATTTAGAAAGCTTAAAATACAAGCTTTTCAAAATGTAAAAATTGTAAGGTCGATATGTTGGTCGAAATCGCATTTTAAAGGTGTTTGTGTACCATAAAGAAAATCGTAAGAAACTGACTTACATAAATAGGATTTACCAAGATGTCGAACTCTTCCCGATAGTTGAGTTAAAATAGCAATCAGCTTTTTCTTTTGAACAATTATTTCGACAGTTTAAGATATTTAATTCTTTATTCAGATAATTTTTGCATAATAACGCATTTGATACTTTTAACATGTTTATTGCGTAAGAAATTAAAAAAAAAAAAAAAAAAAAAAACAGTGTAATATACTGTTTTGCTGTGATTTGTTTTTTCTGTACTTCGAATGAACATTGAAAAACAAAAATAGTGTAATAAACTGTTTTAGCCGTTATTTGTTTTTTCTATACTTCGAATGAACATTGAAAAAAAAAAGTAGTGGTTTTTTTTTTTTTTTTCCTATGCTTCGAATAAAACATTGAGGAAAAAAGCAATGTTATAGACTGTTTTAGTCGTTCGTTTATTGATACTTGAATGACCTTTTACTGACCTGTCATTTTACTTGGCATTAAAAATGTCTTCTCTTCCGATTGTTGAATTAATAGATTAATATTTGGAGTTAACGATTACCGTAGATTAATAGATTATAAACTTTTTTATAAAGATTAAAAGATAAAATTACGTTTCGCCTAACTAACTTTTGACTGCATTATTATTAATAAAGCATTCGAATGCTTATTTTTTTCAGTTAACTATTTTTCTTTTTATCAAAACACTTCTCTAAAAGAGACCGGAGCCTCTGTGGTCGCTCGGCAACACTCCCACCACCCACTTCTAGAGGCATGTCGAAAAGGCACCTCAATCCCCATAAAAACGAAGAACCTGGCGTTGAATGCAGAACGTCGTAAAGTGAAACCCCTGTCCTTCCAACTCGCTGGAGCGAATCGACCATGAATTGTACTTCCGGTGGACTTCGGAAAACGACAGTGTTCTTCCCCTTCGGAATTCCATACCAGACCGGGGAGGAGGAAGGGAAAAAAAAAGAAAAGAAAGGGAGATGACTTAGTGATTTTTATCAGCTCTAACGAGCTGTAGTCACTTTTCTAGAATTTCAATTAAACTGGTTTTCTTTCTCCCTAAAGCTCTTTAAGAGAGGCTTTACTGTACCTTTCTTTATGCTGATAGCGTAAATTCGAATGTCTTTACTGCACATGTTACTTTGTGCAGGAGGGGGCGTTCTTTAATTAAATCGTTGATAGGTTTCGTTGAAGATTATGTACAATACCAATCCTATTGATTCTTTGAGGATCGAATATTTTTGGAGCCCTTTTCAAATAAGCCATAAACTGAATGATATTTATATTTAAGCCTTTATCTTTATTCAAAATGTAAGGATTGCCATTGAAGTTGGATTTTCTAGATGCCACCTTAATTTGAAACGAACACCCTAGGGGCGACATCTCAGTGTGAACACCCCAGGGGTGTTCACACTGAGGGGACAGATCATAGAACGACAAACCAAACCGTTTATTTCAAAATTATTTTAACTCTTTAGAGTCGGAAGCAAAGAGTCGTGTCCCCCCCCCACACACACACACACACTTTAGGCTAATCAGACCGGGACCTACTGTTTAACGTGGATTCCGAATCACTAACAAACATCTATGCCACCGCCAGGTTGAAATAAAGAGATGATTTTGAATCCATTTTAACTGAAAATGAAGAACTGGCTTATGTTTTATTCTTTTGCGGTATATGGAATTCGTAAAAATTTATTTCAATTATCATATAGTCTTTCAAAATTATTTTCACAATGTAGAGGGAAAAATCATTGATTATAAATGTTATTTCAGTTTATTTGTAATTATGACACACTCATTATTATTATTATTATTATTATTATTTGGTGATCAGTACAAAGAGTTAATATGCTTGTTTTATTTTTATTTTTAAATTTAAACATATACCAAGTTCCATATTCTAATCTTTTCTTTTTTTTATATTAACAGCCAAAGCTAAAGCGCCAAGCCGCTTCTCCTTGTTGGATTGTGCTACAGATAACATCGACAGTCAGCCTAATAAAAGGCACTGTCCTGATCCTTGCGAATCTTTCTCCAGCTCTGTGCAGCAGCAGCAAGTCCAGCACCAAGCCCAGCAATCTCAAACCCCGGGTTGCAAAGCTATTCTGTTCAGATAGTTCAGCAGTTCGCCAGTTCCAGTGCTCCACAGACTCCCACTGCAAACAATACAAACCAACTCGCCTGTGCAATGCATGAACAATGGGTTGTTAACAGCTTCCAGTTCACCTTTGGCGTCTACTGCAGGGCCTTCGGCTAGTCCAGGTTGTGTTGCATCTGGATCTGCTGATAGTGGAAATCAGTTAACCAACCCCCGTTCCAAGTACTTCTAGTGGAATAACTGCTGCATCTACAAGTACAAATGTCGAATGTAAGCCAGAACCTGTCGTGGAATACCCTCAATGCAGTGTGAATGGAACTCTTCCTCCTCTCCCAGAACTCAATAACCAACTGACTAGTGCCAATAATAATGTAAATACCACAACAACAT
The DNA here is from genome assembly GCA_021605095.1 of Caerostris extrusa. Lineage (NCBI taxonomy): Eukaryota > Metazoa > Arthropoda > Arachnida > Araneae > Araneidae > Caerostris > Caerostris extrusa. The sequence continues at coordinate 221,869 of BPLR01006857.1, forward strand.
CGTCTACAGCAGCTACTGCAGGCGACAGATTCTCTGATTCCTTAGCTAATCTTGGTTTCCCTGACGATTCTGGAGATGCCGTTTTCCATCCCGGTCTTTTGCAGGATCTTATCGATGACGTTTTTTACGACCACGAATCAGAATGATTTGATGAAAGGTTTTAACTTTGTTGACAACCTTGGTCTTAAAGATTCTCCTGAGGATGAAAAGGACTCCCTGAAGCCAATACTGGGCTTAAATAATAAGCCTCTGCAAGACAGATCCCTAAGTCATTTTCCAGACCCATCTAACAATGATAACTTATTTTCTATGAACCCGACACAGCAAATGTGTTTGACTTTCCAAGCACAGAAGTTAACCCCAATGTTGCTTCACAAACTATGCCAAATAATTCCAACAACGTCCAGTCGAGCTTTTCATCTAGCCGAATTGGATCATATACAGCCACTTCGCCGAGTATGTCAGGAATGGCCAACAGTGGTCTAGGTCTCGATTTTAAGTTGACAGAACCAAGTCCCGCGGCACAAACTCTTAAACAAATGGCTGAACAGCATCAAAACATGCAGCAAAAGCAACAGCTTGGATTGGGTGTTAGCCCAAGATCTCCCTTTGGATCAGAAACTTTGTCAGACGCTTTGTCAAATATTCGAACTAATTGTTTGAGTAGATCGCCAAACTCAATGAATACACTCCAAAACAGCCCTACTGGAATGTACCAGCCAATGGGTTATCCGCAGCAGCAACAGACATACTCTGCACCAAGTAGTTCTGCTGTGAAGCAAGAAATTGTAACGCCAAATACGCCAATGTACCCTCCGAATATGACCCAACATATATCGGAGATGGAATTGCACAGGAGGAGGCAGCAAGCTATGCAGATGCAGCAGAACCAAATGGGTAACCTAGCTGTTCCTCCCTTTTCTCATAGTCCAGATCAAAAGCGCCAATATCACGGAAATCGACAGTTGCCAATGTATAATGATCCATCCCCTGGACACCAGCCCAACGATGGCGGTGCCAGTGCCAGTAACAGTCCTGTGCCACATCATTCCGGACAGTTCTTGAGAAGTGTGTCCACTCCAGGAGTCACACCACCCCTCAAGGATTTGTATCCAGCCCTTCCCCATCCGGTGGATCAATGCATCCGAATCAAGGTCTCCTGATGCAGCACACAGCCACTAACCAGCAGCAACTGCAGGTAATATTTTCAGCTTTTTAACATTAACTATTTCATAAATTATGTGATGCAAAAATGTAGTAAATTGATTACTCGGAAAGAAGATAAGTACTTAGTAGAGAATAAAAGGGTTTTGTCGCTATGTTAGTATTTGAGTATAAAATAATGTTCTTATTTTAGAAATAATTTCTAATTGGCCACCTAAGAAATAAGTTACCAGTCTATATACTATTGTGTTGTTTATAAAATAAAGATTTCATTTTTTTACCTAATTGCATTTTGAGTGTTAAACGATGTTTTGAATGGTCATATTTTGGAACATTTTATAGTATATTATATATTTTGAATTTTAGAAATTAAGTTCTCATTATTTTGCTCATTCTAAAAAGATTATTGGAAGGGGGAGGGAATATCAATCCAAAAAGTCCTGTGTGAAACTGGCCTATTAAAATATAACCGAGTTGCTTCGTGGTTGTTCTTTCAATGTAAACACTAATTTTAAGGGTGGAAGTTTAAATATATAAAAAACATTGACACAACTATCAATTTTAATGGGTTTTTTAAATGTTTTAATACTTTCTGATGATTTATTACCAATAGTATTTATTAACACACAGTTTTTAATGGTGAATTCGAATAGTAATGTCCAGCGTGTTTTATTATACTCGAAAATTATAATACCATAATATAGATATGTTATATCACGAATAGGGTAAGTAATAAGAATGTCACAAACTCAAAAGGTGGTATATAAAAGTAAGTGTACTGCATTTCTTTACATGTGTTGTTCGTTACTCCTACCTTCTAAAAATGAAACCATTCTAAGATTAAATTTTAATAACACATCATTATTAATGGAAGTCATTAATTCATTGACAATGATCATAAGTAAGGGTTAATTAAATTTCTAATACGGTCATATCCCACTGTATATTCCCATTTCATAACCTTAAAGGTAAGTGACTTATAAATGACACTTTTCTTTTAAATAAAAGCAGATTGATTCTAATAGTATACGATTACTTTTCCACTATCTCTAGTTTATATCATTATGTCTGGATCTTAAAGAACCGAATTGTCCCTTGGGTATTGTTTCTGGAGATTCGATGGGTATTTTTTTTTAATGCCCTATAAGCGTTTCAGCCTATTAGCTTTCCAAAATTTAGGGATATTAACCATAAAAGATAGCCATTAGAGAGTTGCCCATCCTCTTTTCTTTGTTGTTTGTTTGTATGGTGTTTTTCTCTTACCCTATCTCGTCCGGTATTTAGACGGTTCGAGTTATGGGCGAAGAAACAAAAGGATTGTAGTTCATCACATAAATCCTCTTTACCTTGAAGAGACTAGTGGACTCTTAAAAATGGTGAAGATCATTCGTTTGTGTTTTCTTCTTGCTTGTGCCATTTCGGATAAAGAAAATACAAAGGGTAAAAAGGTATAAATAAAGCTGTAGGCGGTTCGCATTCCAACTGCTCGATCCCATTTACCGAAGATTGTTCCGTCACGATTTTCGGAAGTCGGAGATTTCTGGTTTCATTTTCTTTTGTGTCGTTAATTGATTTTTCCCCTTCTTTCTTTAATATGTTGTACACTTTGGGATGGTTGAAGTCAGAATTATTATTATTTTTTTAATCTAGCATGTTGGGCAAGCTAACATCCAGGGATCTGTAATGGTTAGTCAACTACACTGAACACGTCTTGAATTTTCCTTGATAAAACCTAATATGTTGTATAGACTAGCTCGAAGAGATCTTATAATGGTTAAGTCAGCTGCACTGAACACGTCTAGAGTTTTCCTTGAGAAATTTTTTTAATCTAGCATGTTGTGTACAGATTAGCTCAAAGAGATCTTATAATGGTTAGTCAGCTGCACTAAACTTGTCGAGGTCTTCCTAGAAATTTTTTTAATCTAGTATGTAGTACTGACTAGCTCGCATAATGATTAGTCAGTTGCACCGAACTTATCGAAGAGTTTTTCTCTTGAAAGATTTTTTTTTTAATCTAGCATGTTGGCTACTGTAATTAATGCTTCACGTTTTCTTAGCGGCCTGGTGGCCAATTGGCTAGCGCTCTGGTCTTTGGTACCACAAGATTCAGATTCGAATCCTAGCTGTGGCATGAATGTTTGTGAGTGGTTTGGAATCCACATTAAACTGTAGGTCCCTGTTTAATTAGTCTAAAGTGTGCAAAAAATGGCTATAGAGCGACAATCCTAACCAATCACGTTTTCTTATAGTTATTAATATGAGAAACAGATTTTCGCTAAAATCTTTCGTTTCCTGTAGAATCCAGTTTTCGCTCATTTTTAAACCGAATTTTAAGAATAATATTGCTCTATAAATTGTAAATTAGCTCTAATATCAGCGTTTAATTAATGTTTTTTATGAACTTGAGTTCCTATACAGTTTGAAATAATTTCTTGAAGTTTTGATTTAATGCATAGTAATAACGCTATGTGTGCATTTCTTATTTATTGGGTTGGCAAAAAAAATAATTACTGTGTTTACTATAAATAAAGCAAAAGAACATCTTTAAAAGCTTTTTTTGATTTTATGTAGTTCTTTTCTTCTTTAAATGCATTATTCGGATGTTAAATATTTGGCTAGAATAGAAAATGAATTTGAATTGGCTTCCGTTTTTGAATGATGATATGTGCATCAGCTGTTTATGCCGCTAATGGTATCCGGAACCGTTATAAAATAACTTTGTAATTTCTTATAGTGGACTTCGCATTCAATCGCATTTCACGCTCTGGTAAAGCGAGCTCAAGAAGAATCGAGCTCCTAATTGTTCGCGAATCCTATACCTATCAATGTATTGTTCAATAAGTCGATAACTCTCTGGCATACCTGAATTATCAGCTCAATCATAACCTTTACGAAGTAACTGGAACGCGACGCTATTGGAAAGTTTGTAATCAAGAAACGAAAGATTTCTTTTTTTTTTTTTTTTTTTTTTTTTTTTGTGTTCGTTGGTATGATTAGATATTCCTTGAGCATAGAGGCTGCATAGATAAAATATTCAATTTCAAAAATAGTTCTGTTAGATTTTGTCATTTATCGAAAGTCCAAATTAGTGAACCATTAACTGTGTTCGTGTCTAATGATTTTAAATTATTAACTAAATTTCACAAATTTGATTTTCTTTGCACAATGGTTTTTCATGTCTTAACCCATTTCCGTAGTACAGGGAGAGAGAGAGTTCTGGATTCATATGGCTTTCCAAACGAAAGTGTATGGTATTTATTTTATTTTAATTCATTTATATGCAATATGGATCATTGCATGCATTGCGAATAGTGGTGTCTGGTAAGTTGCTAGGCATTCATATCTCCACAGAAGATGATTTGATGAATTTTCGTTTGCCCTACTCAACGTGAGTGTATGAAGCTGGATTCTCACTAGATATTAAGATCTCGCATCGTAGAACGTCAACTATTCAGAAGCCTGGGTGATCAGGCTTTCTGATTGGCTGACGTTCTACAACATGGGGTCTTGGTATCTGATGGGAATCTTAACTACTGGGTTTAAGCTAGATTCCCATTTGACACATTCAGGCTGAACTGTTAACTCAGGTTAGACAATGTCAATTTTGGCTTTTTTTTTTATCACAGATGCTTCTTCGGAAGAAGTATATCTTTTAATTGTTTTACCGGATGCGTTTTTCAGAGGTAACTGTTAAAAATTGCTTGTTCTACTTAAAATTTTCAAAAGTGCTTTTTCAAATTAAAATATATAACGAGGGTTGCTTTAACGCCTGCAGGATGGGTTTCAATTTTATTTTTCTAGATTCAGATTTGCCTATGGGTTAATCTGCCTATGATCAAAAAGAGCTCTTTCTCTCCTCCAAGAACCAATTTTTGTATGCCCATATCTTTGAGGCAAGTATTTGAACTTTGGCATGAGGACTTAACTCCTCCTAACAAAAGTAAATTATGAATACCGTATATTTCCGAAAATAAGCCGAGAGTGTTTTTTTTTCCAAACAATTTCTTGGAAAGTTCAAAACCCGTATATAAGCCGAATGGGAAGGGGGAAAGTTCTTGTAACGTTCAAACATGTCGCCATGAGCGGAAAAATGTTGCCAAGTTGATAAAATGGGTGGGATATTTTCCAATCAAATCGCTGTAAAGTAAAATGTCAACGGCAATAGTTGTAACTCAGTTAACCCTATCTGAAACTAGTACATTCTTTATATTGCTGGCTTTTAGCATTGTCGCCAAAACGGAATTTTTTCCCCCAACTACGTCGAGGGCTGGGTCATATTGGCTATGTCCCTGCGAGCAGCCCAATACAAACTAGCCTTGAAGAAGGCATTTCGTGTTGGCTGCACCGACGAACGCTGTTACTTATTTAGCACTACTCAGGGGGCACGTGTAGTTGAAAGATATACTACGGGCGCGAGTAACACTACCCCACAACGCTGTATGGTCAAATGCGACTGGGACCTATGGTTTAAAGTGGATTCCGAGCCACTACAAACATCCATAGCACCGAGCGCTAGACACTCTGGGCCATCAGGTTCTAAAAAACCGAAAAATCTAATGTCAACATTTTTGAAAATAAAACAACTCATTTGTTTAAAACGAAAAACTCATTTCATTTAAAATTACTTTTTGTCTATAAACATAAGAAATATAAACAAAAAAAAATAAGTGCTATATTTGGCGATTTATAGCTTGCTCCTACGTTTTCTGCGAGCTGAACGCATCGATATACAAGCTGGCCCTGATAGCTTTTAAAAACTCTTGGCTTATACACGGAAATATACGGTACTTCTTTTTCATGTAAACCTATATAAGAATTTATTTTTGAAACTGTACACCTAATATAATAATTATCACATTGTGATTTACTAACTCAAATATAGTATTGGAAAAAGTTTGAGACCTCCATCGAAATTCTCAGTAAAAACCATTTTGCAAAATATGTATATACTTTTTTTTTGAAATGTTTCTGAAAAATAATTAAATGTACAAGTTTTACCTTGAAACTGTTAGAAAACAAAATTATATTAATATTTAATTTTAATTAAAAAATTGTCTTCTTAAGATAAATTTATTACTAGATTAAATGAATTTTTACTGACTGGATTATAATTAATTTTGCTGTCTCGAAATTTGAAGGGTTTATCTTGTAGAAACGTAGGCCAAAGAAAATCTTAAGATTCAGAATTAAACACTTACGCTATTTGGTATCATTTATCAAATCTATGCCATTAGGTAGAAGAAAAATAACCGAAACTTCATAAAAGTTTTGCAGTGGCAGGAAATGCTGTTAATCTTAGACAATCCACCTTTTTGATAATCAAATTTTCACTTGAACTTTATTTTGCAGCATAGAATCGTAAAAATGTGTTAATTTTTCGAACATATACATTGGACAAAACATCAAATTCCAACGCATAATTTTTATATGTGGTGAAAATTTGTTTATATGGTTGAAAAGTAACCCAGGGTAATAATCCCAATGGTTTAGATATTATTGGCAAGAATTTCGTTGAACTGCCAATCTTTTAATCCTGTTCAAGTATCTTTTAATCCTGATTTGAGTGAGCTTTGATTATAATGCAAACGTGTAATCTAGATTCGATTTTCGAAAAGCTTAAAACTCCATGGCAATTATTATTTTTTTTAAAGACAAATTACCAAACTTGGCCCTGTTGCAATACAATACCTTTAAATGTAAATTAATCAACTAATGAATGATTAAAATGATAACATTAATACTGGAGTTTGCCTTTGGCTTGATTTAAAGCTTTTAATGCATATAAATTCTGCAGATGTAAATAATAAAACTAGATTTTCAAATTGAAAAGAGCAGTTTTAGATTTACAGAAGCAAAAAAATCATTTTCTTACACACACACAAATATTTTCCAAAAGTGACTTTAGCAGTGTATCTAAATAGAAAGATTTAAAAATTCAATATTCGAAACAAAACCATTTAAAAATGCCATTCAGTGTAGCTATCTCAAATTTATTTCAGCCCACTTACATATAAAGTAAAAACTGTTATTTTTATTGATAAAATAATGTGAGTTATTGTTGGCAATATTGATACTTTTTTTTTAAAGAATTTCGCCTGTGGTCTCGAAAACTTTTTTCCACCCTAATAAAAATATTTGATTTTTGGTGAAAGATGTAAAATTTGTTAATGGTGAAAAATTATAATCTCAGTTTTATTTTATGTGCTGAGTAATTAAAAATTCTATTATTACTGATTTTTTTTTAAAAATGCTCCTAAAATACAGGCATTTTTTTCATATATTTAGCCTCCCTTTCCTAATTATAGCTGAATAAATTTGTCTTGAATATATTTATGCTTGTCTTTTATGACTTTAACTGTATGTATTAGAAAAAAAAGTAGAGAAGATTACATTTCAGTAAATATATACAAAAATGGAACTCATCTATGGATTTTTTGAATGATTGGGTCTTTCGTTGACAATTCACTTGTTCTTTTTTTTTTTTACCTCTGTATTTAGAGATAGTAATTTTCAAGGTGACTTAATTGTTGTTGTTGTGATTGGCAGAAATAAAATATCACTGATTTTTGTCTCAGTCAAAAGTAAGGTAATCAGAAACATTTTTTTTTTTTTTAAAGTATAATAACTAGCTAAACAAGTAATATATATAAAAAAAAAAATTTTAAAGTCAATTCCTACTTTTTTTTTCATTATATTGCAGAAAGTCCTTTATAAATAATTTGCATTCATTTTTTAAGTATATTTGGCGCCATCTATTGGTAGATATATGCAACTTTAATCTAAAAAAACTAAATTTAATTACTGAATTAATATTTGAAAAAACTGTATTAACATCAAGTGTCATCCACTACAAGTTGTATGAAGTTGTACAAGTTGTTAAAAAATGTATTTTGAACTTGAGTGGATGAATAAAAAGTATTTTATTAACGATTGAAAATTTGAACAAGATATATATAGGGAGAGTGTGAGCTAATAGAAGGAATTGAATAAATACGATTAGAAAGGTTTAAATAGCCATGACATAAACGCATTGATTTCATGATATTGCAGTAATTTATTATTTGTCTAAATAAAATTCCTTTTGCAAGTACTACAGATTGTTGAGAGCGACTTCTATCAATAGGTTATCGTAGCGATTTTTTTCCTGTCAACTGCTGGAAATGTAGAATCTGCGTAGCTTGTTTATATCTATTAAAATGTGTGCGAATTTTTCAATGTCGTTTGCACCAATAGCAACCGAGAGACATCGCCAATCCTTTTTTTTCTCCTCTTGAGACGAAATCCGTCTGTGTTGTTGCACCTGTTCATAGCGACTCGGAGCTATTCAACAGGGAAGAAGAACGCAGTATTTGGGTGAACGTGGAGTTGAAAAAAAGTATGAGTTAAATGACCTTTTTTTTTTTTAAATTTATATATATATATATCTAGTGGCTTCTAATTTTTCATCATTCCCTTACACCCCTGCTCTTCTCTGCTTTGCACTAAGATCTTCTTTGAGAATAATTTGAATTTTTTTTTTAGCATTATTGCATCTTAAAATTATATTTGCATTGTTTGGGATAGAATTTTCTGCTTAATGTGCAGGTTTTAATGCGTTACTTCGATTTATGGACATTACCTCCACTATTAATGAGACCATTGTCTTGGTTTGTTGTCTTTGTGTTTGTCTGAATATTTTTCGTTGACGTATTTTTCACATTTAAATGCAACTTTTCTTCTTCGAGTAGTTAATTGGATCGCAAATCTATTTGATTGATAGTCTTTCAAGTTTATTTTTTTTTTATTTATTTTTTATTATTATTATTATCATTATTATCGGATTAACTTGGTATTAAAACTTCATAATGTTATGGACAGGTTCTTTTGTTAGTTATCTCAATAATGATACAATTTAAAATATTTGCTCAAGATTATCTCTGAGTTGATATGGTGCAGTAATTCACCAGCTTTAGTGCCTGGAGTAAGAAAAACTAATAATATTTTCAAGGATTTATTAACACAAATTCGTTGTAAATTTTATGAATGATTTAAAATATTAGAGATAATAATTTTTTTATTATAACAATTGAAAAAAAACTAGTTTATCACAATATCTATGTTCAGTGTCGTCTAGTTTCTTCTTAATTACCTCGCATCAGATTATGAACTCCTTAATTCTTACTTCTGTCACATTTATGGTTCAAATGTAATAGTCTATCATGCATAGTTCAATTTTCACTTATAGAAAAGTTCATACTATAATACTATGAATCATTAAGTTTTGCGTTCTTTATAGATATTTGTAATGGTCTGGTCTTCATAGATATTAACAATTTAAAAGTTTTTTTTTTTTAGCACATTTACAGTTCAGTGTTTATTTTTTGTTTAAGGCTTTCTGTATGTTGCAATTTTATGTTTAACTTAACTTGCAACATACATTTTTTATATCAGTGAACTCCTGTTGAGGGGTCTGGTGGTCGAATGACTAGCGCTCGATTCCAGAGGTTTCTGGTTCGAGTTCCGGCGGTGCCATGAATGTTTATAGTGGTTCGGAATCCACTTTAAACCGTAGGTCCCAGTCTAATATGGCTATAAGGTACTAGGGCTGACAACACTATCCCGTAAAAATAAAAACATCTCCTGTCTCGAAATCTACCATGAGGCTGTTACGTCAATGCAGAAGGACTCCTGTTCAAAATAGGGGCTTGACTGGTCGCTCTGCTCTCGGAACCACATGTTTCGGGTTCGAGTCCCGGCGGTCCCATGGATGTTTGTAGTGGTTCGGGATCCACTTTAAACTGTAGGTCCCGGTCTGTTTAGCCTAAAGTGTGCACAAGATAACCGTAGAGCGACAAACCAAACCAAACCTGTTCCAAATAATGCACTACCAACATTTAACGCGAGACGCACATTGTTATAGAAATCATCAAATCTCATTGTTTATGTAAACACGCCGCCAACTACTACATACATTTACAGGGCTAATTACATACAAATTTTAGTTGGAAGGAACCAGTTTATAATATCAAAGAATGACAAACATTGAAATTTATTATTTTTTCTTCATGCTATTTTGTTAAATGCAATTGTTTTTAATGGTTTTTATCAGAATGAGGATTTCTAAACGATCATTTTCGACTCTTACCATTCAGTGGTTTTCTCCCTCACTTAACTGTTTATATTTCATGTGCCCATAAATTTGGGAAACTTACTTTCGATAATGATTTGTAAAACTCTTAACTTGTTGGCGCCAATCTACAGCTATAATTAACAAAGAACTTCCGCTTTTAACACTTTACCGATTGAAAACTGTCTGTGCTATTGTCATTGCTATTTCCGTCGATTTATATTTTTAGAACAAAAATAAAGAAAGTAAAAAGATCATCAGTCCTTTGAAAAAAAGGAAAAAAAATTATTTAATCAAAGTAGAAAAGGAGATGGATATATAATATATAAATATATATTTCTTTTAATTTGCCTGGGACCAGCAAATTAAAATTCTATCCGCGGGCCGGAGTTGGCCCATCCTTGTATTAGTAGATATGTCGATTGTGAACGAATATATTAATTAACAAAGGAGCGAACGAAAGATCCGAAGCAAAGGAACGACCGTTCATTAGACATTTTTGACCAATAAATAGCCTAACAATAAGCGTGGAAAAGGCCGTCAGGTTTGATTATGTAGTACAACAATGTGGTACTACTCTTTATAAATAATGAAAACGCCATCCAAAATAAAAACAGATGTTAGTTAAAATTTTCGGATGCATTTTTTATTACTTCAATAGGAAGGAATTTGGGTAAAATCGCAGCCCGTTGGAATTTGGCCTCAAAAATGTTTTTCACCAAAGTGCGCCAAATAATGGGTGCGATTCTAAGTGAAGAGAATTGCGACGATAGCTTGCGAAGCGGAATTTGAATTTAAAATTTAAAAAAAAAAAAAAAAAAAATTGAAACTTTTATGAAAAATGTACTTCATCCAAATTATCAATCATTATATGAAGGACGGGAACTGTGATTTCTCTTTCAAAATCGCATCTATGCAGATTTCTCGACAAAATGTCTTTCCAATAAGTCAGTGTTAAGCGCACATTCAATTTCATACACAGTCGAATGCCTACTGATCCAGTCATACATAATTCTTACAATATCGCACTAACTCATTTTTTGATTGAGAGAACCACGAATGGATCTCATCATTTTGTTCTACGCCATTAAATTTCGCTCTGCAACTCCACATTATCCATATCTTTCATAATCGTTAGAATCTCATTCCTTCACAAATCGATCACACAACATTCTTAGAAAGCAAACATACACTATTCAATAAATTTCAACTTACTTTTGGCATTTAAATCCCTGCTGTAGTACCCGACGTGTAATTTTAAATAATGCATGGAACTCTTATCTTCAAGCTAAATTTCATCAAAATCTGACATCACCAATCGAAGGAATAGAAATAATCTAGAATATTTCAGTAGTAGAAAAAACCACATTTGGCAACTTCTCGCCTAAGTGGCGCCAAAAAATCGCCATATCTCAACGGCCCCTATTTTGTGATTTGACCGAAATTTGATTCTGTTAAAGAGAATGTTTTAATGCTAAAAAATTTACCTTGTAATCAATATTTTTCACTAATGTGCATAATAAATGTACATTCATTGCACTCAGTAAAAATCTTCAATTATTGTAAGGTTTTCAGAATTGACAGGTTAGCAGGTATGCTATTACCTTACAGAGACTTAAATGACTTTTTTTTTTTTTTTTCCCCCAAATGTTTCACTTTTTCTTTTTCTTCACTTGTTACTCAAGTGTAAGGCAGTTACCTCAGCAAAAAAATGTCAGATCTTGCCTAAGTTTCACCCTAATTTATAGAATTATTGTTACAATTATTTCCACTGTTTGTCAAGCTAATTCATATGCCAGGATGCAGCAGTGCCCTGTGAACAGATGTGTGACGTATAAATATAGATAAACTATTTAAAATGCAGACAAGTTTTATTGACTTTTAATGCAGACAAGTTAGTATTGTCTTGCAATCCAGTTATGGATTATAAAATGTGGTTACACATAGGATAAAAGCTGCCCTAAAAGCTATAACAGCAGGAATACATCACAAGTATATTTGATATGATGCTATGACTCTTCGTAGCTTTCCAAAATGCTGGTTGTAGTCTGCAGTTTTTAATTATTTATATCAGGGTAAATTATTTATGATATAAATTTCATTCTTTTCTGACTGGTTAAAATTCTCGTAAACAAGAGGATGTAATGTTAAATTTTTAATTAAACCGTTATTCCATAATGTAATCATCTTTTCAGTATTTAAACATTAATCCTTATAGCAAGTTTCATTCTTGGCTACATAATGAAATTACACATTTAAAAACAAAATTTATTTATAACTTGAAACATATACTACCTGAGACATGAAATCCAATGTCATAAAAAGAGTGAGAAGAAATATGATGATAATAAAATAATTGAGTTTAATTCTAAGAATTTAGTATATTACAGGCATCAAAAATAAAAGAAAGGATCAACAAGAAGTAGGGCCACCTCTTTTGGGCTATGCAAGCAATAAATTTCCATCAGCTTTTAGGTATGAATGACTGTATATTTTGAAGCTGGGGCAGAATAGGCAAACAATAGCCTGTTAACTACAAGCAATTGAGTTATTTATAGCAAGTTATCCCACAATCCTCAGTTGAAGAGGAATTTAGGGTCTACAATACTAAAGATACATTTGGCTGTCTTGTGAGGCTTGCTGACATACAGGCTATTACAAATATAGTATCTTGTTGAAAAATACCACTTTGAAACTTGCAAAATGTACATATATACATGCTCTGAATTATACCTTTCATGTGGACTATCTGTTACTTGCTATTGATGCTGATAACACCCTATATCACCTTCAAAGTACATCCTTCAACAATCACAGTAGGATTGGTTCAGTTACTACATTACCACCAAACTTGTCACTTGGTGACTATCTTTAGTAGTAAAAAAATGGTATTTAACTCTATCATATGCCATTCATTTTATCCAAGGGATCATTCTGGACACCATAATCTTTTGAGCTGGTTCCAAAACAATCATCACTAAATACAACTTGATTTCCATCAAAGGTTCTGTTTTCTAAAGGCATCTGCTTCACTTGTTCAATCCACTGTCTCCAAATCTTAAACATAGGGAATAAATGTGTGTTTCAGTTGCAGTATTTAGTAAAACCAACAATCAGTATGTATACTTAACACTAAACTGTTTATTTAACCATCTGTTTGATAAAAATCTCTTTTACCAATAAAAATATATTTTAGTATTAATTTGAAAGAAAATGACAAATGTATGCTTATCTGATTTTTTTTTTTGCTTACAATTCACATGAGTGTGTGAATTTTCCAACATTTACAGAAATCATAGGGTTAAAATCTCCATGGTGTTGCATTTTCTCAGTCAGGTAGTGTAAATATATAAATGAGATTCTTCAATTATGCATATAATTTGCTATAAAAATATTTATTCTGGAATATGCTAAAATTGTTCAGTTTTTATTTTATTTAATTTTTAAGCATCTTTAAAAGTCATTGTCTGTCAACAGATTTGCAGTTAATGTAACAAATTTATAACTATGATTTCCTTTTTTTAGATGGCTCAATCACATTTAATAATCAACCAAGATTTAAAACCAGTTCTGAGTGCTCAGCAGCAACTCCAGCAACATCAACAGCAACTTCATATGCAGCAACAAATGCAAGCTAGATTCTATAATTCACAGTCACACCTTCAACATATGCCAACATCACAAACCTCTCTTAACTTTCAGTATGCTGGGCCTACAAGTAGTATCAACTCTAATATAAATCAAAGATCTTCAACTACTGCTCAAACAAATCCTAGCCAAAGACAACAATTTTACATGACCAGACCACCTCCTGAGTATCAAGCCTCTATAGAGCCTAATAATACTAGCATATCATCACTAAAATCAGTTTTATCTCAAAATGCACAAATGCATAACAGTATCAATGTTTGTAATGATCAAAGCAGTAGGAACATGGAACTAAGAAATTTCAATGCATCTAAGTCATATTCTAGTATGATGCCAACATCTCAAATACTTTCGAATCAACATGTCAGTCATATTCTGACATACCATCTGTTTCAACTGCTTATCCTGGTGCCACTCAATTTCAAATACCAGTAATTTTTCAAAACCTTATCAAGGAATGTTGCCTGTTTCAGCAGCAGCTTCTAAACCATTTCCTAATGTTATAACATTAGATGATTCTTTAGAATCTCTAACAATAAATCTTACTCTGATGACATTCTATCTAATTCAACAACATCCAGACCTTTTGCAGGATTAAGTCAAAATTCAAGTGCTATTTCTATGTCAAAATCTTTGCAAGACTCTATTTCTATGTCGAATGCATCTGTTTTAACTGGAAAATCATATCCATCAAACGCATCAATTTTAAATCCACTTTCTGTGTCTTTACCTAAGCCTTTTGTCGATCCATCTCTCAACAATATGTCTACATCCAAATCATACCAACGACGTATGGCTAACTCAAATTTAACTGCATCTCAACCATATGCTGTTTCTTCTGGAACATTACTCGGGCAATCACAAATGATGCCAGTCACTACTGTGACTTCAACCTACACTTCAAGTAGAGGGACGAGCTGGAGGTAAGCAGGTTTCATCTAGAAGAGGCAGACAGAGTGGTTATTATAGACAACCAAAACCACCAAATGTTAATGTTGGACCAGAAGGTTTAAATATATCTCAGAGGCCACCTGTAATGAATTCTGAATGGAGGCATACATTTGCTCAGCAAAACCAACATTTTTCAAATATCAACACTCAGTTGCGAATGACCTTGCCCCGACAACCAATTCAAAATTTTGGACAAAATGTTGGTAGCAATTATCAATCTCATCATATCAGTTCAAATTTGCCAGCCAGTGTTAATAACTCTATGTCTAATTCATCCAACAGTGAGTCAATATTATCTAGATTAAGTAGTATTCCTGAAATGAATCCTGTGTCGACTTTACAACAATCTTCTCAAGTTGTGATTGCTGCAGACAACAGTATGCATTGTTCCTCACAGCTACATATGTCCACTTCTATTGCTTCACCTGGGGAATCTATGAACCTTTCTCACCAGCAGGTATTTTCTCCTGGATCATCAAATGGCTCTTCACAGAATATTGTGCCAGACACTCTTATCAATTTGGATTTCTTGGATACTATAGACTGTTCCACATCAGATCTCTTGACCTTTGATGAAAATGGAAGTACTACTTTCTCATTGTTAGATGATATCAGCATGTTAGATAAGTAGATGTGGCCATGTATAATATATAAATAGTATATATATATGGTTTTTTATATTTAAGTATTACTAAAATGATCAGGATATTACATACATTTTGTTATATTGAAATTCTAATTTTTTTTACTTCAGACTTCAATTTGACATTTAATTACATTCCTTTATGCCTATTTACTTATGTATAATAT
The DNA here is from genome assembly GCA_021605095.1 of Caerostris extrusa. Taxonomy (NCBI): domain Eukaryota; kingdom Metazoa; phylum Arthropoda; class Arachnida; order Araneae; family Araneidae; genus Caerostris; species Caerostris extrusa. Next base: position 237,548 of record BPLR01006857.1, read on the forward strand.
TGAAAAATTTCGAACAATTTACCTTCGTACATTAATTTGATTTTTTTTTTTCCCCTGCTTCAAATATTTTATGTTCAATAACTGATCTGCCTGAAAAACATGCAGAGTCTTAATAAGCAAATAAAAGTGACAGCGCTATCTTCTGGAACTCAGATCACTGGCTACTAGGCGAGTCCAACCGACAACCTCAAACATACTGGATAGATCTTGTAGCATAAAAAGAAAGCCTTGTGAGGTTAAACTTGATGTACCAAACCTTATCTTTGATATATCATGATCTGATTTGGAGCAAAATGAAATTGCTTCAAATGAAAACAAAAATATAAACTGAAGAAAATACCTATATTATTTTTGAGTGGGAAATTTAAATTTAAGCATTTGATGTATTCTGTTTCGATTTTAAGCAAATGTAACTCTGCAGTACAGAACACATTTTACACACATTTGATTTTTCTTATCTTAAAGATTAAATTAATAAATAATTCTGAAGCTGATGTCTGCCTCTATCTCTTTTTACAAAAATTAGGATTTCCTGTATTTAAATTCAACTGTATTCCAATTTCAGATAATTTGCATGCCTTTTAAGTGTCTTCAATATGCATAAAATTATGTTTGAGTTATAAGTACTTTATTGAATGCTAAAAAATGTAACAAAACTTATCTTTTATGAGTCAGAATACATTATATTTAGACACCTTTTTACTTAAATTTTTCTGAGTATTTAGTTTATAAGAACCATTACTTATTCAATTATTGTTGGTTTAAATACGCTCAGTAATTTCAGTTCCTGCTGAAATATTCTTTTAATTCTATCATTAAGTTTTCATATTTGAATGAGTTTTATCGTTAGTTTCAATAGTTTGATAATTATTGCTTTTTGACATTCTATTTTTGTTTTTAAGCTGTAATTGTTAACTATATTTGTTTACGTGTGGAAAATGAAATACCTACATTTGGTCTATCGATCAAAAATATATACATTTTAATTTAACTTCTTGTACAATAGTTGAGGCTAAATATATACTATCAATATTTATTGATTAAGTTTATAAATATTTGAGTGTCATGAATGCTCTAAATTCTTGTGGTGAAAGACGTGGGAGCATACAATTTGCTTACAATTTTATTGTAGCATTATCATTCTTTCATTGTAGTCCAAAAAGTTTTGCCAAATTCCGAAATGAAACAAATTTTAAGAAATTTGTTTTCTCAACTGGAACAACTGAATGGGAGTCATTTAATGCATTCAGTTGTTTGATATATAAATGCATGCAACAAACAGTGAAGCAGTATTTAACTGGCATATCCAAACTTTGTTGTAACACAACAGGCATAGTAAGTGTTTGAATGGATACAGTTGTTCTGACTTGACTATTGCAGGACAAGCCCTACATAACTATATCATATCTGTAGAATAATGATGTTGCTTTTTTTCATGTTCAAACACATTTTTAGAAACAATTTATTGCTATTTCACAGAAACCAAACTGTGTATGTAGTTATAGTCTTTTCAATGTAACAAGTAGTAAATCTTCAAATGTGTAATTTATATATTTAAAATGTGTTAAAACAAATTTGCGTTATAAAAAAAAATCCAGAAATTGTAAATATGCTTCTTGTATAAGTTCAATGAAGTCTTTGTTTTAATTTCTTAAGTTAAAAATGGAATTAAGATGCTATGATTACTAAATGTGGATCTATGAGCACAATGTGTTAATTGATTGAGCTAAATAATAAAAAAGTTTCAATAGTTGAAAGCTCCTGCCCCTCCCCCAAGTTTAACTTTTCTTCATTGCAAAGAATCAATTGCAAAATGTTAAGAAATAAAATTACAAATATATAAAAAATAATTCCTCATTGCCAGTTATTGTGAAAACATGTTAAATTTTATCCCAATTTTTATTGTGCTTGTTATGTTCTATTGATCCCTATTTTGCATTATTGACATATTAATTAATACCCTAATTCTTAATATTTTTTTTCAATTTTCACTGCTTTCCTATAAATAAATAAATCTTTTTTATATAGTGTTTTACAAAATAATTTGCTTTTTTTATTTTAATTATTTGCTGTTCATTCAGTTTGTTTATTTATTCCTTAGAAAAATTTACTTTTGTTTTGACAAATAAATGCAAATATCTTCCTTGTGGGATTTAAATACAGTGTTATGTATTTTTTCCACCCCATGAATATTCTGGAGGGCAGATTTTTATGTGCATAACTGCTGTAAAAATTCAAATTATTTGTTGCTGTTGTTTCTTATCAGATTTGGTCGACAGCAATATCTAGACTAAGTCCATGAACCTGTGAGAAAGACAAAGTCATGATTATTTACTGTAAAAGTAGTATTAAACGGTTTCTCATTTTCGTAGCCGATCATCTCATAATTACTATTGTTGAATATTTGTCTGTTTTTGTGTGGATATGTATTCTTCATTGTAACTGTGTAGATGTATGTATATATAGGCAATGTTAATAATAAAGTATCTGTTTTTTGAAGTATTAATAAAAGTGTTTAAATGTAAATTTTAAGTGAAAATTTTTTGCTGCAATACTTGCTACTTTAATATTCACAAGAAAGATTATTAACTACTCAATTAAACAAACATCTCCAAAATTTTCTCAAAGTGAAGAGCCACTGGTTTTGCACTGCTTAATGATATATACATTTTTGTTTAGAACTTGTTGATATGTATGAAAAAAAATGTATAGATTTTAAAATTAAACATTTAAATTGAAATTTGTGCCAGAATAGTATTTAAAAATCATTCGACATTTATTAAAATTGTTTTGTTTATAAATATGTCAGTTTTTTCAAAGAGAATTTAATTATGTTTAAAGTTAAATTTCAAAATTGTTATTGAAATGTTTACTTAAATGAAAACAAATATATGTATATTATTTACTTTTTAGTGATCAGTGTCATGTACAGAAATGTTGTTATGTGCATGATTTCATTATACATTCCCGCAAATCCTTATCTGGTGTTTTGCTAATGAAAAGCACCAGAAAATGTGCATGTCATGCTTAAAAATTTTTTTCTTCTGTTTTATTATTATGTTTATATGAAAAGTTTTCATATTTCTGTATCTGTTTAAAATGCATAATAAACATATATCTTAATGTAATAGAACTTCTTTCATTCCATCAAGTTCTAATAGATACCATGAGTTTATTTTCAGATAAATATCACAGGCATTCAATCAATATAAAATTTGAACCAATTTTTTTTTTTCTGTTTTATAGAAAGGAAATGAGTTATTTATAAGTTTCAAACTATTAATGAGATTTGCACTTACTTCTGAACAAATTCAGGATGTATATTTTGGCAGATTGTATGATATCAGATCTTGATATGAATGAACATAAAATTAGAATTAAAAAATTTGTTCCATTTTTAATCTGGAGTTTTAAGAAAGAGAAGCAAAACAAAATTTCTTTGGTCTAAACATCAGTGCTTAAGTCAAATTAACATGTGTGGGGAAAAAAATCTTAATTGATACAATATAGAATTAGTAAGATTCACCTTGCAAAACAGACTTTCTTACAATTGAAATATGATTTATTCACAAATATAATATTGCTTAAAAGGTAAAGAGGTCTTTTAACGTACCCGAGTGTTGTGCTAAAAAATGTGGCCACATTTTTCTGTTCAATGACTGTTCAACAGTCTTTCTTGCATGTGAAATATGTTTTATTGATATATTCACAAATATAATATTGCTTTTAAAGGTAAAGAGATCCTTTAACATACCCAAGTGTTGTGCTGAATTATGTGCGAAGAAAATGTGGCCACATTTTTCTGTTCAATGTGTTTCCTTAAATCATACATCAGTATTATTTTTCGTATTTGAGAATTATTTCTATCAGTAGAATTAGCAAATCAAATTTGTTTATATTTTATTCTAAATTAATGAATGAAAATATTCAGATTTAAAGTTCCATAAGTTTATTTCATAAAAATACAGAAATTTTACACTTATCAGAATACAATTGTGCTTTAAATGGCAATTCTAAAATGCTTAACATTTTTTTAAAACTATTTTTAAAGTACATTGCTAAACATTATTTTCATTTTTGATATAATTTTTTTTTTTTTTTTTTTTTTTAAATAGACCATGTTAGCATAGAAGTTTTTTTAAAATACAAAGTTTGACCAAAAATATAAAATTGGATAACAATAAAAATAACAATTTAATGAAATACTTCATTTCTATGAGTTAAAGTAATATGTCTAATCTTGTATATTATCACCAACTTGGATACATATTTATTAATAATTATAAAGTTCAAGGCACCTAATAGAATTAAGTACAATACTCAAACCTTTTCAGTAGAAAATTTTTATTATTTGTAATTCTTAACATTTTAAATACCTTTTGAGTATCTCACTAATTCATGAATGAATAAGTATTCACAATATAAAATTGTGCTCAGTAAAAAGGAAATATTACTTAAAGTAATATGTTTAAGCTCATATGTTATCACCAACTTTAATGGTTTATTTATGAATGTTTAAAAAAATGAAGTGAAATTATCTTTCTTGGAAACTACAATATTTATCTCCTCATATCACATAAATTTTTGAGGTACCAGAGTGAAATTCTTTAAATGACATGGTGAAGTACAATATTAAAATTCACTTTCAGTTAATAACAAAATTAAATATTAAAAATTGAGAGCATATTTAATAGTTTTTCAATATCTCACCAATTAAGGAATAGGAAATTTCTTTAAAAATATAAAATAGTATGCATTTTCAATTATTTCACTAACTTTTATCTAACCTCAACAGGAATGGAAAGTTGCACATATGAATAAATTAATATATATTTTTTGCTTGTATGTTAACACTAACTTTCATGGTATACTTGTGTATTACCTTAAAAAATTTTAGAAGCAAAATTTTTGGAAGTACATTATTCAAGCATTTCTTCAGCTAAGAATAAATATCAATATTATAATATTACAACAAATTAACTAGTTTATTTATATCACAAATTAGAAAAAAAAGAAAAATTGTCCAAACATATAAAATTGTGGTAGAAATAAAAAAATGCAAGCATATAACTCAAAGAAGTGGAATAAATTCTTCCTAAAAGCAATAAATCACTAAGATGAATGGTGCCTTTATCAGTAACTTAAAAAAAAAAAAAAAAAAAAGTTTAAAATATTTCATATAATGACTTACAGTTATCAAACATTTTTAGTTAAGAATAATAAATATAAACAGTTTATTGATATAAATAGTTTACTAGTATTTCACAATAAAATGTATATGAACCGAAATGGAATATTTTATATAAGTAATATACTTTAGCTTATATGATATCACCAACTGGAATGTTATAAATAACTGGTGATTAATTAAGTCTCCTTCTCTTTACTTTTTGTTCATCTTCATCTACCTCCTCTTCCTCCATCTGCTGTTGTTCATCTATCTCCATCGGTTCCCCTTCCACAGCAACTCTTGCTTCCTCTGCTCTTCTTGCTTCCTCTGCTCTTCTTGCTTCCTCTGCTCTTCTTGCTTCCTCTGCTCTTCTTGCTTCCTCTGCTCTTCTTGCTTCCTCAGCTCTTCTTGCTTCCTCTGCAACTCTTGCTTCCTCTGCTCTTCTTGCTTCCTCTGCTCTTCTTGCTTCCTCTGCAGCTCTTGCTTCCTCTGCAGCTCTTGCTTCCTCTGCTCTTATTCTTTCTTCCTCTGCCACTCTTTCTTCGTCAACAAATTCCACCACCCTTTCCATTCGAGGAAACCTAAAAGGTGAACGTGGGTACTTCAAGCTACGTATGTACTTGTAATTCTTAGCGAAAACCAGAAGCTCCTCATCCATGTAAGCTTCAGCCAAATCCGTGACATCCACAAAGTTGTCTCCAATTGTGTTAAATTCAATCTCGCTTCGCACACATCTAATTAACCTACTTAAATCATATTTATCAGCTGCATAATAAAGCCGGAACAACGTCTCCCAGCTGAGGCCTACCGGAAGGCTATTTACGCGCAGAAATCCAATCACAAGATCCATAATATCAAGTTCGATGTCAACTATCTCAATAGTTAAGGTTTGACTTTCCCTGAAATTATAAGCGAACATAGCAGTGAAAACCGGAGAATTTTGAAAGAGTAAGAACTGAGATATGAATCGAACTTCTGTGCCAATCACAATTGTGATGATTGTACTCAGAACTTCCCTGGGTAGTGTTCCAGTAAGATGCCTCTGATTTCCTATCGGCGTAGTGATAAACTTGATTTTCAACTCTTCATAAATTTCCATTCGTCGATGTTTAGGTACGTCGATGTATACCTTTGAATTCATTTTGGTTGAGAATCGTTTTGAAAAACAGACCTTAAAATATGCTAATGAGTTCCTTGATAAGGAGTTCAATGTTTACCTTTCTCAGGTATAGTAAACAGACGGTAGCAATATGGAATATCCAAGAGTCTTAAAAAGTCCTTTCTAGTCTTAGACTGCTGTTTTGCTTGTAGTAATTATAAAAATCTAAAGTTTTTTGAGTATTTAAAAATTATTTAGCTTCGTAATTTTAAGACAGTAATTAGCACAATCACATCCACTTATATGACAATTAATGAACTACCAAAGCAAGTTGCAGTTAATTACAAACTAATGGAAAACCATATCATACATTTTTAAAATTTGCTTTTAAGTTAATAAATTAAGTAAACTATATTTTTAATGGATATAATAATATTATATCTAATAAATATTAAAAAATAATATAATAAATTAATAAAATAAATATTTATTATATAAATAATATTTACTAATTTTTGATATTAAATTATTATTTTAATATTACATAATATTTTTAATATTTAATAGATATAATAATTTTTAATATTAAATTATTATCTTAATATTAAATAATATTTCTTTTATAAATTTCAGTTTGTATTAAATCGAATTGCACAGCTAATTTCATTAGGATACATACTGGTATGATCAATCATCTCCTAATATACTAATTTTCATTGAAATATAATTTTCGAATTTCAAAATTATTCGAAAGGAATTTTTTTTATCCTGCCTTATTTTTACTATAATTATTAATTTCATATTTGCTTTAAAATTTCATTTTTGTTCTTAATGGAAAATATTTTTTTTCAAGATAGGTCTCATTATAACTCACTTAAAAAAAAAAAAAAAATCTGAAAGTTGTGAAATAAAGTGTTTTATTCCAATCACTTAATTCTTTGTAAATTTATTTTGAAGAATCGGTTAAATAAAAAACATCTCTTTAAAGGACATATTTATCTTATATCTTAAATATGCCATTTATTAAATTTAAGCCATTATAATAAGCAACTGTAACCTACATAAATCGACTCCTCCGTTGAAACAATTATCCTAATTTTTATATAATTCTATATTCTGCGTTACTTCTTAGCTAAACCATTCTGTTCACACAAAAGGTATGACTCTTAAGGGACTAAGCCATTAAAAGACACTGAATTTTATATAATATGCTTTTTTTTTTAATGAAAGATCATTTTGTGTTAGTACTTGATTGCAAAACTAAACCTTAAGTTATTTAAAATTAAATAAATTGTGTGCAAAAAAATTGTTAATAAAACTTTGTGCAATTAAAATTAAAATGTTTCTTCTAACTTTGTCTACAAGATCTCTGAGGCTTACATGGGGGCCATCAAATTAAAATAATTTTAACATCAATTTACAATTTGTGTTTATTAAAGATAATTTAACAAAAATAGAAAAATCTTTACTAAGAGATGTGTAATACAGAACATCTATCTTGAAAATCACAAAGATAAATTTAACAGAACTGATGAATTTTCTGATGAAACAGAACTTTTTAAAACAGATAAAACAAAACTACAGACGTTCATAGTATTATTTAAGAGACTCAGCAGATTGAAATCATTTCCATTTCCTGAATGAATCTTAGCATGAGCATAAAAGCATCATAAAAATTTATAGTACGACTGCATTTTTAATGAATTTCAAAAAATGTAAATTTGAATGAATTTTTTTCCTCATCATAATGCTAAAAATGACAAAATACATATCTCTTTTTTCATTAGCATTCACTACTAAAGATCTATTCCTTTTTTAACTGAGTTTATAGTTTTGTGAGTGTGTGAAACTAATACACCCAATAAAAATAAAAGTCTAAAATTCTTAATCGTTCGAAAGAATTTAGATAGAATTCAATAAAGGATCAGAACAATTAACAAATAACAGCACTAAAAATCAATGCAAACGGTTCTTAAAATTGTTAACAACTGTTCACATAGTGTTCTAAAAATTATTTGAAAGTTTTTGCATATCGTATTTTAAAAATACAGTTTTTTTCTCCCTAGCGCGTATGCTCGTAGGAAACATTATTACAGATACGCATGCGCAATTTCCTATGAGCATGCGCGCTAGGGAGAAAAAATACCGTATTTTTAAAATACGGTAAGCAAAAAACTCTCTATTATCTTCCCTAAACCTCTTAATAGATTCCTCCGATGCGTAGTGTCAATAACAGAAGTATCTTTTTTTTTTTTTTTTTTTTTAAATCAAAATATGAAAAGTAAAATAATAAATAAATGCCCAAAATCATTATAGCAGGATGTTAATATCAATCAATTTTCTTTAAATACAGTTCAAGTTTTAAATCATTTAGCTTTTTTTCAAATAAAAGATCATTTAGTTTTAATACATGATAGAAAAAAACAAAACTTACCAATTCTTTGCCTACTGATACAAGGTTATACTGTGTATATAGTAGGACCTATTATACTGCACTCTCAATAAGAGGAAGCATTGTCTTGGGCAGGACTTTCAGGGAGGAATTGTCCCGTGTTTGACTGCCGTATGAGCGAACAAACGGGTAGTCCATCTGTCGATATGAGACATTTTCATTTTCCACTAAGTTTACTCATCTATAAAATCGATTAATGTAGCACACACACGTTTCTAATCGGAATTGAACTCTTAAACGCACCTAATACTTTAGCGCAGGGGTCTCCAAACTACGGACTGCGGGCCAAATACGGCCCGTGACAGCGAATAGCTTATTGTTGATGTTATAAGTTAGATAAAAAAACACAGAATGATAATAACTAGGTTTTTTGACTTGCTAGGTAAAGCTTAATGACAAGCCTAATACGCAGAAAATGTAACTTAAGCATAACAACTAACAAATAATTGAAATGAATCCCTCTAACATTATAAACTAGTGAACATCCCGCTGTTACCCTCGGTAGTTATGTTGGGGTAAAGAGTATCGCATATGTATGTCTATCGAGGTTTGGAATGTATATATCCTGAATCAAACATATGATTTTTATCCTGAAAATCCATCAGGAACGGAAAAGCTAAATTAAGGCCAATGAAACAGACCACTAGTTGTCGTCAAGTGTCACGGTCGTATCGATACACACAATAGTAATTGTAGTAATTGAACAGCGAATTTAGCATGTGTGTGCTCTCAGAGCGCGTTCTCGGCGACTAGTCTAGAAATTATAGATAATGGCAGAACAATTAAAACGGTTCTGGTCCTTGGTACTTACTAGTAAACAGTATGGCCCTAAGACTGGAAAGTTTGGAGACCCCCTGCTTTAGCGGGCCATGTTTTCTTTTCTTTATGTTTTTGAACATCGATGAGCCTTATGTTTCACTGATCTATGCCTCGAACAACCCACTGATGAGTGATAAGACACGACATTGTCTTTCGGGAGGACATTTGCATATCGTATGGGAGAATACACAGAAAACACCCATAAAGTAGCCGGATTATCGATTCAAAATACTTTGCACACTTTGTTACTATCACTATCAAGTCTTCTCGTTTTTGAAAGCAATGACTGCAACGGACGCTGTCGGCGGATCAAAACCTGAATACTCTAGCGTGTTAGATATGCATATTTACACTGAGCCTTGACTCGGGTTATTCAGAATATTAAATTCCCATTCCCTCCCCCTAAAAAAACAATTTTCATTAATCTCAGGTTATTCCCATGTGTAGACAGAAAGCAATGATAACTAGCTAACAAGTATTTAATTTCTCTTTTCAAAGATAATAAAACATTTAAAGGCCATTGATCACTGCTTTCAAGAAATACCAGTTTCAAAACGTTATATAATGCCAATTTTAAAAACTTTCAGAAATATTTGGTCTTAAATTGCGTCTAACCGCGAACAATAACAACAAAATAAAAAATACATCGATGTCTAAAGAATTGAGAAGAAAGTAATTTTGAAATTTATGATAATTAAGATATTGATAACAATTTTGAAAAATTCATAAACAATTTTGAAATGCATGATAATTGCGCTATTCCACCTTATACAATAAGTTCCAAGGGGCCTGAATGGCCGAGTGGCTAGCGATCGGTACCACAGGTTTCGGGTTCGAGTCCCGGCGTTACTATGGATGTTTGTAGGGGTTCGGAATCCACTTGAAACCGTAGGTCTAATAGGATCGTAGAGCATTGCGGGGGCATTGTTACTCCGCATCCATGGCTTATCTTCAAGTTACACGCGCCCCCTAGGTAATGTTAAGTGAGTAACGTCTGTGCAGCGCTTGCCTTAAGGCATCCAAGACAGCTGTCTGTTTGCCAGCTGCATTAGAAAAAAAAAAAAAGTTCCAAAAGCGATGAGCTGGATCGTGTATTTGTCATTCTGTTCTTAAAATTATATATCGTTTTTAAGATTCTTATAAGAACTTTTTGTGTACGAATTATAAGAAATTTCTTCTATTAAGAACTGTTTTTATACGAATTATAATTTTTTTGCTTTTCAGAACAACTCAGGTGTTTGACATTCTGTTCTTATAATTATATAAACTTCAATATCATCGAACCGTTATGATCTGGGCCTGAATGGTCGAGTGGCTAGCGCTTTGGCGCTCGGTACCACAAGGTTCGAGTCCCGGCGGTGCCATGGATGTTTGTAGTGGTTCGGAATCCACTTTAAACCGTAGGTCCCGGTCTCCTATGACTGTAAGAACATTACGGGGCAAAAAGTCAGACTTCTACCTACGGGTGCTCCATCACAACAGAAGCTGCTTCCTTCCCCTTCAACCAGAGTCCATATGGGTTCGTGGGCGTGGTCTAGATTAGATATCTACCAAGTGGGATAAGTAACAACAACCGTTATGGTCTATTTTAGAGCTATCAGGAATATATATCCTCCACCGGCATCTCTCCCACAACTTCCACAATATCTTCATGAAAATGATTTAATATTCCTCTAAATCAACACAAATGATCTTGCTGGCCACTTTGGAAATGCATCCTAACTCCGCAGGCCGCATATAAAATTACATATCCCCGTATCAGATTTAGACCCACTGCAGGCATTTTTTTTTTTTTAATGAAAAATTGAAACATAATGAGTTCTTATTTTTGTGTTTACTATTATTCTTACGTGTAAATATAGATAATAATATTGATACTAAACGCACATTGTAAAGAAATATATAACACTAAAAATGAAATAAAACAAATATATAAATATAAAAGAAATAAAAAAAATGAAATCATTAAAAAATATTTATTTTACTAGTGCGATATTTGTTTCTCCACTCTTTCACTTAGTTTTTGAAAATCGATCTCAATTTGGGTATTTGCATATAGTAATTGGTGTTGCAGGTTAGCGTCCGTTATGGTGCTCAAACCGTTATGTTGCTTGTTTTGTATTTTGTCAATTTCATTTTCGAAAGAAAAAAAAAAAGGTTCGAAGGTGTAAGTTGAACCAAAAGCTCTAATAACTTGAACTAAGAGTCTGGTTTGCTCTGCTATCAACAATCAACTGTGCATATCTAGGGATGGTCACTGAGGTCACTTAAAGTGAAACTTCTAACCTATTATATTCCATCATGCGCGCCCGCGCATACGTTTATGAGTTCGCAGAATATAATACAGGCAATATCTGTCCTATATTAGCAAGAATATTATTTTAAAATCAAAGTTAATTTTTTCTCATCATTTCGACAGTTCATTTTTGAATAAATGGATGCACACATAATGTATTTTTTCAATGCATTGGTTTTCACTACTTTGGCCATTATAAAATAATAAGCGAGATTAATTAACTTTTACCGATTACTTCCGGAAAAAAATTCGCAGAACAACCCCAACATCAACAAACATCAGATAACGTGATAGGTTATGGTGGATGCATAAGACCTTCATCAATGACAAATAAGCGTAAAATACAGCAAAATCCAATATCTTCAGATAAAAACATTTATGAAGCATGTTTTAAGAATTAAATTTTACAGATTAACTGCAGGAAAAAAAAAATTACTAAGAATCCGCAAAAATTTTTTTGTTAATTCGTCGAGAACTGGGCCATATTAACCATTTTCTTGTGGGCAGCCCAATCAAACTAACCTTGAAGAAGGCATGTCGTGTAGGCTGCACCGACGAACGCTGTTACTCATTTAGGGAGCACACGTAGCTTGAAGATATGCTACGGACGCGAGTAACACTACCCTCAAATCCGCAACAACTACAAACAAACTCACATAATGTGATTGTTGAAGGAGGCTTAGGTTAGCCCTTAATAATACTACTCTGTTCAAAGAGTAAGACCAATTTCCAGTTTAAAATTCTGAGGGTTTACGGAATTTCAATTTTTTGACTTTTTAGATTGCTGGCACTGTCCTTAACATCTGTGTGTGAAATTTGACGTCAAAATATTCATTAGTGTTTGAGTTACGCTTGGCTTTGTGAGACGCTAAAACTGATTCCGGCGATTTTTAAAATGTGAGAATTAATTGAGCAAAGAGCTTGCATTCAATTTTATTTGCGGAAACGTATAGAATGTTGCAGAAAGCATTCGGTGAGCATTCCTATATAGGAAAGAATTATTTAGAAATGGTATAAACAGTTCAAAGAAGGCAGAGAATGCGTTGAAGACGAAGAGCCCTCTGGTCGACCATCAACCTCAAAAAGACGAAGCTCACGTCCAAAAAATTATAGATTTCGTGCTTGCAAACCGTCGATTTACAATTAGAGACCTTGCTGATGTTGTTGGAATTTCAAAAGGATCGGTCAATTCCATTTTGGGCCTCAAACGCATTAAATCTCGATTGGTATCGAAAACACTGAATGCGCCAGCTCACACTGCATTAATTCTTCGTGACTTTTTCGCCCAAAAATGAAACCCATATCATTCCACCAGCACCGTATTCACACTGTGCGACTTCTGGCTATTCCCTAAACTCAAGAGATCACTCCGGGGACACCGTTTTGAGTGGATTGAAGAGATTCAACGTGAATCGCCGCGCTTTGAAGGCCATCCCTGCCGATGACTTTTTAGCATGCATTGAGGATTGGAAAAAAAAAGTTGGCATACGTGCATTGTGTCCGGAGGGGATTACTTTGAAGGTGATAAAACAGATTTGGAAGAACAAATAGTTTTTGAAAAAAAAAAAAAAAAAATTATTTTACTTTTTGAGCACAGTAGTAGATAAACATGAACTACAACGAAATCTAATATTTTCGGATAAAAACAATTTAATAGCGTGTTTAAAGAATTAAATTGTACCAATTATTTCCGGGAAAAAAAAACAACTATAGATAATCGGCATCTACATATATCCTCACTCAAAAATTCTTAGTGTTTTTAAAGTATATTCTGCATATTATAGTGGGAAATTTACATTAATTTATTTTTATTTATGTCTAATATATTTATTTTATGTAGGTCAATCAGGTATTTTGAATTCTGAAAACATTCTTTTTCCACTTTTATGCTAATAGAAAACAGTAAACAAGTATTTTAATTTATTCCTCTACTTTTTTTAAATATTTGATTAGTTATTTTTTCTATTTCTAATTTATGAGACTATTCGAAATTATTAACATATAAATTTTACTTGTAATAATAAACAATTCTATCATTTTCATCAAATATATGTTGCTTTTCCCTGTTTTCATTCCTTTCCTGTATAATCCATTTTTTTCATATCTCATAAATTAAAATTCCTGGCTGCTTTTTAAAATCTGTTTGAAAACTTTTATTATTTTCCAAATATTTCATGGCAATAATATTCTCCTTTTCCTTGAGCAACCTGATGACCAATAGGCTAGGGCTCTGGCCTTTGCTACCAGGTTTCAGATTTGAATCCTGGCGGTGGCATGGATGTTTGTTTGTGTACGGTTTCCATGTTAAACTATAGGTCCCAGTCTAATTAGCCCAAAGTGTGCACAAAATGACTGTAGAGCGACAAACCAAACCTTTTCCTTGATGCAAACCTTAAAAAATATTGATTATAAAGATCTGGAGAGGATTTTCACTTTATTAAGTATGATTGTAACAATTTTATTTTGGTAAGTTTAGACATCTATATCTACAATGTCAGATATAACTGTGTGTATCTGTAATATATACACACAGCTTAATCTAATATTTAATGGAACTGATATTAATTTTTATAAAAATTCTAATAAGTTAATTTTAATATAAAGTTTTTCATTTGTACAATTTTAAAAAGTGCTTTCAGGCTTGCATATCTATTAAACTACATAGCATTCTCTCTCTCTCTATATATATATATACCACAGCTGTTAGTTTTTAAACTATATATATATGTGTACAGCTATTAGTATCTATACTATATACACGAAACTGATTGTAACATTTTAATAACATTAATTCCGATTTGTGCATAACATACCAATAAAAAAAAATTCTCTCTAAGTAAATTCATTTCTTTCATTAAATTTCTCCTAGATTTCTTTTCAACTCTTTCTTCGTAATACTTATATTAATTCATGTTTAAACCTATGAACGTGTTAAGATTTTTTGTTGTTGTTACTAAGCATCTCCGGAACTGTCTAGCAGGGGCTAGACAATTCCCATGAATCCGAAAATGTCAAAAAAAGTCTAAAAACAGTTGAGGGTCCCGGAAGACCTCGTCTTTATCAAATTCCAAACAAATCGAAATATGTGCGGGGAAGCCATGTCAGAAGAGCACCAATGGCACTGAGGGAATATTTTTGACCGTGCCTAAAAGTGAGGGCATTTGTGTGGCCACTCAGAAGCGAGAAAAAGCAGTTTGATGGAATCTCCGTCTAGGTTGGAAAGTTTGGTTGGGTTTGTCGCTCTACGGTCATCTTGTGCGCACGAGGGCTAAACAGGCCGGGACCTACAGTTTAACGTGGGATTCGAACCACCAACAAACATCCATGCCACCCAGGATTCGAACCCGAAGCCTGGGATACCAAAGACCAGAGCGCTAGCCTAGGCCGCACAAGTTGGAAAGATCCTCCCGGTTTCCTAGCAAATACCAAGAGTGTTGGGAGGGGTTGAAAAAAAACTTGTTCATTTTAATTTTGCCAGGGAAGAAATCGCCAAAGGTCAGCGTCCCAAAATGACTACTCAGCCGCGGATTTGGCTGAGGAGTCATTCCCTTCGACAACATGAGAAGGAATCCACTGAAAAATGTATGGTATGACTGGGTGATAGCATGTCAAGTAGTTTTAAAATATCCAGGCTAGTCTGATCTCCAACAATATCCCAATTAGAGAGATGCTGAATTGGAGCCCGACTGTCAGTCAAGATCCAAATGTTTTGGAAGTGATCCCCCCGCCTGAACTGCATATTGCAAACCCCTCTTGATAGCTATAAAGCTCTGACCTAAAAATTGAACAAAAATTAAGGTTTTTGTTCTTGAATTTATAGCACCGGTAGGAGTAGGTACATACTCCACTACCGGAAATTGCCCCTTCACCTCTACTACCATCAGTATAAATCAGGGGTCTCCTGGGGCTACGGCCTGCGGGCCAAATCCGGCCCGCCAGTGTCATCAATCCGGCCCGCTACAGCGAATAACTTATTGTTGCTGTAATAAGTTGGATAAAAAAAAACACAGAATGATAGTAACTCGTTTTTATTGACTTTTGCTAGGGTAAAGCTTAATGACAAGCATAATACGCAGAAAATTTAACTTAAGCATAACAACTAACAAATAACTGAAATGAATCCCACTGACATTATAAACTAGTGAACATCTCGCGGTTACCCTCTGTAGTTATACCTACCTATTTTCGCTTTTAACCACTAGATGCCGACAAGTGTCACGGTCGTATCGATACACACAATAGTAATTGAACCAGCGAATTTAGCTAGCGTATGCTCGCTCAGAGCGCGTACTCGGCTACTAGTCTAGAAATTATAGATAATGGCAGATAAATTAAAACGGTTTTGGCCCTTGGTACTCACTGAGTCAACAGTATGGCCCTAAGGCTGGAAAGTTTGGAGACCCCTGGTATAAATCATTAAAGAACTTCGGGGATAATCTCCATAGCCAGCATTCTAACATATTCAGGAAATCTCAGAGTCTTTCATCACACTAGTCAAGAGTTCATCATGGAAGTGTATCCCATCAAGTTTCAGGCCAGCACCACGGGATCCCAAAGAATGAAGCTCCACCTCAGAAAAGGGCAGGTTCAGTGATTTTTGCAAAAGAAAAGGGGCTATGTTTCTTCAAACCTCGATTGTCAGTCCAAGTGTGAAGGTAGGTGGAAGTTCTATGCTCTTCACAGTAGCTGTAAAGCTTGTTAAGTTAACAAATGAATAGTTTAATTGGGGTTAAGATTTGTATAATATTTTAACCCATTTATAATGGGATGCACTGTGTTGGATAAAGTTGTTCTCTGGTTTAACTCTCTATATATATGCCCACACGGCTGCTAGTTTTTAAACTATATACATACAGCAATTACTTTCTATACTATATACACGAAGCTTAATGTGAAATTTTTTTTAATTGAAGCTCTGATTTTCGCACATCAACCAATAAAAAAAAAATTCTTTTTCTGCAAATAAATTTCTTTCATTAAATTTTTCCTAGAATTTCTTTTCAACTCTCTCTTGTAATACTTATGTAAATTCATGTTTAAAAACTATGAACGTTATAATAATTCTATGAGATTTTAACCCACTTATAAAGGAAATGCACTTTGTTGGGTAAAGCTGTTTCCTGGAGTAACTTCAATTTGAAATAAAAACCTTATTGGCTGATTCCTCCTTTTTATCGGACCTAAAAAAAAAAAAATAAAAAAATTTTGTTCTAAGTAAATAAATTTCTTTATTAAATTTTTTCTAGAATTTCCATTCAATTCTTTCTTCATACTACTTATACACTGAAGTGACAAAAGTCATGGGATAGCAATATGCAAATTTTCAGATAGGCAGTAGCATCGCGTAGAACAGGTATAAATGCGCAGTGCTTTCGCAGAGCTTTCATTTCTTTTCAAGTTATTCATGTGAAGAGGTTTTGACGTGATGATGACCGCGCGACGGAATTAACAGACTTTGAACGCGGAATGTTAGTTGGAGCTGGACGCATGGGTCATGCCATTTCGGAAATCGTTAGGGAATTCAACATTCCCAGATCCACTGTGTCAAGAGTGTGCCGAGAGTATGAAATTTCAGGCATAACATCCCACTATGGACAGCGCAGTGGTCGACCGCCTGCACTTAACAACCGAGACCGGCGACGTCTGCAAAGAGTCGTAAATTCTAACAGACAAGCAACACTGCGTCAAATAACCGCAGAAATCAATGTGGGACGTACAAGGGACTTGTCTGTTAGAACTGTGCGGAGAAATTTGGCTTTCTTGGGCTATTCCAGCAGAAGACCGACTCGAGTGCCTTTACTGACAGAACGACATCGCTTGCAGCGACTCTCGTGGGCACATGAGCATATCGGTTGATCCCTAGATGAATGGAAAACCGTGGCCTGGTCCGATGAGTCACGATTTCAGTTGGTAAGAGCTGATGGTAGGGTTCGAGTGTGGCGCAGACCCCACGAAGCCATGGACCCAAACTGTCAGCAAGGCACTGTTCTAGCTGGTGGTGGCTCCGTAATGGTGTGGGCTGTTTTTCCATGGCATGGACTTGGTCCTCTGGGGCGACTGGACCGAACATTGACTGGAAATGCTTATGTTCAGCTACTTGGAGATCACTTGCAGCCATTCATGGACTTCATGTACCCAAACAACGATGGGATTTTTATGGATGACAATGCGCCATGTCACCAGGCCACAACTGTTCGCGATTGGTTTGAAGAACATTCTGGACAATACCAACGAATGATCTGGCCACCTAGATCGCCCGACATGAATCCCATCGAGCATTTATGGGACATCATCTTGAGGTCTGTTCGTGCCCAAAATCCTGCACCATCAACGCTTTCACAATTATGGACATCTATCGAGACATCATGGCTCAATATTCCTGCAGAAGACTTCCAACGACTTGTTGAGTCCATGCCACGTCGAGTTGCTGCACTTCGCCGGGCGAAAGGAGGGCCGACACGATATTAAGAGGTATCCCATGACTTTTGTCACTTCAGTGTATTAATGCATGTTTAAACCTATGAACGTTCTAATATTTGTATGATATTTTAACCCACTTATAATGGGAATGCACTTTGTTGGGTGAAGTTGTTCCCTTTCAAGGATTGTTCTAAGTTGTTCCTTCCTTGTAAGGAGTGACTTCAATTTGAAATAAAAACCTCATTGGTTAATTCTCCCAACCTTTCAAAAAAAAAAAAAAATCTTTCTAAGTAAATAAATTTCTTTCATTAAATTTCTCCTAGAATTTCTTTTCAGTTCTTTCTTTATACTACTTATATTAATGCATGTTTAAACCTATGAACGTGCTAAGATTTGTATTAAATTTTAACCCACTTATAACGTGAATGCTTCATTGGGTAAAGTTGTTGCCTGGAGTGGCTTCAATCTGAAACGAAAACCTGATTGGCTGATTCGCCCTTTTCATCTACACTTTCCAACTACAGATTTTACATGCATGTACAGGTAGAGATGTGATAGTCTTCCAAACATAAAGAAATGTGGTTTTAATGAAAATTTTTGGCACTCTATAAGTTGCTTAAACTACCATCGAGGCTTAGCATAATGAACTAAACGTTTTCGTCTTCCCCTTGAACCATAAGCTAAAAAGGATTACGAGACTTCCTTAATACTGTCAGTGAAGTTCTTAAAAGTTATGAAGGAGTAACATTGTGTCTTTAAAATTATAAAATATAAATATGAGATTCATTAATTTACTGCAGCCATCTTTCACGTATATTTAATGACATACAGTCAATTAAGATATTTAACTATCTTAATTTTTAGTTAAATTCTGATAAAGGAGGCACTATTTAAATAAGGAACCAGTTTTAACCAACACGCCGTATTATGAAGACTCTGTTATACACCATTACTATCATCATAGGGTTATACATTATAAATTCTCTAACAAATACAGATCTATAGAAGAGACTGCAGGTCAACGCAAAATGATTTTTACTATTTCAGAATCTGAACTCATAGGGTAGAGTAGCATTTAAATTAGTAGCACTATTTCTTTGATATTAAGAAATAATGGAGGCAATATTTAAATAAGGAACAAGTTTTAACCAACCAGCTGGACTCTCTTAAGGCTCGTTCCCACCGAGGGCGTGAGTCGGCGACGCGTCACGTGGCAGGGAAGAAAAATTTTCGACCCGTTCACACCGAAAGTGGCAGAAATCGCTTTACGACTAGTGAAGTTCCAGTTACTTCTACTAGATGGCAGATCTACCATTGGCTCAATCCAAGTCACATGACGCGGCAAGCATTTGAGAGTTGAAGGTTGGTCAACTCGAAGCGGTGGATTTCAACCAGTTTCAAGCGAACGTGGGGAGGCTAGTGATTGGTCAACGCTTCACGTTTCAACGTCTCTGTGAGAACGAGCATTTAGCAATACTCTGGGGCACAGGCGTTTCGAAGAAGCCCTTTGTTTTCATTATTTATGTATTTACGCTATTGTTATACACCATTACTATCATCATAGAGTTGTATATTATTATTTTTCTACCAAATACAGATCTATTGAAGAGACAGCAGGTAAGTGCAAAATTATTTTACTATTTCAGAATCTGAACTCATAGAGTAGAATAACATTCAAATTAACAGCGCGATTTCTTTGATATTAAGAAAAAGGAGGCAATGTGTAAATAAGGAACTAGTTTTAGCCATAACGTCGTATTTGCAGGACTCTGTTTGCTATACTCTGGAGCCACAGGCGTTTCGAAGAAGCCCTTTGTTTTCATTAATAAGTATTTACACTATTGTTATTATTAAGTATCTACACTATCTTTCTTTCTCTTAAATTATTAAATAAATATAACTTTTATTCAGACAATTTATTTTTTAATATTAAGAAATTTATTTTAAATAAAATATTGTAAATTTATGTAAATGTTATTATTTTTTTCAACATTAATCTTTGTACCGAAGTCGAAATTGATCAAAGAAATATATATATATTTCGCTTGCAATTAATATAATAAAAGGAACTACAAATGCAAGCATATCTGCCAAATGGGAAGAAAAATTAAAAATAAAACAAAAACTATCGAAAATGCTTATATATTTTAAAATCTAAATACATATTTTATCGATAAAAACATTTAAAATCTAGAGCATTCACACCTATATATATAAATATATAAAGACAACACAGGAACAAAAACCCAAAGAAAACTGACTAGGAGTGAAATAAAAACAGGACCATTTTGCCACGCCGAAAGCTACTAGCTGTGCTCGCTAACACTCTAGGCTACAAGCAAATTGTAGAACAAAACCATCGTAGCATTCGATACAAACACTCGTAAATGCCTCACATTCAGACTTCTCGCTCTCTAAAGAAAGAAGAAATAATATTATATATATATTGTAACTTCTCGGCCGATACTAGACCTATAATGCCTGCAAGAAGAGGGCCACTTTCAGGATCATGGGAGCACTCTAAACTTTATTTATAACCACTATATATATACAAATACAGAACTCTGGGTTATTATACAAAGAAATGGAAAATGTAAATCTGATCACAAGTCAGTTCACTACAAGGTCGGATATTTTCAGAGTTCTTGAGTTTATGACGAAATCTAAACACCATGTCTGTGGCAGACCTTAAGGTACACGAACACCTTCGAAGGAATTTTTTTGAAATTATTGAAATAATTTATCTTCGTACACATTTTTGGATTGAATGTATCTAAAAACGTATGATTCCACATAAAAAAATGTCATTATTATTATTTTTAATCTTTATAGGCTAAAATAAGGGTAAAAATTTCTATGTGTGTATTTGTTTATACTAATATTTACCAGGGAATAGACCTCTGGCAAATATATAACTTTATTATTTTGTATTAGTTTAAATGATGTTGACACAAAATTCTTCCAAAAACGGGCATGTAATTCCAAGTTTAACAATTAAAAAATAAAAAAAATATTTATGCAGCTAGAATCATTTCCAATATAAATTTCCTGTAAAAGTTATGAAAAATATTTATACCAAGTTTTGTAGCAATTGGATCAAATGACTTGTGTTTTATTGTTTCAAGTGAAAACAAAAGGCGTCAATATTCATTCTGAGAAAAAGCTAAAAGCAACTTCTAATTAGATATATTTTTATAAATGTTGTAAATATATTAAAATGGCATTGAATTATCCAGTTCATATTCTTTTCTATCAAAAAATTAGTTTTATTTTGCATGAAAGCTCTGAAAATTTGCTGAGCTCTGTTTTGTTGAACAAATTAAAATTTTTCGACATGTTTTCTACAATTTCCTCCTTTGCAAAAGCATTTTGATATCAAATATCCTGATTTAAAATATTTAGCCTTTTACAAGTGTTTTTTTCGATTAAATATACTCAAAACCTTTGAATTTCTCATAAAAATTTCAACTTTACCTATTTTTTATATAGTTTATTTCTTCAAAAATATGGATAAAAATTGCAAAAATGTGATATTTTGTAAAACTTGATAGTTCAAAAATCAATAAAAATGAATAGTTTTTTCTTTTGTAAGTATTTCTGTGTTGGAAATATCATTATGTAGGTAATATACTTTTTCAAATTTATATCTTAATTACTTATACATTTTTGTATGCTTAAAATTTGTTGACACAAAATTTTTTTAAAAATTTACAAATTCTTAATTTAACTAATAAAATAAAATAATTTATGATGATAATTTCCATGCCCTATTCCTTTCATACATTTAAAGAAAACTTTTACATGAAGTTTCAAAGCATTTAAATCAGAAATATTTATATTATGATGTTTTGAAGGAACACAAAATGCATAAAAATTCAAATAAGAAATAGTTAAAACCAACTTTTACATGGAAATGAAAACAAATAAATATACATAAAAAGTTACTGAGTTTTAATTCCAACTTTTGTTATTATAAACACTGAAGATATTTTAAAAACAAATAAATAAACTTATATGGACTATTAATCAACTTGAATTTTCTTCGACATTATTCAAATCAGTGAAATTTAGAATTCAAATTCTATATTATTCAAATAACAAAAAGTTTTTAAATTAAGAGGTTCTTCATTTCCAACTTGCAACGATTATAATACATTTTAGAAAATTTTAATGCTATCATTAAATCTAATAATTGCATTATTTGCTCCAGTTTTACACTTTTCAAAAAATTATCTTTCTTTTAAAATTTGACTATATTCTATTATCTTGTGCTCACATTTCATTCTAGAATTCTTAATCAAATACAACACACAGTGTTTGAAATAACAGTTCACTACATATATCACTATATATGTTGCATATGTACATATATTAAAATGCAGTTCACTAAATGTTGACAAACTTTAAAATTTTTACTTAAAAGTTCAATTTTGATTCACAAACAGGAACATTTAATTCAAAAACTTTGTCTTTTCTCTTTCCTTCAAAAAAGGTTTTAACTATTTTTAGGATGAAAGATATTACAAAACAAATAGAAAAAGTTATTTATAGCATAGATTTCATAATAACACACAATAAATGTAAGCAAACTTTCAAACAAAAACTTTGCAGCCAGATTCTATATTAGACCAAGTGATGGCAACAAATTTAGCTTTTTTAAATAATAAAACATTATTTATTGTTTTTTATTTATATTAGAGTAAGTTTTACAGTCAATTTTGAGGAAATATTGAAGGTAAATATATTAAAATTATCATTTCTGGTTACGAAAATCGTACTTCCGGTTCAAAAACTCGTCTCCAAGAGAAATTTAAACTAACAGAACTAGTTCTAAAAAAGATAGAAACAATCTGGGAAGATATTTAGAAAGCTTAAGGTACACGAACACTTTTAAAATGCGATTTTCGACCAAAATATCGATTTTACAATTTTTTTATTTTGAAAAGCTTGTTTTTTTAAGCTTTTTAAATATCTCCACAGTTTGTTTCTACCTTTTTTAGAACTAAAGTTCTGTTAGTTTAAACTTCTCTTGAGACGAGTTTTAGAACCGGAAGTACGATTTTCTTAACCGGAAATGATAGTTTCGATATGTTTACCTTCAATATTTCCTCAATATTGACTGTAAAACTTATTCTAATATAAATAAAAAAGCATTAAATAATGTTTTTATCACTTAAGATAGTTAAAATAGTTGGTATCACTTGATCTAATAAAAAAATCTGTCTGCAAGTTTTTGTTTGAAAGTTTGTTTCCATTTGCTGTTGTATGTTATTATCGAAATCTATACAGTGACTTTTTTTTTATTTGTTTTGTAATATCTTTCATACTAAAAATAATACAAAATTTTTTTTTTTAAGAAGAAAAGACAAATTTTAAATGTTTGAATTTGTATAAAATATATTGAATGAAATGTTGCTGTTTGCTAATGAAAACTTTGAACTTTTCTAAGCTTAAAGTTTGTCAGCATTTTTAAAATATATATATTGTGAACTGTTATTTTAAACATTGTCTGTTGTATTTGATTATGAATTCTGGAATGAAATGTGAGCTACAAGATAATAGAATGTAGACAATATAATTTTAAAGATAATTTTTTTGAAAAGTGTGAAATTGAAGCAAATAATGTAATTATTTGCTATAATGATAACATTAAAATTTTCTAAAAGGTATTATAATTGTTTGTAAGTTGAAAATCAAGGACATTTTATATAAAAAAACGTTTGTTATATGAATAATATAGAATTTTAATTATAAATTTCAGTGATTTGAATGTTGTCGAAGAAATATTCACGTTGACAAATAGTCTATATAAGTTTTTTTTCTCTTGAAATATCTTCAGTGTTTATAATATAATAAAGGATAATTTAAAGTTCAATAACATTCTTATGTATGTTTATTTGTTTTCATTTCCATGTAAAAGTTGGTTTTAACTATTTCTTATTTGAATTTTTATGCATTTTGAGTTCCTTCATAATATCAATATTTCTGATTTAAATGCTTTGAAACTTCATATAAGAGTTTTCTTTAAATGTATGAATGTATATTTTCGAACAGAGAATATGAAATTTTTAGAACTGTTTGTTATAACTATATAACTACTATACTTATCTCAACTCGATAGGATTTATACATCAATTTTGGTCCAAAATTTTCCAATTTTAAGAAAATCTTAATATTACATTTGTTTTAAGATAGATATTTTTTTGGAAAGTGGGAAATTGAAGTACATAATGCAATTATTTGATATATTGATAACATTAAAATTTTCTAAAAGGTATTATTATTGTTGCAAGTTGAAAATCAAGGACATTTTATTTAAAAATCTTTTTTATTTGAATAATATAGAATTTGATTTATAAATTTCAGTGATTTGAATAATGTCAAAGAAAAATTCAAGTTGATTAATAGTCCATATAAGTTTATTTATTTGTTTTCTATAAATATCTTCAGTGTTTATAATAAAGTTGGAATTAAAACTCAGTAACTTTTTTATGTATATTTATTTGTTTTCATTTCCATGTAAAAGTTGGTTTTAACTATTTCTTATTTGAATTTTTATGCATTTTGTGTTCCTTCAAAACATAATATAAATATTTCTGATTTAAATGCTTTGAAACTTCATGTAAAAGTTTTCATTAAATGTGTGAAAGGAATAGAGCACAGAAATTATCATAAATTATTTTTATTTTAGTTGTTAAATTAAGAATTTGTTGTGAATTTTTTAAAAAACTTTGTATCGACAAATTTTAAGCATACAAAAATGTATAATAAGATATAAATTTGAAAAAGTCTATTACCTACATAATGATACTCCCAACATAGAATTTTCGGCCATTTTTACCCTTATTTTAGCGTATAAAATTTTTTTAAAAAATAATAGTGAATTTTTTTATGTGAAATCATAAGTTTTTAGATACATTCAATCCAAAAATGTGTACAAAGATAAAAAATTTCAATTATTAAAAAAAAATTCCTTCGAAGGTGTTCGTGTACCTTAAAATATAAGCTTTTAGAGAAGCTTGTATCTTAAGGCAAGCTTTTCAATACAGCCATTCCACGAGTCCATTTGCGCAACTTTATGAACAATTCGGCAAAAACTTTTGGACTAAAATTTCTGTTTACAAGCTGGTTTAAAAAGATTCAATTTATGAATTCAAATACAAATAAATTGAATTTGCGGTAGATGAGGATAAAATTTTCGATTACACGATATATCATGCTTGTTAAATAACTACAAGGAATGAGGAAAAAACTTGGTTTCACTGATCTTCAACAAAAACTTTATGAAAAAGCAGCTTTTGCACGAGTCCATTTGAGCAACTTTATGAACAATTCAGCAAAAACTTTTAGAATATAATTCTTGTTTAAAGCTGGTTTAAAATGATTGTATTTATGAATTCAAATACAAATGGAAATAATTGGTTTCAGATGAGGAGAAATTTTCGATTACACGTTGTATTATGCCTGTTAAATAAATGCAAGGAATGAGAGAAAAAAAAACTTGGTTTCACTGATCTTCAACAAAAACTTTATGAAAGAGCAGCCGTTCCTCTAGTTAATTTGCGATAATCATCCTGTTGCCCGTGGGGAATCGCTGTGATCTTTGATCGTTCCCAGAAAACTTGGGAGAACTCGCGTGGATCCGGATATTTAAGAAGATGAATTTCCCAGTTGTAATCACACAACTTATTTTAAGAAGTCGCTTAATTAGTGCCCTCTTAGCCGTGGACGATGTCGGAGTATTAATGACTATCGAGGGCCTGATTTCTTCTGGGGGTTGGTAATCCGTTCTTTTAGGCGACCGCTGGAGACATTGTTTTCAGAAGAGTTTCATTTGATTGGTCCGCGGCAATTATCGATTGTGCCAACTATTTCTGACGTGAGAGTCAATAGTGTGGGCGCTTTTTAATTGCATTCTCTTCCTTTATTAAGTCGCTTTTAGAAATCAGTTTGAGGAGGTGAATTCCAACTGGAGATTATTCTTGGATAATGAGACCAAATTTTAAGCCGCTCAGTCAAATAGTCGAGCAGTTTTCCATTTGGTTTTGTTGAGCTTCTTTCTGATTATTTGAATTCTGAATTTTAATTAGAGTAAGACGTTTAATGAGCTGACTTTTCTGTAATGAAGCTTAAGCTTCTTATCTTTGACATCCCATGCCTCGACTTTACAAGAGAAAATACTGTTCCCCTCCACCGCCTTTTTTCTTAGTGAAACTAAATGTCACAGAAGTTTCGGTATTATATTTCATTTATTTTCCAACCGCAAATTGTTTCTGAAGATGAGGTTCGAAGAAGTCGTTTTTATCATTTTAAGTTGACAGAATTATATATTGGAACTCATACATAATATAAGATAAATTTCTTTGAAACAGATTACCTGTTTTTTAAGGACAATTTTATATTAAAATAAGCCTTATTACCAGAAATAAGCCTTAGAAAGATTTGGTTCTGAAACCAATTACTACAACCGTAAGCATATTTGAACCTGCACGCTTTTAAATGTTGCAAAAGTTTTGTATTATAGTTCATTTATTTTCCAATAGCAAATTTATTTATGAGGAACTTGAGATTCCAAAAATAATTGCTATTATTAGCAATGGATAAATTTAAGTATTGGAATTCAAATACAATATTTAAGGGACAAAATTCTTTTGAAAAGGCTGACGCGTTTTTAAGGACAATTTTATATCAAAATAAGTCTTATTGCCAGAAATAAGCCTTAGAAAGATTTGGTTCTGAAACCAATGATTATAGCAGACACCACAAGCGTATTTGAACTTGCACGCGTCTAAATGTTGCAAAATTTTTGTATTATAGTTGGTTTATTTTCCAATGGCAATTTTTTTTTTATGAGGGATATGAAGTTCCAAAAAATTAGTCTTTATCATTAGTAATTGATAAGTTTATGTATTGGAACTCAAAATATAATATTTAAGGGACAAAATTCTTTTTGAAACAGATTGCCTGTTTTTTAAGGACAATTTTATATTAAAATAAGCCTTATTACCAGAAATAAGCCTTAGAAAGATTTGGTTCTGAGACTAATGAATACAATAAACATTTCTAGAGCATTTGAACCTGCACGAGTTACTACAGTGCCAGGAATCAGACGCAAAATGTGGCCTATTTTTTGTTAAACATCGTAGGGCTTCCTAGCATACAATGAACAGCTCAACGATAGGTATTGAGGGAAGGATGCTGATGGAGGTTTGTATGGGAGAAAATCCAGAAAACTCCCACCAGGCAGCTTGACTGTCGATGCGAGATGCTTTTTTTACATTCACAGAATCGTCATCAAGTCTCACCACCGGGGCCTTACCATTCTGTGCAACTTTATAATAAAGGTAAGTTTTTTTTTAGTACTAATGTTGAAAAAGTATATTTTTAAAAAATTTCTCACTTAAAAAGAAAGATCTGATAAAAATAGTTTTAGCATGTATAGACAGGAATGGCGCATGTTGAAATTTAATCAAGGATTTTGAAGGAATTCCTAGTGCGGGCATTGAATTCCCTCATTATGAATTCCTTCAAAATTATTTATTAGGATATTGTCAATCCAAATGAGGGCACACATGTTCTATTTTAATTTTTTACTATTATGAATTTAAAAGGACATAAATGTATGCAGTTTAAAACTCCAAATCCAGAGCTTTTAAATGCAAATGAAAAATAACTCTACCGATTTTAATAAAGTTTCATATAAAATGTTTCGGATTACAGTAGAATATCTTCATTCAACTGTTCAATTGCTATTTTAATAATGTAAGCAAAAGTCGCTTAGTTTAATTCTGCAGTATCGATCGTTAATTACATTTTGCAGCATCAATCGTCTTCGGTATTGTTTATTTATGTTAACAAAATTACGGAAAAAGATTTTGAATTTGAATTGAATTTTTTTTTTATTCCTATTTAAAAATGCCCGAAATATTATATTATATCCGAAAAATCGGGTTTTAAATAAATGGAAAGTTATCCTGAATTTAATTTATTTTCATATGGATCTCGGTAAATAAAAATTTTCAATACATTATATATTTTTTTTACTGAATGTATTTAGGACACTAAAAATTTCTCTTATTTGAAATTTATTTCATTATTATTTGTTGGACAATAAACCTAAAATACATACACAAAAAAACCTCATAAAGTTTGAAACAAAATCCTAAATTGAAATAAAATTAATTAATTCTTGAAATCGTGATTTTTTTCTTAATTCTACTAACAAGACCTTAAAATTTCTTAGAATAAATTGAAAATAATCCTTTAGCAATGAAAAATAATAAATTCCTTGATTTGTCGAGCTCATATATCAACTTTGTATTGACAAAAAGTTGATTATGTTCTATGTCTGCTTGCATATAAAAAAAACGAATGATTATTTTGATTATTTAAATGATGTCTTTAGAATATATAACAATTATTAAAATATAATAAAATCAATCAATAATGCAGTTTAGTAATATTATTTTCAAAAACGGAAAATAATTAAAATATGAAATAAGATATCAGGATCTTCATAAAAAAAAAAACAATACAATTAAAATTCCTTTCATCTCCAAGATTAATTTTTCATTTCAAAAATGCTGGCGAAAAAATGTTGTCAGTGATTTAAAAACAGTTTATCAAAATATTGCTTATCGTTTACTACTGTGTCCAAAAAGTAAGATTAATTTTTTTGATTTAAAATTCCCGGGGATTATGGAATTTCAATTTTTTTTTTTTTTCTTTTTAGGTTGTTGGCACTGTTCTTGACATCTGCGTGAAATTTGACGTCAAAATATTTCATTAGTGTTTGAGTTACGTTTGGCTTCGTGAGACGCTAAAACTGATTCCGGCGATTTTTAAATGTCTGAATTCATTGAGCAAAGAGCTTGCATTCAATTTTGTTTGCGTAAACGTATAGAACGTTGCAGAAGGCATTCGGTGAGCATTCCTATATCGGAAAGAAATGTTTAGAAGTGATATAAACAGTTCTTCTTTTTCAAAGAAGGCAGAAAACGCGTGGCCTCATTGTAAAATAATTAATAAGGGATAATCGTGGCTCAAGAGTAACATGTACAACTCACGTGCAGGAAAGCCCAAACTCCAATCCGCTGGTGGCATACGTTGCAGTCACTGCTTTCAGAAGCGATTATGACAATACTTGTAAGGCCTTTCGCAACGACAATCAGGCTGTCCTATGGGAGTTTTCCAAGATTTTCCCAAACGACACGCAAATGCTGTGTAGTTACCTCTAAAAGTCCTTCCCTCATTTCTCGTCGGGAGCTGTTCGTAGCATACATAGTGGAACACGATGTTCAAAAATAAAGAAAAGGGGCTATCTCTTAGAAGCGTAAAATATTCACATTAAAAAAATACATTTACTTACTATAAGCTCATAAGTAAATATTTTTTTTTATTTTATTTAAGTCTGGATTGCCGATTTCTTCTACCTAACATTCTTAAGAAATCAAATAATCTTTAAACGAAAGAATTAAATTATTATAAAATCTAGAGTTTTATGTTTTATTATTTAGTTATATATATATATATATATATATATATATAACTAATGATTACTCAATAAAAAGTAGTGATTTTTCCACACAGGTCATAGATAATCATATTCTACATTAAAATATAGCATTGGCTACCTCTTAAAAGCGTAAAATAATTCACATTAAAAAAAAATTTACTTACTATAGGTTCATAAATAAATATTTTTTTAAGTCCTATTAAGCATTTAAGTCTGGATTGGCGATTTTTTCTATCAAAAAGTTTTTGTAAGAAATCAAATAATCTTTTATTAAACGAAAGAATTAAGTTATTATAAAAGCTAGCGTTTTATGTTTATATATAAAAAAAAAGTAAAGATTGCAGAATAAAAAATAGCGATTTTTCCACACAGATCGATAAGCATATTCTACATTAAAATATAGCATTGGGTTACTTCTTAGAAGCGTAAAATAATTCTCATTAAAAATACAATTACTTATTATGGATTCATAAGTAAACATTTTTTTTAAGTCCTATTATGCATTAGACCGGGACCTACACAGTTTAACTTGGATTCTGAACCACTAACAGACATCCATTCCACCGACAGGATTCGAACCTGAAGCCTGTGGTACTAAAGACCAGAGCGCTAGCCAATTGCCCATCAGGCCGATAACAGGTTCTGGTTGATTTTGGATCACATCAAAAACCACAAAATGTGAAAGTTATCATAAAATCCCTATACAGTTTAAGAAAGTATTACAGAAGCAAATGAAAAAGACAGCTAAGTGAAAATCATCTCAAAAGTAGACGTATATATTTTAAGATTTAATTTTCTTTTTAAGTCTGGATTGGCGATTTTTTCTACCAAAAAGTTTCTGTAAAAAATCAAATAATCTTTTGTTAAACGAAAGAATTAAATTATTATACAGACAGTTTGGCATTATTGAGGCATTCTGGCAGCGTTAGCCTCCATATACCTCCATCTTAAATTATTATAAATGTTTATATATATAAAAAAGATTACACAATAAAAAAATAGTGATTTTTCCACACAAGTCGATAATCATATTCTACATTAAAATGTAACAATAAAGTAACGCTTTTACTTATATAATCAACATAAAGCAATAATTTTAACATTAATTTCTGTAAAGCTTCCGGCTACTTTTCTAAATGAATAAAAATCCGCTTCTATAGAAGGCGGTGTAATGGTCAGCACTTAATAAATATAAGGAGACAGGGCCATAATAAACGACGGTCTTCCCATTTCCTTCAAAAATAGAGGGTCACTATCTCAGCGCTGATAAAGTGTGAGAAAAAAGCTTTCGCAAAATAGGAAGTGACAGAATTAAGTGAGATGGCTTTTCCCTCTCTGCCTATTATGCGCTGATGGATTGCAGCTTGTGCCTTCCCCCGCCTTCCAGATATGTAGGCCTTTCGAATAAATACCAGATACGCTAAGTCAAACAAATGCCTCCCTACTGCTGATGGATTTGGGGATCCGCAAAGCAAATGAATTATCAGTATTTTCAGCGACTTGTCTTTGGAGAAAGTCAAACATATTAACGCAGATAGTAGTGCGCGGTAGAAAACGAATGGTTTTTATAAAGTAACTTTTCAAGAATCCTTATTATTTTTTACGTTGAATTTCGATAACGTTTAAGCTATGTTGCGGATGCACAGGCTTTATGAAGACCACGGGACGTATATAGTCTGGTAACTGTTTCTGGTTGATTTCGATCACAGCAAAAATCACAAGCCTTGAAAGTTATCATAAAATCTCTTTATAATTAAAAATAAAAGGTATTACAAAGGCAAGTGAAAACAAAGCTCAGGGAAAATTGTTAAAAGTAGACGTATCTATTTGAAGTTTTTAGTTTTTACCTCGCCCGATTCGTAGCTCAGTGGCAACGTGGGTCGCTAGTGAACATTAGGTCTCAGCAATCCGCTAGTGACATTGTTTAAAAACAAAAACCACGAGGAATTACAACGTAACGTTTGTGATGCTCATCATATTGCTGATGGGAGTTTTCTCCCATATGATACGCACAAATGCAGGGTAGTTCCCGAAAACTCCTCCCGGAAGGCACTGCCCTTCTTCTGCGACACGGAGTCAAGTCAGACTTCTAAATACGGGCGCTCCAACACAACAGAAGATGCCCTTTTTACTACAACCATGAGTAGACTACTCCTAGGATGTCCGTCCCTCACTGAAGGATACTGAGGATTAGACACTCTCAGTTTTACCTCATTTAATTTAAATTCAACTTAATTAATATATCTCTATATGGGCACCATTAGTTACACTAAGCACATCAAGATGGCGCTCGATTTCTTGCCATGTTCGCTGTAAGATATCCTCATCAATGATGGCAATGTCATGAGTAATCCTGGGATTTAGATTAATCCTGTATAATATCTTTGTCAGATACGAGATATCTTTAGTATAACTCCATAGAAAAAAATCGAGTGATATCTAGTGTAAAAGTATCCAAGGTTATGTTAAAGATATCACGTATTGTACAAAAGTAGGAACATGACTCATCTAAAGCAGAGGATCATTAAAGACATTGCACAGTTGCTACAGCGAATATGGCAAGAAATCGGGATCCATCTTCATGTGCTTCTTGCAACTCATGGTGCACGCATAGAGATGTATTAAATGAAACTAAAATTAAGTACTACAATAAAACTTAAATATATATGCCTCATTTTGTAATAATTTTAATTTATCTGTTTTTCCATTTTTGTTATACATTTTTGAAATCGCAAAGATACTTTATGGACAATTTATATATTTACTTCATTTATATATAACATGGCTATTTATTTTTTTTTTTCTCCAAACTAGACATCTATTAATTTTAAGTGATAATACATTTATCCAAAGACGCATATTTCTTCACGATTTTTGTTTATTAATGGGAAAAAAAGGAAAACCCAGGAAGGAGCATATGAAAACAAGTAATTGTAGTTCCTTATACTTTTCTGAAGAGCAAATCTTAGTATCCAAGGCTATGTTAAAGATATCGTGCATCGATCTCTAATGGCATTGCCACAGTTGCTGCCGCGAACATGGCAAGAAATAGAATTACCATCTTAATGTACTTTGTGCAACTAATGATGTTCATATAGATATGAATTAAATTAAATTAAATAAATCTTGGGAGGATTTCTTTAAAATGATAAATAGATAATAGATAAATAAGGCTTCTGATTCACATATACATGTGTGGCACTTATTCGCATGCCCATATGCTGTCATTATCGTTCTACTAGTCGCTGCCATCGGATTTTATGATTTTTAGCACTTTTGTTTTTCAAAAAAATTTTTTATTGTGGATTGTTTTCCTTCTGTAAATGGAATATTATGGCGTGCCTGAACCATAGAGTAGTAATAAAATAAAGCCAGTCTTCCTATTCTAAGGAATAGAAAGTTGGGTCAACATCTGCCGTCCATTTCGTACTAGAGTTGGCGTTGTATCGCCGCTTGGCTTCTTTTCTCGGCATTCATTTATTTAGAAATACACATAAACATATTAAGAAATGATTCTGAAAATTCCAAGAAATGCCTGACATTCTTCTTTTCAAGTAACACATTTATTTAACCATGTGCTTACTAAAGATAAATAGATACAAGAAATTTTATTTTATTTAGAACTCTGATCATTTTGTATGAAATATAATAAATCATTACAAAAAGTTCCTATAAATGAAAATTTTATTTTTAATCTTTTTGGTGGGAAAGTATTACACGAGAAAGTTTATTAATTGATTAAATGCAGAATATTAAAAAAAAAAAATTATATTTCCATTTATTTACAGCTAACAAAAAAAAAAAAAATGGACCATTTCTTTTGAAAATTGTTGTAGAATAGTAGATCTTTTTTTCTCTCTTCTCGCCAACAGCATAGAATAGTAATAGCCAAGAATAAATATTGTTGCCAAAAATCGCCAAGCTATCATCACATATGTTAAACTACAAAGTAAAAGTCATGTGAGGATTATGTTTCCCTAAATTGGCAACCACAATGCGCTCTCTATTTCATTATTATTCTAAAAAAAAAAAAAAAAGGAACCATTTCTTTTGAAAATCGTTGTAGAATAGCAGATCATCTCGCTTCGCGCCAACAGCATAGAAGTAGTAATAGCCAAGAATATAGATTGTTGCCAAAATCGCCAAGTTATCATCGCATATGTTAAAGTACAAAGTTTTTTTTTTTTTTTTTTCGTTCTAATGCAGCTGGCAAACACTTAGACAGCTTGGTCTTGGATGCCTTAAGGCAAGCGCTGCACAGACGTACTCACTTTGCTTTACCCAGGGGGCGTGTAACTTGAAGATAAGCTACGGACGCGGAGTAACAATGCCCCCGCAACGCTCTACGATCCTATTAGGACCGGGACCTACGGTTTAAAGTGGATTCCGAACCACTACAAACATCCATGGCACCGCCAGGACTCGAACCCGAAACCTGTGGTACCGAGCGCCAGAGCGCTAGCCACTCGGCCATTCAGGTCCTTAAAATACAAAGTAAAAGTTATGTGAGGATTATGTTTGCCTCAAATTGGCGATCACAATGAGCTCTCTATCATATTATTATTCTAAAAAAAAAAATAAAAAAAAATTAACCATTTCTTTTGAAAATCGTTGTAGAATAGTAGATCTTTTTTCTCGCTTTGCGCCAATAGTATAGAGTAGTACTAACCAACAATAAAAAATCGCCAACTATCATCGCATATGTTTAACTGCAAAGTAAAAGTCATGTGAGGATTATGTTTGCCCCAAATTCGCAACCAAGATGCACTCTTTTATTACATTACTATTTTTAGCACTTTTTTTAAAGGAATTGTTATAGTGATTTGCTCTTTTACTGAAAACGTAATATTTTTGACGTTCCGGAACTGTTTGAGGAAAACGGGATAAGCTTTAAATCTAAGATGGTCCTGTTTTAAACTGGACATATGGTCACGGTCACATTGGTCACACCCTTTTTGTTTCGTTTCTTGTTTGGATGTTTGTTAGTGGTTCGGAATCCTTTTTAAACTGTAGGTCCCAGTCTGTTTAGCCTTCACATGTACAAGATGGCCGTAGAACGACAAAACAACCAAATCAATCCATTTCTTGACTTTCTGATCTACATATTCCAAAATCAGTTGTTGCTCTAACCCTGCATTCTTTCTCTTATTTTCTCACGGCAACAGTGTTTTGCTTTTAATAATTGCTGAATAAACATCTCTGGTCGGGGACTATGTTCATCTCTTCATTTCTCACGCTGTGCGAGCTGCTAGCCTAAACAATTTTAATGATTTGTTTTGACTTTCAGTAACTGCCAGACGCCATCTTATGACGTATTGCTACCTTCTCCAGCTGCCAGATTGTAATTGTTTAAAACTCCAATGATACAACCATTTATGTTTCACGCTTGTTCATTTATTTGCTGATACTACTGAGATTTTCAGCTGCACTTGGTTAGAATTTTATGACACAATAGCAAAACTGTTCGTAAGAATTCGTAAAATGGCCAGAATTGTACTGTGAAAAAAATAAAAATAAATGCTCTTGTATAATAAAATCAATTAAAAAAGCAGTTCAAGCAAATACTTGTTTGAAATAATTTAATCTGAAATGTTTTAAAAACTTTGCAATTTTGCATATCGTAAGAGTATTTTAATCTTGCGCCATGTAAAATTGCTAATTGCTAAAATTAGTTATTAGTATTGTAAAATTAATGAGTTAATTGGTATTGTAAAATTAATTAGTTAATTAGTATTGTAAAATTAATTAGTTAATTAATATTGTAAAATTGCTAAAATTAGTTTTAACTAAACTAGATTAAAAAAGCATATCAGTCAAAAATCACATCTATATCATTATTTTCAACATCGTCACCATTTTTAGAGGAACTTACCGTTTACATGGGTTTTGATGATGACTTTGATGGAGTAGAAGTTGGTTTGTTAAATCTTTTCCTATTCAGTAATGTCTCCTTTGAATTCTGTTTCCTTTTTTGTCTGTTTGTTGATTACTTTGTCGGATTAAATGATCTTTTGGATTTTACATATTTTTATGCAGCCTTTTGCTTTTTGTGGTTAAACTGACTTATGTATAGCGAAACTGTTCCCAGCAATTCGTAAAATGGCCAGAATTGTACAGAGAAAAAGAGATTAAAACTCTAGTTTAATAAATTCAGTTTAAAAGTATGTAAAACAAATACCTGTTTGAAATAATTCTGATCTAAAATTTTTTTTTAAGAACTCGGCAATTTTAAATATCGTAGGATTATTTTAATTTTACGACATGTAAAAAATTGCTAATTGATTAGTATTGAAAAACTGCCAAAATTAGTTTTAACTATCATATCAGTCAGAAATCATATTTATATTCAACAACGTCACCATTATTAGAGGAACATTCCGTTGACATAGATTCCAATTGTGATTCTAATGGAGTAGATATAGTTTGATTTGGTTTGTCACTCTACGGTTATTTTTTGGACACATTGGGCTAATTAGACCGGGATCTACAGCTTGACGGGGATTCCGAAACACTAACAAACATCCATGTCACCGCCAGGACTCTACAATTACTACACCTTTAAACTTGTAAAAAATATTTTGTTGTAAAAAAACTGTTTTTATAAATATATGAGTTCAATAAAAGTCTTTAAATTTATTTTACAACTTCTTCTAAATCCATTGGTACAAATCATAGTACATAAAATTATGGAAAAGAGCCATAAATCCGGAGTCGGTATAAAGAATCCGACTTCGTAGTTGAAACCTTTTTGGCCGACTCCCCATCCTTAATTTAGAGCGGTAATAAAATCAATTATTTTTTCAAATGAAGATGAAGATTTTAATGTGGAACAGATAATTAGAAAATAGCGATGTGGAACAGCTAATTAGGAAAATGTGGAGCAGCCAATCAGGTTTGATTTGGTTTGTCGCTCTACGGTCATTTTTTGCATACTTAAGGCTAATTAGACCGGGACCTACAGTTTAACATGGATTCCGAACCACGAACAAGCATCCATGCCACCGCCAGGATTCGAACCTGAAATATGTGGTACCAAAGGCCAATTAGCCGCCAACTCATTGAGAAATAGTGATAAAGAGCAACCGATTAAGAAATAGTGATGAGTAGCAGTCTTCATTCTCATGCACATTTCACGTTAAAGTGTAGGTCTAATTAGCCTAAAGTGTGCACAAAATGACCGTAGAGCGACAAACTAAATTAAACCAAATCATGTAAGTGAATAGGGGCCCAAAACCAACCGCTTTTCAGACACGTCTCGCGAAAATTTCCTTTGGTTTCGTTTGATTAAATGTAAGTGATTGGCTTTAATTTTGAAATTGTCAGGATAGCCTGAAATTGTACAGTTGTAATTTGAATTGTAATTGTACAGTTTAAAGTGGATTCGAACCACGAACAAACATCCATGCCACCGCCAGGAATTCGAACCTGAAATCTGTGGTAACCAAAGGCCATAGCCATAGCCTGAACATAGAACCAGAAACATAGCCTGAGCAGCAGCGAGGGGTGGGAGTGAAATCGGAGAAGTCTCGTCTTTTTGTGTGTGTGTGATAGAGAGATAAAGCCTTAACGATTTTTAAGACAAAATAAACATTCATTCTCATTATTGTTTTGATTATTTTCTTTTATTTTTCTTACTTGATGACAGCACAGTACCATTTAATTAGAGAAAGTTGGCAATGATTTTTGAAACTCATCCAATTCGAAACACAACAATAAAAAAATGATGGGCTTTGACAAATTTTGGCGCAGTCAGTTTATAAACACCTCCTACATTCGGTTTGATGAGTAAAAAAAAATTATAAAACTCTTGTTCGCCCTTGGATCGTATCAGCTAAATTTAACTTTTCGTTTCAAAATAATTTTTCAGTTAAACTTAATTAATGTAATCGAACAGTAATTTTTAAACTTTTTGAAAATGAAACTTTTCTTGTTTGAAATAAAAAAAAAAGGGTATAAAATGATTAAATTATTACTTTAATTAATCTGATAAGTAACAGAGATTGTATGAAAATAATCACAACAATTTTGAAATTCAAGGGCCTGAATGGCCAAGTGGCTAGCGCTCGGTGCCACAGGTTTTCGGTGAGTTCGAGGCCCGGCGGTGCCATGGATGTTTGTAGTGGTTCGAATCCACTTTAAACCGTAGGTCCCGGTCCTAACAGGATCGTAGAACGTTGCGGAGGTGTTGTTACTCCGCGTCCGTAGCTTATCTTCAAGCTACACGCACCTCCTGGGTAGTGCTAAATGAGTAACGTCGGTGCAGCGCTTGCCTTAAGGCATTCAAGACAACTATCTAAGTGTTTGACAGCTGCATTCCGATAAAAAAATTAATAAACTATTTAATAAATCAGTGTTTTGGTATAAGTAAAAATCTTTGAATTTAAATAGCTTACTTATTAAATTAATTTAATTCAAAATTAAATACCAAATAACGATCAAACATAAATTAAATGATGAACTGTCACTTCCTGTCAGTGGCTAACTATACCATCTGAGGCTTGTGGCGCATTTTTCGAATGGGGGCTCGCAATGAAAAGTATCATCAATGTATTTTCTTTTTAAATAAATTACTACTTAAAATACGTATTATTTTTGGTTGATATTATAAACTTTTATTTAAAGGGGTATTAAATTAAAATTACCGGATTTTATTTACTAAAATTTCTATTTGCGGGGTTTCTGATCAGCAAGATGTTAATGACAGCATCAAAGTTCAAGTTTCGGGCCCTGGAATGTTCGATGGATTCCCTAATAAATGAATTTAAAAATGGCCCAGTAGCACACGTGTGGCAGCGGGCCTCAATGGCCGAGTGGCTGGCGTTCGGTATCACAGGTTTTTCGGGTTCGAGTCCCGGCGGTGTCATGGATGCTTGTAGTGGTTCTAAATCCACTTTAAACCGTAGGTCCCGGTCTAATAGGATCGTAGAGCGTTGCGAGTGCATTGTTACACCGCGTCCGTGGCTTATCTTCAAGTGACACGCACCCCTGGGTGATACAAAGTGAGTAACGTCTGTGCAGCGCTTGCCTTAAGGCATCCAAGACCAAGCTGTCTAAATGTTTGCCAGAAAAAAAAAGTGTTTGTTAGAAAAAAAAAAAACCGTGTGGCAGCGGGAGTTCCCATTTTTTGTTTTATAAGTACCTATTCACGAACCAGAAATCGTGGCAATCCCTAGCATCGGGATTAGCCTTATGTAACTACTTCTATTACTATTACTATCAGAGGGACTTAACGGCCGAGTGGCTGGCGCTCGGTACCATAGGTTTCGGGTTCGTGTCCCGGCGGTGCCATAGATGTTTGTAGTGGTTCGGAATCCACTTTAAACCGTAGGTCCCGGTCTAATAGGATCGTAGGGCATTGTGGCGGTAGTGTTACTCGCGCCCTTAGCATATCTTCAAGCTACACGTGCCCACTGGGAAGTGCTAAATGAGTAACACCGGTTCAGTCCTTGTTTATATCATAAAGATAACATCTCTGTATTGCCAGCTGCATTAGAAAAAAATATTTCTATCAGAGACGAGATATTTTTCATACAAATGAATACATTAAAAATTTATCCCGTTAGTAGATTTATTAAATACAGCATTAATAAATTTTACTTTATTTTGTAATAATAAATGTCTGGCCTTTCCTGCACTCTTAGCCTCTCTGCTCGGGCTACCCGTGGCAATTTGCCCGTCTTGATACCTTATTGTTACGCCACTGTCTCCTGCTGTATTTGATTTTACTCCTCATTTATTTACTAGATTCAAGCAAACGAAATATATTTTTTTAGGTTGTGTTTATTTATTTATTATTGTTATTATTTGCTCTCCAGTTCAAGCGGTTTTGCTGCTTATCTTGCTACAGCCTAGGGCCGGCCCTGAATAGAGGTATGTCTACATTTATGCAAGTAAATATATATTTTATATAGTTAAAAGTGTCTGGGTAAAGTGAAAAAAATACTATTTTTTTTTTTTTTTGTTGTTTTAACGAAAAATATGCATATTTTAATTTTAATGTTTTTTAATGTATTATAACCTAATTTGACAATAGCATAAAAAAATTCCACAAAAAATAATTTAAAAATTTTCGTCAGTTAATGTAAATTTGCTATTAGTGAGCAAACATTTAAATATATCTGTGAATCTTGATGAAGGGCTTTTTACGAATAAAGTTATATAAAAAAATTTTTTTTTTAAAGTCAATTCCTACTTTTTTTCACTCTATTGCAGAAAGTCCTTTATAAATAATTTTCATTTATTTTTTTAAGTTTATCTGGCACCATCTATTGGTAGATATATGCAACTTAAATCTAAAATTAATTAATTAAATTTAATGAATTAATTAATATTTGAAAAAACTGTATTAACATCAGTGTCATCCACTACAAGTTCAAAAAAATGTATTTGAACTTGAGTGGATGAATAAAAAGCATTTTATGAACGATTGAAAATTTGAACAAGATATATATATATAGGGAGAGTGTGAGCTAATAGAAGGAATTAAAAAAAAAAAAAATAAATAAATATTTTTGTATACAAATGAAAGTTTCTGTGTTGGCAATTTCTATGTTCTTTTCAATTCTATTCAGTGTCAAAACTCTAAAGATAAGTCTCATGTGTCCCCAGTTATTTTCATTCATCGATTATTGTTATCATTCATCGATCTATCGTATCAGCAACTGATAAGGGTACGTCAAATGGATGTTAATAGCGCAAAATTGATGGGGAATTAAAGAGAAAAATTGACTTTTACGATGTGATTAATATCTGACAAAATATATTTCCAAAATATTGAAATTTCAAGATGAGTAATCATGCGGTAATGAAAATCGGTGATTCAGTGTCTCTTCTGAATGCTAATCATGATTTTGCCGATCATAGATGGATCATGGGTGCTTCGAAGAAAGAAGTTATGGGTTCGATTCTCAACCTTTTTCCCTGAGGTTTAAACATCGAGCACTTCATGTTACACATGTTCCACGAATTTGGTGGATAATAACTGATATAATACATTCAAAATATTGATATTCCAAGGTGAGTAATCATGCGATAGTGAAAATCGGTGATTCATTGTCTTTTTTGAATGCTAATCATTTATTTTGCCGGTCAGAGGGTCTTCGGGAACTGGGTCATGACTGCTTTGAAAGAAGAAGTTTTGTGTTCGGTTTTCGACCTTATTTCCTGATTTTTATGCATCGATAATTTCATATTACGCATAATATTCCACGAATGTTGCGTTTAAAATCTGACATAGCAAATTTCCAAATATTGAAATTTTATGCTGAGTAATCATGCGATAATGAAAATCGGTGATTCAGTTTCCTTTTGCATGCTAACTACGATTTTGCCGGTTAGAGCATCTTCAAGAACTAGATCATGTGTGCTTCGGAGTAACAATTTATGGATTCGGTATTCTACCCATTTTCCGATCTTTTAAACATTGAGAATTTCATGTTGCGCATAATTCACGAATGTTGTGATTAATATCTGACCTACGCATTTCCTAAATATTGACTCTCCAAGGTAAGTAATGCTCTAATAAAAATCGGAGATTCAGTGTCTATTTTGAATAGTATTGACGTCAATAGTCAATAGCATTGACAATTTTGCCTGTTAGAACATATTTGGGAACTGGATCATGTGTGCTTTGGAAGGAGAATTTATGGATTCGATCTTCTACCCATTTCCTGATTTTTTAAACATCGAGAATTTCATGTTACACATATTCCACGAATGTAGGGATCAATATCTGACATACGGACCTGAATGGCCGAGTGGCAAGCACTCTGGCGCTCGGTACCACATGTTTCGGGTTCGAATTCCGGCGGTGCCATGGATGTTTGTAGTGGTTCGGAATCCACTTTAAACCGTAAGTTCAGGTCCTAACAGGATCGTAGAGCGTGGCGGGGGCATTGTTACTCCGCGTCCGTATCTTCAAGTTACACGCGCCCCCTGGGTAATGCAAAGTGAGTAACGTCTGTGCAGCGCTTGCCTTAAAGCATCCAAGACCAAGCTGTCTAAGTGTTTGCCAACTGCATTAGAAAAAAGAACTAATTAAAAAAATTATCTGACATACATATTTCCAATATATTGACATTCCAAGATGAGTAATCATGCTGTAGTGAATATCGATGATTAAGTGTACTTTTGAATGCTAACCATGATTTTTCCGGTTAGAGCATCTTTGGGGACTGGATTATATGTGTTTCGGAGGGAGAATTTATGGGTTCGATATTGTACCCGTTTCCTGATTTTTAAACATCGAGAATTTTATGTTATACCTATTCCACGAATGCAGTGATCAATATCTGACATAGCAAATTTCCAAATATTGAAACTTCATGCTGAGTTATCATGCGGTAATGAAAATCGGGGATTCAGTGTCCTTTTGATGCTAATTACGATTATGCCGGTAGAGCATTTGCGGGAACTGGATCATGTGTGCTTCGGAAGGAGAATTTATTGATTCTATATTCTACCATTTTCTGATTTTTTTTAAAACATCGAGAATTTCATGTTTTACATATTCCACGAATGTTGTGATCAATATATGACATACACATTTGCAACATATTTACATTCCAAGGTGAGTAATCATGCGGTAGTGAAAATCGGTGATACTATAGAATGTACTTTGTGAATGCTAAACACGATTTTGCCGGTCAGAGCATCTTCGGGTACTGGATCATGTATGCTTCGAAGGGAGAATTTATGGGTTCGATATTCTACCCATTTCATGATTTTTTTAACATCGATATTTTCATGTTACACATATTTGTATTTGTATTTAATAATATATTCAAAAGAAATTCAAGAAACAGAAAATCTACACTTGCCAGAAAAGTCTGCTTACAAACACATGGCAAATATTCAAGAACGAAAAAAATTATATTTTGAAAATGATAATAATTTCATATTGTATTTATTTTATTCCTTACACAATTCATTAACTTTCCATAATAATTTATGAAATATAACACACGTTGTGTTTAAGAAATAACAATTGAAATAAAAAATAACACAAATTGCTACCATTAAAAGTTTGCGTACAAAAATAAATATAATGATGAAATGTGCAAATCAAACTTCAATTAACTTTAACCACTTGCTCAGTTTTATTAGATAGTAGTTAAAATATTATGTTTTCAAAATTTGTGGCAAGTAAATCATAATGGATTTAAAAGGAAAGGAGATTACTCCTGAAGAAAGAAAGATCATCATAAAACTTAGGAATGAAGGCAAAACTCTTCGGGAAATTG
Source organism: Caerostris extrusa (assembly GCA_021605095.1). NCBI lineage: Eukaryota > Metazoa > Arthropoda > Arachnida > Araneae > Araneidae > Caerostris > Caerostris extrusa. The sequence continues at coordinate 280,560 of BPLR01006857.1, forward strand.
GCAAGATTGTTGGAAGAACTCATTCCTCTATCCAAAGAGTGATCAATAATTACACTTCATCGAAATCTATAATCTCAAAGCCACGTTCTGGACGTCCATCTAAGCTGACTGCCCGTGAAAAGAGATATGTCTTCAAGTCCATACGTTTAAATCCACGTATAAGTGCCTTTCAGATTGCAAATGACGTTAGAGAGAGATTTAAAAAAAACACACCATGGAGACACCATAAGAAAATTTTTGAAAAATGCTGGGTATCATGGCCATATTGCTCGCAGGAAGCCACACATATCAGCTGTGAATAGGCAAAAGCGTTTACATTTTACAAATGAGTATGTAAATAAGTCTCCACAATTTTGGGAAAAGTACTATTCTCTGATGAGAGCAAGTTTTGCATATTTGGCATAAAAGGACGTAAGCTGGTGTGGGAAAACAAGGCACGGCTTTTGAGAAGCAGAATCTTGTGCCTACAGTTAAGCATGGTGGAGGTGGTATAATGCTCTGGGGGTGCATGGCTGCCAACGGCGTAGGTCGTCTAACCTTTATAGAGTCGACATTAAACCATATGGGATATATCAACATTTTAAAAGAAAATTTGATACAGAGCGCACAGGACTTGAACCTAGGAGATGATTTTTGGTTTCAACAGGACAATGATCCGAAGCACATTGCCCATAATGTTAAGCTCTGGCTTCTGTACAACATCAAAAATCAATTGCATTCTCCTCCACAATCGCCGGACTTAAAACCCCACTGAACATTTATGGGACTTGTTGGAGCGAAAAATTCGACAGCACAAGATTACCTCAAAAGAAATATTAAAGAGAGTGATAATCACAGAATGGAATAACATTTTTCTGAGCAGACCTCCCAAACTCGTCCATTCTATGCCCAAACGATTAACAGAGGTTCTCAGACGTAAGGGTTATCCATCCACCTATTAAAGTTTAGTTGAAAGCCAATGGAAAGTATTTTTTAATGCTTTTTTTCATCTGTACGCAGACTTTTTCTGGCAGCTATTTCTAATATTCCTTATTTCAATTGTTATTTTTAAACACAAATTGTGTTGTATTTCTTTAATTGTTATTAAATGCTAATGAATTGTGTAAAGAATAAATTAAATACAATATAAAATTAATATCATTATTAAAACATGATTTTTTTTTTTCAATTTTGAATATGTGCTATGTGCTTGTACGCAGACTTTTTCCTGCAAGTGTATTTATTTAATTTAGTTCAATAACTTTTACAAAGTGATTTAGTCTTTGAAGGAAATAAAATTAAAAAAAAGCAAAAAAACATAGCATTTCTCTTTTTATCTTATCTTTTAAGTTTGACAAAAATCTTAGTAAAGATTTTTAAAGATATCCGGATTTTTATCTTTTTAGTTTGAAATCTAATTAATGATTTTTTTAGAATATCAAATCTTATCTTTTTAGTTTGACAAAAAAACATTCTTAAGATTTTTAAAATATATCCTTATCTTTTAAATTGACAAAAACCTTAGTAAAGATTTTTGAAAATATCCCGATTTTTTTTTTAGTTTGAAATGTAATGAAAGATTTTTTTAGAATATCCCAGTTTTATCTTTTTAGTTTGACAAAAACCCTATTAAAATTACAAGAATATCTGCATATTATATTTTAAATTGATAAAATCCTTAAACCTCAGTAAATTTTTGTAATAATATACCTATCTTATCTTTTAAATTGACAAAAATCTTAGTAAAGATTTTTGAAAATATCCCGATTTTATTTTTTTAGTTTGAAATGTAATGAAAGATTTTTTTAGAATATCCCAGTTTTATCTTTTAGTTTGACAAAAAACCCTATTAAAATTACAAGAATATCTGCATATTATATTTTTAAATTGATAAAATCCTTAAACCTCAGTCAATTTTTGTAATAATATACCTATCTTATCTTTTAAATTGACAAAAATCTTAGTAAAGATTTTTGAAAATATCCCGATTTTATTTTTTAGTTTGAAATGTAATGAAAGATTTTTTTAGAATATCCCAGTTTTATCTTTTTAGTTTGACAAAAACCCTATTAAAATTACAAGAATATCTGCATATTATATTTTAAATTGATAAAATCCTTAAACCTCAGTCAATTTTTGTAATAATATACCTATCTTATCTTTTAAATTGACAAAAATCTTAGTAAAGATTTTTGAAAATATCCCGATTTTATTTTTTTAGTTCGAAATCTAAGTAAAGATTTTTTATCTTAAGATTTTAAGATTTTTAATTTTTTAGAATATCCTATCTTATCTTTTTAGTTGGACAAAAAAAAAAAAAAAAAACTATTAATTTTCAAGAATATCATTATATTATGTTTTAAATTTGACAAGACACCTTAGTAAAGATTTTTAAGAAAATCCCTATTTTATATTTTTAATCTGAATAAAAAAAAAATCTAATTTTTCAAATTATCCCTATCTTATCTTTTTGACAAAAACTTTATAGTAAAGATTTTAAAGAACATCTCCATTTTACAACGCGGAAAAGGAACCTTTGTGATATAATTTAGTGCCAGCCCACTTAATTCACTCTTCAGACTTTCCAGCTACAAACGGATGGAATAAGGTCTTCAATTTCAGAAATAAAAAAAACCAAAGCTTCGGCAATTTCCTCATTAAGTCTCCCGGATGACTATTTCTGCAATTGAAATCAAGAGGGAAAGTGTTTAAAAGTGTTGCCCGGACGAATGCGAACGTGGGAATCAATTATCAAGCAATCTAAACTACATAATGATCGAGTGATTCCTTTTTGGAATATCGTGCATTCGCAACCATCAGATATTCCAAGATATTTTTCAGAAAACTGGCATGTTGGAACAATTTTTAAGGAGGAATTCGCTAGGAAATTGTATAAAATAAATCATTCATTCAACACCGTAAAAAAAAATCTTCTTTCCAAAGAATGATAATCAATTTTAGCTATCGGTCCCGGGTGGTTTACAAGTCGTCTAGAGCTGTAAGTAGAAACAGATAGTATACTTCATTTTTCATTGAGGTTTTTTCATGGAAATAGAAGGGAAAACGATAGAATTGCGATCTTCTGATTTCATTGTAAGAATACATATTATATTTTTTTTTTTTTCAGATTGCTTTCAGGAAAGAGTTCTTATGATATAATGGAGCAATGCAGGTAAAAATGATATTGCATTTATATTTTAGTTACTTTTATACGTCTTTTTATAATGGGTGAATGTCTGTGTATGTTCCAACATAATTTAAAAGCTATAAGACATAGAAATTCAATTTTTTTTTTTCTCTGATTTATTATTATTTTTATCTGGTTCAAAATTGAAACTCGTGAAAATTTTTTTTTTTCTTAGTTTTTTTTTTTTTTTTTTTTTTAACTACACCAAAGCTTTATTTTTGATTGTTACATATTAGGGGGAAATCTCGCCTTCACGTGGTGCCCCTTGGAATGCCTTTTGATAACCGGACGAGACATGGGTTCGTCACTGCAGTCCAGTTGTGATTATGCCTTTTATTCTTAACAAGGCTGATTTTTATTGGGCTGCCAGTGGGCACAGGGCCGATATGGCCTCCACCCCGACGTAGGAAAAAAATAATTGTTAAATATTTCACACCTGGCACTATCTGATGACCTGATGATGTTTAGAATTAACAACGATCACTGATTATATTGCCATCAAATCTCTGTACCATTAAAGGATATTCTTCTTGAGGCCTGATGGCTAATTGGGTAGCGCTCTGGCCATTGGTACCACAGGCTTCAGGTTCGAATCCTGGTGCTGGCACGGAATATTTGTGAGTGGTTTAGAATCCATGTTAAACTGTAAGTTCTGGTCTATATAGCCTAAATTGTGCAAAAATAACCGTAGAGCGACAGACAAAACCAAACCTTCTTCATCGGTGTAACAGCCCCATGGTGGGCTAAGGCCATTTGCATGCTAGCAGATTTCGAGACAGATGTTTTCTTTTTACGAGGTAGGGTTGTCATCCCTACGACCAACAGCCATATTAGACCGGGACCTACGGTTTAACTTGATTCCGAACCACTACAAACATCCATAGCACAGTCGGGACTCGAACCTGAAATCTGTGGCACCTTACTATGTGGGCAAGAACAGGTACTGCATTAGGCTTCCTTTTTCTCGATATGAGATCATATTTACATTAAAAATTTCTTTGGGAATCTTTATAGTTTTTGCTGATTTTTTGAAATATCACGTTAACCAGAGTAACAAATATATAATTTCACTGAAACCGGGAAAAGTCGGGCCTTATATGCTAGGCGTAATTAAAAGCCACATATAATACTTAGATACACAAAAAAGGAAATTAACAAAAGCATTAAGTGTATAGACTACACTTTTATATCAGCCAAAAAGCAGACTACAAACATTTTAATCGTTTTAAGTTAAACGGAAGCATAATTAAGAAACTGTTATAATAGATAATTTAAATAGATTTTTGATAGAAAAAGTGAAATGAAATCATGCTATTAGTCGATGGCTACTTGTAATTTATCCACGGAAATGCGATGATAATGATATGTGGATTTATTGTAGTATGTTCAAAAACGGTAGGTGAATCATTATTAGTATGGATTATCATTATTATTAGTCATTGTGTCTTTTTTGACATTTTTAGATGATGCGAATCACAGAAACGTAAAATTTCTACAATATTTAAATTTTAAAAACACGTACTTATATCGTTCAGGGCTTGCATTCGTTCATGTGTTGCATACATCGTTCATGGATTGCATTTGTCCATGAGTTACATATATCATTCATCGATTACATTTGTTCATGAATTGCATATGTTCATGGGTTGCATTTTTCCATGAATTGCATATATCGTCCATGGATTGCATTTTTCCATGAATTGCATGTATCGTTCATGGATTGCATTTATTCACGAGTTGCATATATCGTTCATGGATTGCATTTGTCCATGAGTTGCATATATCGTTCATGGATTGCATTTTTCCATGAATTGCATATATCGTTCATGGATTGCATTTGTCTATGAGTTGCATATATCGTTCATGGATTGCATTTGTCTATGAGTTGCATATATTGTTCATGAATTGCATTTGTCCATGAGTTACATATATCATTCATCGATTACATTTTTCCATGAATTGCAGATATCGTTCATGGATTGCATTATTCCATGAATTGCATATATCGTTCATAGATTGCATTTTTCCATGAATTGCATATATCGTTCGTGGATTGGATTTTTCCATGAATTGCATATATCGTTCATGGATTGCATTTGTCTATGAGTTGCATATATTGTTCATGATTGCATTTGTCATGAGTTATATATATTGTTCATGGATTGCATTTGTCCATGAGTTACATATATCATTCATCGATCGATTACATTTGTTCATGAATTGCATATGGTCACGGGATTGCATTTATTCACGAGTTGCATATATCGTTCTTGGATTGCATTTGCCCTTGTGCTGCATATATCATTCATTGATTACATTTGTTCATGAATTGCATATATCGTTCATGGCTTGCATTTGTCCATGAGTTGCATATATCGTTCATGGATTGCATTTTTTATGAGTTGCATATATTGTTCATGGATTGCATTTGTCCTTGAGTTACATATATCATTCATCGATTACATTTGTTCATGAATTGCATATGTTCATGGGTTGCATTTTTCCATGAATTGCACATATCGTTCACGGATTGCATTTTTCCATGAATTGCATATATCGTTCATGGTTGCATTTTTCCATGAATTGCATATATCGTTCATGGATTGCATTTGTCTATGAGTTGCAGATATCGTTCATGGATTGCATTATTCCATGAGTTGCAGATATCGTTCACGGATTGCATTTTTCCATGAATTGCATATATCGTTCATGGGTTGCATTTTTCCATGAATTGCATATATCTTTCATGGATTGGATTTTTCCATGAATTGCATATATCGTTCATGGATTGCATTTGTCTATGAGTTGCATATATTGTTCATGGATTGCATTTATCTATGAGTTGCATATATTGTTCATGGATTGCATTTGTCCATGAGTTACATATATCATTCATCGATTACATTAGTTCATGAATTGCATATGTTTGTATTGCATTTTTCCATGAATTGCATATATCATTCATGGATTGCATTTTTCCATGAATTGCATATATCGTTCATGGGTTGCATTTTCCATGAATTGCATATATCATTCATGGATTGCATTTTTCCATGAATTGCATATATCGTTCATGGATTGCATTTGTCTATGAGTTGCATATATTGTTCAAGGATTGCATTTGTCCATGAGTTACATATTTCATTCATCGATTACATTTGTTCATGAATTGCATATGTTCATGGGTTGCATTTTTCCATGAATTGCATATATCGTTCATTGATTGCATTTTTCCATGAATTGCATATATCATTCATGGATTGCATTATTCCATGAATTGCATATATCGTTCATGGGTTGCATTTTTCCATGAATTGCATATATCGTTCGTGGATTGCATTTTTCCATGAATTGCATATATCGTTCGTGGATTGCATTTTTCCATGAATTGCATATATCGTTCGTGGATTGCATTTTTCCATGAATTGCATATATCGTTCATGGATTGCATTTGTCTAGAGTTGCATATATTGTTCATGGATTGCATTTTTCCATGAGTTACATATATCATTCATCGATTACATTTTGTTCATGAATTGCATATGTTCATGGATTGCATTTTTCCATGAATTGCATATATCGTTCATGGATTGCATTTGTCTAGGAGTTGCATATATTGTTCATGGATTGCATTTGCCCTTGAGTTACATATATCATTCATCGATTACATTTGTTCATGAATTGCATATGTTCATGGATTGCATTTATTCAATATCGTTCATGGATTGCATTTGTCCTTGAGTTGCATATATCATTCATTGATTACATTTGTTCATGAATTGCATATATCGTTCATGCATTGCATTTTTCCATGAAATGCATATATCGTTCATGGGTTGCATTTTTCCATGAATTGCATATATCGTTCATGGATTGCATTTTTCCATGAATTGCATATATCGTTCATGGATTGCATTTGCCTATGAGTTGCATATATTGTTCATGGATTGCATTTGTCTATGAGTTGCATATATTGTTCATGGATTGCATTTGTCCATGAGTTACATATAACATTCATCGATTACATTTGTTCATGAATTGCATATGTTCATTTGCATTTTTCCATGAATTGCATATGTTCATGGGTTGCATTTTTCCATGAATTGCATATATCGTTCATGGATTGCATTTTTCCATGAATTGCATGTATCGTTCATGGATTGCATTTTTCCATGAATTGCATATATTGTTCATGGATTGCATTTGTCTATGAGTTGCATATATCGTTCATGGATTGCATTTGTCCTTGAGTTGCATATATCGTTCATGGATTGCATTTGTCCTTGAGTTGCATATATCATTCATTGATTACATTTTTGTTCATGAATTGCATATATCGTTCATGGATTGCATTTTTCCATGAATTGCATATATCGTTCATGGATTGCATTTGTCTATGAGTTGCATATATTGTTCATGGATTGCATTTTTTCATGAATTGCATATATCGTTCATGGTTCATTCAAAAATAAGAATTTTGACAGATACCTACAATATGACAGTGTTACTTGAATTCTGCTGCAAACTTACAGATTAAAGGCATAACAGAATAAATTTCTTGCTGTTGGCCGCACTCGAAATGAAGCAGATTATGCTTTCTCTTTAATCGAAAGAAATATGAAAAATCGGACCTTAATTATGTTCCTTCTCAATATGTTTACTTCTTAATCGTTATAGCTTATTCCTTAATCCATTATTGATAGATGTGATTCTGAATTTCAAAATCAATGAAAGACTTCAATATATTCGAAAATTTATTTTCTTGATACTAATGAGAATTTGTTAATTATCTTGATTATTATATGTTAACTGCATTAATTATCTTAATCCTAGGGCCCTTTCTTATTAATTACTATTAATATATAGATTATTACTGATTTCATTTTTGTGTAAACTGGTCTTTTATATGCATATGAATTTTTTTTTTTATCGATATTGTATTATTTTATAACAATGTTGTTATTATTATCTCGCAAGATTTTGGAGTATAAATGAATTTGTCGAATAATATATAGTTGTGATGTTTAATTGATGTGGGATTATTATGGTTATTGCTAAACACAATGCACCAAGCACTAATTTAATTAAGTTTTCATGAGACTAGTTTGATGAGATAATCGTTGAGTTAGTTATTACGGATCCTATTGGCAAAGTGATATTTTAAGTTAAAAGTTTAATGGTTAATATTAATTTATTTAATTAATTTTTCATATACGAATTATTTTAATGAATTTTTATTTTTATGTATATTTATATATAAAATAAATTACAAATGAAAACATGTTGAAAATTTACACAATTCTGGGCCAACAAAAAATAGGATGCAAAAATAATGTTAACATTTATCTTAAGTAATACGTACAGTATGTCGACACGACAATTGTTTGCTATCAAAATTTTTTAATGTACACAATAATTTAAATATTAAATAATAAACGGAAAGAATCACTGTTTGAATTTTTATGTTTCAATTCAGTGATGTAAGACTTCAGAAGTATTTCTTAAGTATCCAAGCTGTATAAAAAAAAAAGATAAAAAAATTATACATATTACATTTCTTTCATTTATATACCCGACTTGTGGGTCAGTGGTAACATGTGCCGCTGGTGAGCATTATGCCTGAGATTCAATCCACTGGCAGCTTTGTTGTACACACTGTTCCAAAAACGAGGAGTCTCGACGGCGTTTGTGATGATCAGCATCTTGACTCGTTATCAGGACTACCTGGTGGGTATTTTCCGGTTTTTCTCCCATACGATACACAAATGCTGGGTAGTTCCCTAAAAGTCTTCCCGAAAGGCACTGTCCTCCTTCTTCAGAGACAAGTCAGACTTCTACCTACGGGTGCACCATGACAACAGAAGCTGCCCCCTTTCCCTCTATTTTAATGAATTTTGGAACATCCTATATAAATAAAAATAAAATTAGAAAATTTATATAATAAAAAAGGAAATAACTTTTATTTAAAGTACTTATAACTCGATTTAATAAGTACTTTGGTATTTGCTTGAATTTTTGCATTAACCAAATGTTAATGGTTAGTCGAATAGTTTGTATTTGCTGATTTTTTAATATTAATGCTTTAAAAATGTTTATTCTCAACTATATATTGATTCAAATAGGCTTGCGCATATTAATACATTCTCAAACCATCCACACAGCTATAGTCCGACACGCTATCGATTAATTAAATTAAAAAAATTCCCTTTTTTTTCTTTCATAATTACATTATGCAGCATATGTTTAACTAGCACCCCTAACTAGTAATCGATTCGTCTGCTTCCGCCTTGAGCCGGATGTTTACATTTCTACTTAACAGCTGGTAGAATAGTATTTTGTTTTAAATAATTTTAAAACGGAACTTGTTTTATGTTGTCCCATAAAATGCATAATAAATTCTTGAAATAAGCATTTACCAATGGCTAAATAATGTATTGATAGCTAATAGGATTGAAACTCTTATGTTAGAGAAAAAATAAAATAAATAAATAAAAACTAATAATGTAGATAAAGACCTTATATCTTAAAATATAATTGGCAAAAGGTCTAATCTCTTCGTTTGTAATAAATTAAAAACTAAATAACAAATTTTTTAAATATTTAAATGTTTACTTTTTTTATTATCTAAATGTCTTTTTTAATTTTTAAATGTTTACCTTTCTTTTTTATTTAAATGTTTTTTTTTTATTATTTACATGGTTGATTTTTATTATTAAAATGTTAAATTTATAATATTTAAATGTTTGCTCTATTTATTATTCAAATACTTGCCTTTTTTATTATTTAAATTTTTGCCCTTTTTTATTCAAATGGTTGCCTTTTTTATTATTTAAATTTTTGCTTTTAATTTTAAAATGTTTGCATTTTTTATTATTCAAATGTTTGTTTTTAATATTTAAATGTTTGCCTTTTTAATATTTAAATGTTTACCTTTTTTTTATTATTTAAATGCTTGCCTTTTTTTATAATTCAATTGTTTACTTTTAATTTTAATATTTGCCATTTTTATTATTTAACTGTTGTTTTTAATATATAATTGTTTGCCTTTTTAATATTTAAATGCTTGCCTTTAAATGTTTTTATAAACTAAACCCTAGGTATGCTCTACATTTAAATATTTAATTAAAATAAAAATTTCTATGCCTTTTTTAAGTAAAACTGACATCCAAAAATTGAAAATCAGTGGCGAACAGCGATCTTTTATTCTCTTTAATTAAATTCTTTTAATAAGAAACAACTCCAAAATAAAAAAAAAAGAATTCAAGTCACAAGAATGCAATGTTCAGAAAAAAATAAGAAGAGACGAATATCTGAAATGCTTTCGAAGTGACATCACACCCCATCAACCGAACTAAATAAACAAAAAAGACGTAAATCATTGTACGAAATTCGATAGCTAAGAAAAGACTACACGAAATCTATGCGCGAAATGTTTGGAATCAAAACTCTCCAACGCCTAAAACCCTCGCCTTTGTCAAATTGTCTTCGCAAATTAGTAGCACTCGGCTGGCTCCTTTATGCGCAACCGTCGCCACTCAAGTCGCGTTTTCTTTCTGTCGTTGGCGACCGATTTGGCGAGGAGAAATTCGAATAATCCTCTCAAAGGAGCAGACGATCTGTTTTAAAAAAGTGCATAAAAACTCGTCTGCAGATGCGGGTTCCAATTGTTCGCAAACGATAAAAAATAAATATCGTCAAGTCCTAGAAGTAGGCTTATATTTTATGAAGAATGGAATTTAAGTGTTGTATGTAGGAAGCTATCGTTATTGGGAATTTTAAATGCAGTAGTTTTTTTAATTCTTTTTTTTTAATTATCGGATGAGTGCTCTATTGTAAGGTGGATGCATTGGATTAAATATTAGTATATAAATATCAAAGAATTCTTTATCGTCTTTTTTAAGAATTTCGTTTCTGTATCATCTATATAATCGAAATAATCCTCAATTAAAAGGATGCTTAATTGGAGATTTTTTATTTTACTGAAAATGAGTTCGATGTTTAGATATTTTTTGCAAAAGTTTACCTTTTAATTGATACTGTCGCACATATATGCTTTTAACGTTTCCTTCAATTGCAATTAGTTAAATAAATAAATAAATTTTGTAAGGAAATTATTTTATTGCAAACAATTTGTCGTACGTCAGAACTGATAATTGGTCATAATAAAAAAATGTTTTGTAACGATGTAACTATTTTTTTCGATGTTTAGATATTTTGCAAAGCTAACCGTTTAATAGATACTGTCGCATATATATACGTTTAATGTTTCTTTCAATTGAAATTATTTCGACAGAAAAAATTTGTTGTAAGGAAATACTTTATTGCTAAATCTTTCTCCAATAAAACCAAAGAATTTGTCGTATGTCAGAATTGATAATTAGTCAAAATAAAAATGCTTTTTGTAACGATGTAACTTTGTTTCGATGTGTAGACATTTTACAAAGCTAACCTCTTAATAGATACTGTCGCATGTGTATACTTTTAATGTTTCTTTCAATTGCAATGATTTCGACAGAAACAAAAATCTTGTAAGGGAATGTTTTTTTTTTTTTTTTTTTAAATATGGGAGGAGCTTTGCCAATGTATTGTAAGCGAGTGTGTTGGATTAAATATTTGTATGTAAATATCATATAATTCTTTTGAAAATTAGATCGTCTTTTTTTAAAAATATCGTTTCTGTATCGTCTCTAAAATCTAAGTAATCCTTAATTAAAGGATGCTTAATTGGAGATTTTTATTTTGCTGGAAATGAAGATGTTTAGATATTTTGCAAAGTTAACCTTTTAATACATACTGTCGTATATATATACTTTTAATGTTTCCTTCAGTTGCAATTAGTTAGACAAATAAATAAATAAATTTTGTAGGGAAATCGTTTAATTGCAAAATCTTTCGGCAATAAAATCAAAGAATTTGTCGTATATCAGAACTGATAATTAGTCATAATAAAAATGTAATGTAATGTAATAATAATGTAATGCAACGATGTAACTTTGTTTTCGATGTTTAGACATTTTGCAAAGCTAACCTCTAATAAATGCTCTCGGATTTATATACTTTTAATGTCTCTTTCAATTGCAATTATTTCGACAGAAAAAAATTAATTATGCAAGGGAATTTTTTATTGCAAAATCTTTAGGCAATAAAATAAATGAATTTGGTCGAATGCCAGAACTGATAATTAGTCATAATAAAAATGCTTTGTAACAAGTATAACACTGGACAAATCAAAAATCCTCTCAAATAAGGCGAATACCTAGCTGCTGGTCCAGGTTCGATTCCGCTGGTGATGTCCGTTGCAGTCACTGCCTTCGGAAACTCGGCGGCGTAAGAATGGCGTTTGGCGTTTGGTTTGTTGTTCTGTGGTCATTTTGGGCATACTTTGGGCTAACTAGACCGGGACATACAGTTTAACGTGGATTCCGAACCACTAACAAACATCCACGCCACAAGCAAGATTCGAACCTGAAACCTGTGGTACCAAAGGCAGAGTGTTAGCCAATTGGCCATCAGGCCGCGTTTGCCAAACTCTCTTTCTTGGAGGTTGCGTTTTATATTTTGAGAATTGTTGTTTTAAATTTTCGGGGCTCTTTATCCTTGTAATGGTAAAGCTTTGAAAATCAATATATTTATTTATTTATTAATAACGACCATCTTTTAATGAATATGATTTCTTTTTTCAAGAAGAAAAATGTCTCTATCCTATTAAGCGCGTTATAAAAGTGGAAAAAAAATAACAATATTTATGAAAGGACGTGAAAAATATGTCTTGCGAATATATCTTGATAACATAACTGGTTTTCTATTAGCGCATGCTATTATCTAGATTTATTATTCCATTAGTGAATTTTTTGTGGATGAATACATTTTATTTTTAATGCTTTTTAATGTATTATTCGGAAAATTCTTATGTTCCACTACTTCCTTCTAAATTATTAGAGTTGTTGCTGGTAATACAACTGAGAATAATCAGTTGTATTATGTTAATTTTTGCTTTTAAATGATATTGGGGATATAGAGACCACAGGCCGCACGTGGTACACCGTTGCTTTTGTAGCAACATTTTGTGCTTCTCCTTCAAATCTCAATTTAAATTTTAAAAATAATATAATAGACAATTTCTTTGGGAGATTTTAATTTTGATGAAAGATTTAAACATGGAACAGGAGTCAACTTTAATTTAATAAAGAGTGATTATTCAAACATTAGAACAATATTTTTATTCTACGTTTTCCAATTTACTGCAGTTCAAAAGGTTCAGAACCTTTACCAATAACCTTGTAGGATTTTTCTTACGAGTAGAGGTATGGCATATCTGTTCCCAGGCGAAAGGAATGTATAGTCTTTAACAAATGCATAATAACAACCTATCACTTAAATCTGACAGTAGATAAGCAGTATCGTGAATATTAATATTTAATGCGATTATTATTTTGTACTAAGGAGAACAGCCTGTCACTCAAATCTGATAGAAGATATTCAGTGCCATGGATAATGATACCTCTGAGATTAGCGATTGCCTGTGCGACCTTCACAGGTCGAAACAATTACAATTGGAATATGGACTACACAATGAATTGTTCCATCGTGATTGGTGATAGACCATGGACTGAGGAAGTGTCGACTTCGATGAGAAGTGAGGGAAGCTGACCCTCCCTCTCTTGACGGATTTTCTTAAAGGGAGGTTTTGGGAGAAGAAAGGAGATTTCTGCTACGAGTCGACAAGAAGTGTTGTTTTTCTCTCTTGAAAATGATTGAACAGGTCGGAAATTCCGCCTGTTTATCAAGTGAGCTCCTTGTGGTTTCGTGTATGACGCCATGTGATAATTAAGGTCTGCCGCAGACAGGTGGATTAAATTCGTCGTAGACACGAGGATTTGGATTCTTTATTTTTCATTTTTTTTTGTAAATAATAATTGGTAATAACTCAGAATTCTGTGTGTATATATAATGCATGTAAATAAAAATTAATGTGTTCGCATGAACCTAAAAAGAGCCCTCTTCTTGAAGCCGTTATAGGTCTAGCATAGGTCGAGACGTTACAACCTGCTAGCTTAGATGCAGGAATCTAATCTATGTAATCTTATTTATATTTTCGATATTAATTACCAATTGCATGCTTCATTTTAAAATTGCTCTAAACAAAGTAGCTATATAAACTTTGGAATGCTCAATCCTGTTTGGAACAACGTATAAATGCAAATATTTTTTACGTATGATATAAACATATATTTGATAAATAAAAACTATTTTGACCTCTTTTGCGCATAGTTACTACAAAAATTAAACCAAATACTGAAGCATTTATGAAATTAATTCTTCATTTGCTTTTTATTACATAATATTATTAAATTTTCTTTTTATATAAATAAATGAATTATGTGTTATAAATATATTTTTTATGCTACCCACCTTCAAGTTACAGAAAATATGTGTTGTTTTTGGCCGTCATCTCTGATTTTGTTTTGAGCTTATTTTTGTCCTCTCTTATAAAATTGGAATTTATTGATTGTTTTACTTTTATAACAAGTGAGCAATTTATAGAAATATGTCGTATATTGTTATATATAGAATAATGTCATATATTTTTATTTATAAAATTATGTTATATAGATTACTTACAGAATATAGTATTATAGAATTATGAGAAAATATTATTACTTATAGAATTATATAATTATTATATAGTATTTATAGAATTGTGTGGGGTCTGATGGCCGAGGGACTAGCTCTCTGGCACTTAGTACCACAGGCTTCGGGTTCGAGTCTCTACGGTGCCGTGGATGATTGTCGTGGTTCGAAATCCACTTTAAACCACAGGTCCCGGTCTAATATGACCGTAGGGCTTAAAAAAAAAATTGAACTCCTATATGAAAATCTGACAATAGGCAGACTGCCTTGGCGCACCATAGGGTTATTGAGCTATAAAGAAGAATTACGTCATATATTATTATTTATAAAATATGTTACATATATTCCTTATAGAATTATGCCATATGGTATTATTTATAAATTTATGTTGTACATATTCCTTATAGAATATAGGATTACATGAAATAGTTTTAATTATGTTATTATATAATTATTAAATTTGTATAGAATTATGTTATACAGTACTAGCTTGAATTATACCATATGTTATTACTTATAGAATTATATCATATATTATTATTTAAAAAATTATGTCACTTAGCATTATAGAGTTATATAAAATATTATTAATTATAATGTCATTTAGTATTACTTGTAAAATTATTTAATATAGTATTACTTATTGAATTATGCCATATATTATTACTTATGGAATTATATAACATGTCACATACTATTACTTATAAATTTATATCTAAATATATTTAATGATGATATTCAGATAATATATTGAAGTTTCTCATTAGAATAAATATTTATAAAATTATGTTATATATATTTCTTATAGAATGTAAGGAATATATATAACATAATTTTATGTTAATTAATATAGCATATTTTTTATTGTATTATAGAAAATAGTATTATAGATTTATATGAAATAGTTTTACTTATAGAATAATGCCTTATAGAATTATATCATATATTAGTATTTAAAAAAATTATGCAATTTAGTATTATAGAATTATGTCATATAATATTAAGTATAGCATTTTGTTATATATTATTATTTATAAATTTATATCAAAATATATTTAGTGATAATATTCAGATAATAAATTTAATTAATATAATCTCATTAGAATGAATATTTATAAAATTATGTTATATATATTCCTTGTAGAATATAACGAATTTATATAACATAATTTTATGTTAATTAATATGACATAATTATGTACTATATTATACACTATAGTATCATAGAATTATATCAAATGTTATTACTTATAGAATTATAACATATATTATTATTTAAAAATATGTTATTTAGTATTATAGAACTATATAAAATATTATTACTTATTGAATTATGCCATATATTACTTATAGAATTATGTCATATATTATTTCTTATAACATTTTGTTATATATTATTCTTTATAAATTTATATCAAAATCTATTTAATACGAATAGTCTGATAATAGATTGAAGTTTCTCATTAGAATAGTTTTGGTGATGGGCTTACTCCTTCGATAATGAATTTCTTTAGAATAGATACTCCCCTGATGATGTCTTTACAATATCATTACGAAGAAAATCGCACAAACGAATAAAATAAAAAAAGATCTTATTTGGTTTTTGATGAGCCATTCATAACTGCTTCGATTCGAGAACTCGCAATGGCTCAGAAAATAATTACATCGAAATAAGATGAGAGGCTTACGGTTGACCTAAAGATAAAATGTCATTAAAAACATTTCATGACATTTTAGGCGCAATTCAACTCAAGGTATGTTACCAAGAAGATAAATGAGGTCTAAATCTATTTGAAAATTGAATCTAAAAGTAATTAAGCCCACATCGGCCAATTCTAATTACTTTTTGCTTAGATGGAAGGAAAATTTTTATTTCCAGTAATTCAGCAGTGATAGAAGTTTGTGATTACCAAAAACAATTATCACGAGAAATGGTGGGTGAAACGCCAGGGAAAGGAAAATTCAAATGTTAAGTAAGAAAACGGAATTTGCCTTTCTAAGTATAGAAAGTCTGCCAAATAGAGGTTGCAATATGAGAATTGGTGACTTTACGGTTTTCAAAAATGTAGACGAGAATAGGTTTAAAAGTGGGTGGAAGGACTTGATGAATTTTATTTCGTCAAAAATTAAATTGTGTTAAATCAGTTGCAAAAATAAAGTCCATCGAAAATATTTTTAATTATCACATTATCTTATTATCGCTCATTTCAAAATTACTAATAATCACTATGTTTAAGGTTACGTACAATATGAACAGCATTGAATATGAAAATATATGAAAGTATTGAAACTAAATACAACTTGTTTTTCAAACTTAACCAAACTTCCAAACTAAACCCTTAGGTTTAAAAGTGGGTGGAAGGACTTGATGAATTCCTTTTCGTCAAAAATTAAATTGTGTTAAATCAGTTGCAAAAATTAAGACATGGAAAATATTTTTCATTATCACATTATCTAGTTATCACTCATTTAAAAATGATTGATAATCACTCTCTTCAAGGTTATGATAATCACTCTCTTCAAGGTTATGTACAATATGAGCAGCATTGAAAATATGAAGCATGTACTAAATACAACTGATTGTCCAAACTGTAGGCAAAAATAGTTAAAAAGTGGATGGAAGGATTTGATGAATTTCCTTTCGTCAAAAATTAAATTGCACTAAATCAACTGCAAAAATAAAGACATGGAAAATATTTTTCATTCTATCATTATCTAATTATCACTCATTTCAAAATTACTAATAATCACTCATTTCAAAATTACTAATAATTGTAATTTCAAAATTACTAATAATCACTCATTTCAAAATTAATAATAATAATCACTCATTTCAAAATTAATAATAATAATCACTCATTTCAAAATTAATAATAATAATCACTCATTTCAAAATTACTAATAATCACTCTGTTCAAAGTTATGTACAATATGAATAGCATTGAAAATATGAAGCATGGACACTATGAGCATGCACTAAATACAACTTGTTTCCCAAACTGTAGGCGAAAATAACTTTAAAAATGGGTGGAAGGACTTGATGAATTTTCTTCCGTCAAAAATTAAATTGCACTAAATCAGTTGCAAAAATAAAGATATGGAAAATATTTTCAATTATCACATTATCTAATTATCACTCATTTCAAAATTATTGATAAGTCAAAGTTGGAGTCCCCCTCCCCCCGCTACCTATGGTTGTAGCCTCCACCAGTTAGAAAGATGAGGGTGGAACATCAGTGGACCTCATGACTATCGCGAACAGCTCACCGATGGGTGCGGATGTGAGGACATTGCATTCCAAGAGGACTTTTATGGATCATTACACCTCATTTGCGTGTCATATGGGAGAAAGCCATTAAAACTCCCACTAGACAGTCTGACTATCTTGTTACAGTGCTTGGTTCGAAACTCGGTATGTGATGTCACACCGAAAGCTCTCGTGTCTATGTGAAACTATTTCTTTTGTTGAGCATCGGTAGGCCTCGTATTCCACGAACGGACCACCTACGGGTGGCGAAGAAATTGTCTCGTGGAAGGAGTTTTAGCAGAAATTTCCCCGCATTTGCGTATCGTATAGAAGAAAATCTGGAAAACTCCCACAAGGCAGCCCAGCTATCGATGCGAGTCTTTTGTGATTATCTTTCTTTTCTGAAAGCAGTGACTTAGGCCTTTTGCACGCTAACTGCGCAAGTTGCCACTGAATCACGAATCGGGCTATGTTGGGAATGTTCTGATAAATCGATAGACCAGTATGTCTTTCGATTAGGCTAGAGAAGGACAGGTGGAAAGTGCAAATTCCCCAGAATCATATTTAGAGATATTCTTTAAAACTATGACAACACAATATGAGTGCAGCATAGCAACCCAGCTTCTCTGCATTGCACCCTGGGTATCGTTGAATCTGTTATTTCTCTGCTGCCGATCAGAAACTCTTCTACACATTATCACAAACGCCAATGAGTCTGTTCTTTTCTGAAAGTAGTGACTATAAAGTTGTTTAGAAAGTTCTATATTTGTTGCAAGTTCTATTCTACGTAGTTGATATAAAGCATAGCTTCTTTTAGCTAGCATGCGCTGTGCACTAGATGTGTGAGTTGCCATCAGAATAATGGTTGGGCTTTTATACCATTAATTAAATGGGGAAAAGATAATAATAGGGTAAAGAATTACTTTTTTTTACTTTTCTTTTCTTCTTTAAGAGGAAGAAAAGCAAAAGAGTAATTTTGCCAAATTAAGTAATACTTAATATATACCAAAAAAGTAATTCTTAATATATCCAGCTAAATAACTTTTCACCCAAAATAATTTTATTTTTTACCCCATTTTCTTTCTTTCTTTAAGAAGAAAAAAAAAAAAAGAAAATGGGGTAAAAATATAAAATTATTTTGGGTGAAAAAGATCATATTTAATTTATTTAGCTGGATTTATTTTTTTAAAAAATAATTATCAATTTTCATTCTGAAACACGTTACATTATAATCATTATCATCTGATTCTATCACTATGTTTCTGATACCCAAATGCGATGAGATAGTTGTTAGAAAACTTGAATAACAAATAAATGAATAACAAACGTATTGTTGAATAACTAACGTATTGTTGAATAACAAACATATTGTTGAATAACAAACGTATTGTTGAATAACAAACATATTGTTGAATAACAAACGTATAATTATTTAACACTTTTCATATGAAAATACATTTTTCTATTATTTTGCTATTTTTCTCATTTTTCTAATTTAATGATACAGCGATAAAATTTAATTAATACAAGAAAGGAGAAATGAGAATTTTGGTTTAGTATGTAGTTTTCCTGAAATAGAAATTTTAATTAAATTAATTTGGCAATTTCAATTAAAAAATCATTACATTTATTTTATGTGCATCATTAATTCAGAAATCTAAATATAACTGTGACATTCGGAAAATTCTGCCAGTAGAAGAATCTGTAGTTAAAGTTAAAATTAATAATTTTAATCATTGGTTTTTGTAGCAAAAATTAAATCAGTAATTTTCAGGAAATGATGCAATTATTTTTAGAATGTTGAATATAATTTTTAAAAAACCTTTTAAATTCGAATTTATTTAAAGGATTCATTACATTTTATAACAGTTATTCTTACTTATTTATTACTTAATTTGTAATTACTTAACTAATTACTAATTAATTAGTAAATAAGTAAGAATAATTCTTATTCTTACTTATAATTACTTAACTAATTAGTATTTACTTACTTACTAATTACTTAATTAGTACATGTAAAAATGTAATATATTAAAGTATAGAATAGCTATACGGACACGCAAAAAAATTTTCTTCAATCAGATATAAGTATATCAGTTATAATAAATTTAATTGCAATATGATTTCTTACAGAATTCATTAGAACAATAATTCTACATAATTTATATCATTTTGATTTAATACTAGTAGCATTTTGAAAATGTTGAAAATAATTTTTGAAACATGAAAAATTATGTGCACGCTTTGTTATATCTTTTTTTGGTGTGTTATAAATATTCTAAATAACAATCCGTTCAGCTCCAATTTGAAAATCCTTAAAGCAAAACTATTAACCACTATCTTTTAATAGATAATCTTATTTTATAGGCGTAACGAGGAAATTATTATCGAAATAAACTACTTCATTATAATAGTTATTATTTTAGTTATCTGAATAGATAGCGAGGTTAATTGTTTGGAGCGCAATCGTTTGGTTAAGTATTTTTCCTCTTGTAATAATAAAGGTAACAAAGATGTTGTTTCTTCATTATATATAGTGTACCTATACATAAGTTCCTATAGGTTTTCATATGTTTTAACAAATTTTATTGTTATACATAGATATAATTAGGTAGACAGTGTTTCTATAGTTAATGTCATAGACGCTACATTGAAACTTTTCTATATACAGCGTATTGGCATTGGTGTGGTGTGTACTGTTATTATTAATTAGAAATAATATTTTTGGGAAATTAAATATTTCTTTAAACTATTAATATTTCTTACCTATAATCCGCAGACATAATTTTCAGTCCAATATATATATTTATAAATATACATATATATCTTGTATAATCCGCAGCGGCGTATAATTCGTGGCCAATTCGCGCCTGTTTTTTGATGTACAGAGTGATTATAATTAAAATTCCACTTTCAAATTGCTGTAAAAAAAGAACCACTCATCACAATGGGTTCAAATTTGAACTGAAGATACTTGAAGAAGGGAGAAACGGTATGGTACAGCAAAAATAATATTTTTTGACAAGTAAAATATTTTTGAAAACTACTGTAATTCCTACCTATAATCCGCAGATTTAATTTTCGGTCGGAAAAATAAAATGTATTGTTTAATACGCAGTGGCATAAAATCCACCGGCGATTTGCACCTATTTTGATGTACAATATACCAATCAATTTCTGATTTTACACGTATAATATTAATATAGAGTGGCAAACCAAACCAAATGCAGGAGATAGTGCGACCTAGATAGGAAAAAAGGATGAGGGTTTAATTCCTCTGGTGGATTTTGCTACAGGCACTGCTTTGAAAAACGAATTAAACTTGGTAAGATTGTAAGAGAAATTCAGATCACTATTTATTTCTTGTAGGTAGTATGGGCTAATTTGCAATGCCATGGGATTTAGAAAATACATTTTTATGAACAAAAATATTAATTTAATTTAGCTTCATCCATTATTTTTTTGACATGATTTTGCTTCATCCATTATTTTACACAAAAGTGGTTTACACAAAAAAACTTTATCTGCTAATAGGACACTCTAGCAAACTAATTTAAACGAAAACACATGATCGACCCATGAACATAAAAAGTTTGATTAGTAATCGTGTATTTAATTAGTAATCCAATATTAAAAGAAATACCAATAGTACGGAGGACATCCGAAACTTCTTGTTGCCATGGAAACAACATAGTGGAACATGTCGCTACTCAATCTACCAGTTTAGCTTAAAAACACTGAAGCATCAACGACTTTAAACTAACTGCATGTAATTTTCTAACAGGTAAAGTCTTGTTGCACGGTGCTAAAGCGAAATTTAAGACAGCCCGGAAAAAATGTACAAGCAGCAACTAACTGTTCGCGGAAAGAAATTAAATGAAAGTGCTTCAACAATCTCGAAGACCACGCTTAAAAATACAAGAGGAGTTTTCTTAATTCAGCAAAAGCCATTAACATAGTCTCGTTGAATTAAGAAAGTGACGTTGGTATTAATAGGCACAGTTAGGCGGAATAGACCGTGTAATTCATCTGCACACAGCAATATAGGCTTCCGCTGAAGGTTTGCCAATTACTTTCCCATGTTAATTGTCTTTAGTTTGCTCTTGCTGGAAAGTAGATTTCAATGTTATTCAAAACACGCGGATGTTATGTTTTTATTTCCTCCATATCTTTGCTACCAAGATTTCTTCACATAAAAGTTTTTTACTTTAAATTATCAAATCTGGTACAAAGATTGTGGATAATTTTAACTCATCTTAACTTGCGTAGTTATTTGATGTACGAATATTTTTATGTAATAACAACTTTAGATTCATTACGTTGAGTTTGAGTTTCACAAAATAAGATGCTTAATAAATATAATGCCATTTGGATTATATATTTTAAGATTGCTCTGTTCGACGAAACGGATTAAGCATTCAAAAACAAATAACGAAAGCTAAAAGAATATAATTTGCATATAAAACCTATTCTGGTAGAAAATCATTTCATGAAAACTGTATTCTATGCGAATATTGTTAGCAGAAAAAAATTTATTCTTAGCATAATTTTTGATATGAAAATGAAAACGAACTTGGCGAATAGTATTTGCATTCAAAAGGTATTTTATGCGAATGTTGTTAGAAGAAAAATATATTCTAAGCATAATTTTTTTTATATGAAAATGTAAACGAACCTGAAGAAATTGATTGTAAACATTTAAAAGTAAATAATAGAAGGTAAAAGAATATCGTCTGCATAAAAACATATTCTAGGCCAGGGGTCGGCAACCTGCGGCTCGCGAGCCACATGCGGCTCTTTGGATGTGAAGCTGCGGCTCTTTAGTTCCATACGCAAATATTATTTATTTTATCAAAAAAAAAAACATTTAAAAATCATTCTGAATAGATTAACGAGGATTAGACACCGATTCTATTTCTCAGCCACTTGTACTCGCTTTTCCCCGCACCCCTCCCCCGTGACACGCGTCATCACTGTCGTCAGTTCATCGGAAGCTTTTGAATGACGCCGTCGTCGGATGTTTCTATGTAGGTTTTAATTCGTTTTCGACGCAATGCAATTTGGCGTCTTCATCAGTGCTTTGGCTGTGACGTATAGTTTGTTGTTTCAAATAAAAGAGTTAGAAGCGAATTAACTTCTCAAAGTTATGTGTGTACATGTATATATATAAAAATAATAAAAACCGAAGTAAAGGTAGGTAACATAATAAATATTATATTTTAAAATACATATTATACATATTTTTTCCAAATAAGATACCTAATTACTTTTTTTGAAGTCAATAAGAATTATCAAAAAAGAAACAAAGTACTACTGTAAGTGTTTTTATTAAAATATATATTTAATAAATTACCTATTTTATTATTTATCTATTTTATAGCTTTTATTATTTAAAAATTAGCGTTAAAGTAATAATTATAAGTGTAAGTACTTATAAATTGTTATTTAATAAACCTATTTTCGAACTCTAAGGTAGGTATACCTACCTACCCAAACTAGGTAGGTATTTGCAGTTTTAGATTGTTTATATGTTCGGCAATTTTCATTGATTTCAACATAGCTGGGCATAACACCTTTACTCGTAAACTAAGTATCTAATATTTGCCAAAATTAAAAAAAAAAAAAAAAAAAAACTAAAATGTGCAGACTGCGCACTGATAAACACGTTCTGACAAGTCCGTTCGTGCCAGTCGGCGATCACCGCACACGAGAGGCGACCACAGATGTGACGAAACTATGCACTTATAGTCAATCAGTACGTGAGAGAGTGAGACAAACAGTGTTTCGTGTCTAAATTATTTATGAACTGAAGAAGTGCATCGAGAATTCAATTGGGATTGGACGGAGTCGTTCGCTTTCATATGCAACTCAGATGGCCTTCCGACTTGTCTCATTTGCCACGAAAAACTCGCACACAATAATAAATCAAATTTAGAGAGACACTTCACTAAAAAACATACTCAGTTTGCTAGTAAATATCCAGCCGGCGAAGAACGAAAAAAAGCTGTCGACGAGCTCCAAAACAAAAACAGCAATCAAGTTCCATGTTAAGTAACTTCACAGATGGTGAGTATGTCAAAGATTGCTTCATACGTGCATCTGGAGAACTGTTTCGTGATTTCAAAAACAAACCAGAAACCAAAGATTTGCCACTATCCGCTAAAACAGTACAAGATAGAATAGCTAAAATGTCTTCAAATGTAACATATTTGCAGGTGGAAGATATTCAACTTTCTTCTGCCTTATCACTTGCTGTAGATGCGCATTGCTTGCTTCTAGTATTGCTACCGCTCGCGGGACAAACTAGAGGGGAAGATATAGTGAATGCCGTGCAAAAATGCCTTGAAGACAATAAGATCGATTTAAATAAAATCGTTTCAATAACAACTAATGGAGCCAGAAGTATGACAGGAAAAAATAAAGGGGCAACAACGATTCTTCAGAGCAAATTAAACCACGAAATTCTTACGTTTCACAGCATAATACACCAAGAAGTGCTTTGTGCCCAAACATTTCCGGCCGAAATAGTTGAGGTCATGAATTTGGTAATCAAGATTGTTAACAGCATCTTGTCAAAAGCACTCTACCATCGTCAGCTTAAAGAATTCTTAAACGAAATGGAGACTCGGTATTTCGACCTCTTTCTTCACAATAAAGTGCGATGGCTTTCCAAAGGTAAGGTGTTGAAACGTTTTGCTTTGTGCTTGAATGAAATAAATACATTCCATTAATCACCCTGAATTAGAGAAAGACAAATGGTTGCAAAAATTTTACTTTATAATGGATATCACATCGAAAGCAAATGAGCTGAATTTAAAACTGCAAGGAAAGGGAAACGCAGGCTATGTTTTGGTAGAAGAATTGGTTTGTTTTGAAGAAAAATTAATTCTTTTTGCAGAAGATATTCAGAGCGGTAAATTACTTCATTTTCAATTTCTAAAGCAATATCGCGATAAAACCAGTGCAACTGTTGTTATAACTGTGCTGAGGTACTTCAGCACAGTTATAAAAAACTAAGATGAATTTGCTGACAGATTTGAGCAATTCAAAACCAACAAAACCACTCTAGTATTCATAGTAAATCCTCTCAACACAAATAGTAACGAAATCCATATTGAGCCATTTGGAATTGTTACTGGATCTCTAGAAATGCAATTGATCGATTTAAAAAGTAAAGCTTTGTTGAATGGAAAATTTACAGAGTTGAAAAGCAAGTTCCTAGAGTTGGAGGTCCAGAAATGTATGTACGTAACGCAACAAAAGTGGACAGCTTTAAAAGAAATGCTGCGAGTTGAGGCACTTATATTCGACGCATGGAATAGTCTTCCAGGTTGCTACAGTGAGGTGAAGAAGTTGGCATTTGGAGTGCTACTATCTTCGGATCTACATGTTCGTACGAGCAAGCGTTTTCTTACATTACTCATGCAACTAACAAATGAAAATTTGGAGTCGTGTTTGAAACCTAAAACAACAAGTTATGAGCCAAATTTATCCAAAGTTTCTAAAACCATGCAAAGCCAACGCTCCCATAGAATTTGTTTGCTCAAATGTATGTTATTGTTTTTTTATTTTAAGTATAAGTTACATTGTTTAGTAAAGTTTAAATTTTCTACTTGAATAGCCATGCAAAGCCATCGCTCCCATTGAATTTGTTTGCTCAATTGTTTGTTATTGAAGTACAAGTTAGTGTTGCAAGTAAATGTTTAATTGTTTTAATTTTTACTTAAATAATATATATATGGCATTATTAGATAATTACTTATTATCTAATTTGTTGTGAAAAAAATACTTATATATGAATAAATAGATATTTTTTCTTATTAATAAATAAATTAGTTTTTTTTTATCAAGAAAGTTTATTTATGCGAGTACTATTTATTGTTGGCCAGAAAAATTTTGTGGCTCTTTAAAAACTTTGAAATTTTGTAAATTGTCAATTTTGGCTCTTCCGACTCAAAAGGTTGCCGACCCCTGTTCTAGGCGAATAGTATTTATATTGAAAGTGTATTCTATGCGAATATTGTTAGCAGACAAAAATGATATCCTAAGCATAATTTTTTTTATATGAAAATGGAAACTAACCTGAATAAATTGATTGTAAACTTTTCAAAACAAACAACGAAAATCAAAAGAATATCGCTTGCATAAAAAACATATCCTAGGCAAATAGTATTTGCATTGAAAAAGTATTTTATGCGAATATTGTTAGCAGAAAGAATATATTCTAAGCATAACTTTTTTGATATTAAAATGAAAACGAAGCTGAATAAATTGATTGTAAGCATTTAAAAGCAAATTAACAAAAGTTAAATTAATATCGTTTGCATAAACAATATTGTTATATGCTACCAGAAAGTCATTAGCTTCATATTAATATAATGCAAGCATCAAGCCCGACTCGTGGCTCAGTGGCAATGTGTGTCACTGGTGAGTATTAGGACTGAGGTTCAATCCACTGGCTGCTTTGTTGTAGATACTATTTCAAAAACGAGGAGACTCGATGGCGTTTGTGATGCTGATTATCATGCTTCGTAAGTCGGACTTCCTGATGGGAGTTTTCCGGGTTTTCTCCCATACGATACGGAAATGCGAGATAGTTCTCCCTAGAAGTCCTCTCGGAAGGTATTGCCATCCTTCTTCAGCGACACGAAGCCAAGTCAAACTTCTATCTACGCGTACTCCATCACAATAGAAGCTGACCCCTTCTTCCATGAGACGTTCATGGTCTTGGTTTAGATGTAGCTGTCGACCAAGCGGGATAAGAAACAATAAACAACAAGTATTAAAGATGCTTAAAATGTCTAAAATTGCACATAAGAATATTTCATACATTTATTTGCCCTAGAGATTTGAAATGATTAGTTTAAAAATTAATTAATGCTATTTATCGAATTTTCCTTTTTTTTTTTCCCCTAGAAAATTAATATGCTTGGTGTCGTTTACAGAAGTTAAGCAAAGAGAGCTCAAAACTGCTTGTAAAAGATAAATCTAATTTGGAAATCCATCTTGTATTGCCTTTTAAAATTGCTTAATTCTTTTTCCAGAAAATTGAATACGGAAGTAATTAATTTACAGCCTAGAAATTTCAATTACGGCGTGATAGTATTTTTAACGTAATTTGCTAAGCTATTGTATGTATTTTGTCATTTGATTCTTGTAATTCTAATCTCATTTAACATATAGGGTTGCCATGTGAAGAAATTTATCTCTAATTGGCGATTTAGAACTCTAATTTATGTAAAAAAATCGAGTACAATTTAAGAGCAAAAAATTAACCAACTAATGCAATTGGTACTATGTATTTTTATTTGCAATATATATATATATATATATATATATATATATATATATATATATATATATATATATATTATACCACTTTGTTTAGGAGAAATATGAAATTATATGCTACTGTGTCCAAAAAGTAAGACCAGTTTTCAATGTAAATTTGGCATACGGTATATCATTTTTTTTTCTTTTTAGGTTGTGGCACTGTCCTTGACATCTGTGTGAAATTTGACGTCAAAATATTCATTAGTGCTTGAGTCAGCTTTGTTTTGTGAGATGCTAAAACTGACTCCGGCGATTTTGAAATGTCTGAATTAATTGTGCAAGAACTTGCGTGAAATTTTGTTTGCAGAAACGTATAGAATATTGCAGTAGGCATTCGGTGAGCATTCCTATATCGGAAAGAAATGTTTACGAGGGGTATAAACAGTTCAAAGAAGGCAGAGAACGCGTTGAAGACGAAGAGCCCTCTGGTCGACCAACAACCTTAACCGACGAAGCTCACGTCCAAAAATTAAAGATCTGGTGCTTGCAAACAGTCGATTTACAATTAGAGACCTTGCCGATGATGTTGGAATTTCAAAATTCCCTTTTCCCTTAAAAAAAGATGTTTTTGGCCTCAAACACGTCAAATCTCGATTGGTACCGAAAACACTGAATGCGCCAGCTCACACTGCATTGATTCTTCGTGACTTTTTCGACAAAAAATGAAACCCATATCGTTCCACAACCACCGTATTCACCTGATTTAGCATCGTTCTACTTCTGGCTATTCCCTAAACTCAAAAGACCACTCCGGGGATACCGTTTTGAATCGATTGAAGAGACATTTCAAAAATCGCCGGAATCAATTGTAGCATCTCACAAAACCAAGCGTAACTCAAGCACTAATGAATATTTTGACGTAAAATTTCACACAAATGTCAAGGACAGTGCCAGCAACCTAAAAGAAATAAAAAATTGAAATACCATATGACCAGGAAATTTAAATTGAAAACTGGTCTTACTTTTTGAACACAGTAGTATAACTAAATCACGCAGGAAAATATGCACCTATCTCTGAAATCATAAATACTAAAATTTTGATGTATAAACAAATCATGTATTTTGTTGGAAGATGTTAATTATTATTAGATAGAATGTAGAATTAAAGGAGGG
The DNA here is from genome assembly GCA_021605095.1 of Caerostris extrusa. Taxonomy (NCBI): domain Eukaryota; kingdom Metazoa; phylum Arthropoda; class Arachnida; order Araneae; family Araneidae; genus Caerostris; species Caerostris extrusa. The sequence goes on from BPLR01006857.1 coordinate 309,050, forward strand.
GCCTGATAACCAAGTGACTAGCGCTGGGTGCCACAGATTTTAGGGTTCGAGTCCCGGCGGTGCCATGAATGTTAGTAGTGGTTCGAATCCACTTTAAACCGTAGGTCCCGGTCGAGGTTTGTGTATCGAGCATAGGTATTGTATATGACTAATCTGAAGTAGATGATCACTGATGGCAATTATGTTTTAAGAGGTAATTCGACATGTTACTACTAATGTTTTAAGAGGTAATTCGCGAGGATACCCAATTATGTAAGTGGTAATTCGCCATGATACAGATATTATGCTAAGATATCTTCATATGCAAAGAAGATTAGACGCTGTAAAAGAATACAAAAGTAAGATCAAATCTTTTGGAATTGTCGAATTCGTGACCCAGTGGCAACGTGTGTAGCCAGCGTGTTGGAGGTCTTGGATTCGGTTCCAATGGTGGCGTTCGTTGTAGTTACTGTTTTCAGAAACGAGGAGCTTAAATGGCAATTCATGTTATGACTGATTATCACAGACGTCATTTCTCTACTTTTAGGCTGTTTTTTGAGAATTTCTCAATTTTCTTTCATACAACTCGCAAGTAAGGGGCAGTTAATCCCGAATCCAGCCTACTAGAAGTAAATCTTCATTTTACCCCTCAATTTACTGCACTATATCCTTGCGCATTCATTTTACCCCTTATTTTTCTGTATCCAGACTTGTGCCCTTTATTTTACTGCACCTCAGGCTTACATTTTGAATAGGATAATATCCAGCCATACAGGGCAATCAGTTCTACTAATTATCCCTTATCTACTAATTATCCTATTTAAACACTTCCTGGCCAGCTAGATCTCCAAATCCTTCTCCAACAGAGCATGTTTAGAGTCTGATGAGCAAGTACTTCTGATGGCCTTAAATGATCAAATTCAATAATCGGAGAGAATTTTTGTAAGTTATCCTGTAGGGGAACTTTGCTCCGATTCGACATAAACACCAAGCCAAGTAACAGCTTACATAAGAATAACAGATTGGCTAATGTCTTATATATGCAACTGTATTTCCTGTGCAAAATATTTCATGCTCCCAAAATTTTAATCTCTTCTATCTATACGTATACATTTTTTATCTAGCGACAAAAAGCAATGCATTTTTTCCTGTGTTTCTCATTAAAATATTCAAAATATATTTCATCATATTCTAATTCCTTATTTCAAACTAAGAAACAAGAATTCGTTTGAAAATACGGTTTTTATATAAAAAAAAAATTCATGGAATTATTTTAAGAATTTTTTATTTCAACCGAATTGTTCAATTAATTATGTGATGATCCACCGACCAATAACGTGGAGATCTGCCACCCAGTACTCAAAGTGTCCAATAACAAAGGATTCCTTTGTCAACCGGGACGGACATTCAATATTTATCTTTTGATCTGCTGTCAACGGATGTCAGCCACATGCAAATCAACGACCCCATAATAAAGAAAAGGGGCCTCAAATGCAAGGGTTTTCCTTGAGATCTTGAGATTTTCCTTGAAATCTTGACTTTTATTTCGTAAAGTTTTGGATCTGAAAGTTATGGATGAAATAAATACATATAATAAGTATTAAAAACTCGACAAAATATCTAGGGTATCCATAAAGACTTCTTTACAGTTTTTTAAAAATTTATTGCAAATGCAAATGGAACATCAGATAAGCGAAAATTATTAAGAAATGAGATGCATATATTGTCTTTTCGCCTCAATGAGTTTTAATTAATTTAATTTAATACGTCTCAATAGGGTCACCATTAGTTGCACGAAACATATCAAGATGGTACTCGATTTCTTGCCATATTCGCTGTAGCATACCCTCATCAATGGTGACAGTACCATCAGTGATCTACTTTAGATCAGTCATGCAGTACCTGTGTTGAATACATGATATCTTTAATATAACACCAATTGCTCAATAACTACTATTGTACAATAAACGATATCTGTAACATAATCCGATAGAAAGTAGTCAAGGGGAGTAATATTTGGTGTACGAAGTATCCAGGGTTATGTTAAAACTATCGTGTATCGAACACAAGTACTGGATATGACTAATCTAAAGCAGATGATCACATTGCCACTAGATTACGTTTACAGATATCGTTTATTGGACAATAGTAGTTATTGAACAATTGGTGCTATATTAAAGAAATCATGTATTCAACATAGGTGCTGCATATGACTGATCTAAAGTAGATCACTGATGGTACTGACACCATTGATTAGAGTATGCTATATCGTACAAGTCACGAAATCGTGTACCATCTAATGGCAGCCATATAGATGCATTTAATTAAGTTAAATTAAAATTAAATGAGGCAAAAAAAATGAAGTATATGTAGGATTTTATTACAATGTATAATTAGTCATGAGAGAGCGGCGCCCGGATGTCCGCTAGGCATGATCATTTACAAATAATTTCAGTAAATATACTTAGAAATCTCTGTTAAGTTTTCCACAATATTGTCAATTTAAGTTCTGCTTTAAATAAAAATATTAATCCTGATGCTAATGCCTACTGTGTCTGCTTCAGATTTCTTTATTTACTTTTGCTGTTTTGTGTTGTCTTAAATCTCATCAATTTAACACTAGTTATAATTGCAGAATACTGTTTAATTCAAGATGAGTTGAATCGATCGACGTTAAACTCCACCTAGCGCCGAAACTGAGAATCACTGTTAAATAATTGTTGAAATCAACTGATAAGAAACCTTCCCTGTTCAACCTTCTCCGTTGAATTCCACGATAACAAGAAAAAGCCGACTCTTAACGCCACATAACGTCGTCGTCAAGTACCACTGCTAAAAGTAGCCGTTAATTTTGGTTTCGGCAACTAGAGTTGACTACTAATTCTCGTCAATATAGTTAAATTAATAATTACATTAATGTTTTTCAAATTTAGTAGAGTGTAGTAGTTTCAGCGTAATTTAGGATTGCACCACAGGGAGGAGACCTACTGTACCGCACCTCCATTTTGCTACCACAATTTTGTACGAAACTCCAAGGACAGATTCTGGGAATTCAAATTCTTCTTTTTGAGCACACTAATAGAACCTTGCGGTCTACGGATTTATTGTGCCTATTTCGAAGTGTTTAGTTCGATGTTGTTGTTTTTTTTTTTTTTTTTTGCTGGATTTAATTAGGAAATTCGAAGCTCTATCTACTACGCCGATGGGATTCCTTATTATACCCATCCTTATTATCCCACCCTTCCTTATTAAATCCACATTGATAGACAAGAAAACGAATGACACGCTTTAAAAAACAAGTTTACGTAAGCTCTCATTTGCATTTAGATTCCAAAGATAATGAATTTTTATAATCTAAATCCCTTTTACTGCAGTTTTCGCATTTACAAATAAAAATAATTCGTATTTATAATACTTAACTCCACTTTTAGAAATAATAATAATAATAAAAAGTCAGTACTAGCTTTTTAGCTTATTTTCATTAAGGTTCCATAATTTATGGAAGTGAATGAGAAAGAACTCAATTTGCAAACGAATTTTCTAATTAACTTTTCTAATTCTTCAGAAAAAAAAAAAAAAATTATGTCGGAAACTGAATCTTCAGTCCTGACAAAAAAGTTGGAAGACAATGAATTCCAGAACGAATGAAAGAAATGATGTTTTGCTGACAAAAAATTCGAGAGGAGGAAAAAAAAAAAGTCTTCCAAACTCAATTTGTCTTGTGCAATAAATTTTTAAGCACCTAATCAATCGATGAAAAAGCCTGCAAGTAAGGAGGGGCAGCTAATCCTAAAAGGCCTTCTAAAAGACAATGTTATTTTCTCCCTTATCAGTGGGCTGTTCTTGATCTATGTAAGTTATACACAAAGCTCACCGATGTACTATAGAGAAAAAGACATTTTGTAGTGTTGTCGGCTGGATTGTAACTGGCTGTGGTTGGGTTGAGACTTGAGAGACAGTTTTGAGAACACACGCACAAACACCACACACGTACAATATTTAACACATTTAAAGACATTATATAGATTTATATTATAGATTTGTTATTGTCATATTATATAGATTTATATTATAGGCATTAAAGATTTGGGGAAGGATCCACTTCTGAGCCGAAATTAAAGATACTCAAGTTTGCATTGGATGAGTGGAATAAAACTTCCTCTCCGGGTGAGAGTCTGTAAACCAAAAAATACACAGGGTTGTGCTAAATATAAAAAAAAAAATTGTGCTCTTTGCTACTGGTTTGTGCTGGATTGTAACTGGCTGTGGTTGGGTTGAGACTTGAGACACAGGTTAGAGAACACACAGCTTTTATTACATACGCACACAGCTTTATTTACATACGCCACACACTTACAATATTTAATACATTTAAAGACACTTTATAGATTCGTGGAAGGATTCCACTTCTAAGGCGAAAATAAAGATACTCAGTTTTGCATTGGATGGGCGGAATATACTTCCTCTCCGGATGAGAGTCTATAGGCCAACAAATACACAGGGTTGTGCTAAATATATTTCCTCTCGGGATAAGAGATTACAAACTGAACATTTCTTGCTCTGTACTAAACGTTTCTCAGCGGCTGCGCCGGTTGTGCTGTACTTCCACTCGGGCAAGAGTCTCGAGGCCTACTGACCATTTTCCTGAACGCCACAGGCGCTTTTGCAATGCATAGGAGGAAGCACGATTACAATTTTAGAGTTCTGTAACTGCTTTTCATCAAGATAATGATCCAAAACAAACTGCTAGTTTTGTATAGGATTATTTGCTTTACAGTGTTTTTAAAATCGACCCAAGTCTTATCCAGCCATAACCGATACTAATCTCGCTGAACAACTATGGGATGACAAGATTGGCATCAAAGTCCAAATTGCTTCCAAAGTACTGATTAAATAAGTATTTAAATTTTCTTCAAAAGAAGATTATTTTTATTAAGGTTCCTTAATTTATGGAAGGTATAATGAGAAAGAATTCAATTTGCAAACGAATTTTCTAATTAACTTTGCTAATTGTTCAAAAAAATTCCGTCGGAAACTGAATCTTCACACCTGATAAAAAAGTTCGAAGACAATGAAAAGAAGATTCCAAAACGAATGAAAGAAACGATGTTTGGCTGACAAAAGTTCGAGAGGAGAAAAAAAAAAAAAAAAAAAAAAAAAAAGTCTTGCAAACTCAATTTGTCTTATGCAATAAATTTTTAAGTACCTAATCAATCGCTGAAAAAGCCTGCAAGAAAGGTAATATTTGCCTTCTATGTATAGTGAGTAGCACGCAGCTATTTGAAAGAAGATTGCCTCGCTATATAACGTGTACCAAAAAAAGTAGCATTTTGAAACAAGCTAGTTCTCTTCAGAATTTGAATCCAATTTAAGAGTTTTGCCAAAACTCTTCCTGAACAGTTCTGTTTTCTAAACGTTTTTGTCACTTCAAAGCCGATTTCATTTTATTGCTTTTATCACATATGGAAATCTTGTTAGCATATTTATTGTTTTTCAAATTTCTTTTTTTTTAGTCGCACATAATATTGAAGCGATTGAAGTTGATTTATGAATGAATATGTATTGCAGCTGTTGAAGTTAGTTGAAAATGCATTTATTTACAGAAGGTTTATTTAAATTGATAGTATTTTTACATTAAAGTGGATTTATTTTTATTAGTTTAACCCACTGGTTCTAAAGATAGAACTGGTTCCTCCCTCTCTAGAGAAAAGTGGAAAGATCAAGGGGCGTGATAGTGATTGGGGATTTGGAGGGGCGTTTGACAAAAAAGGGTGATGTGAAAGTATAATGAAGGAACTACATAACCTAAAAACTTGAAGAATACAAAACGTTTTAGTATTTTGTTCACTAAATTCACTATTTGTTTATCTGGTGTGCAATTGAAAATATTCGAAAAATTTGTCGTTATTTATCTCTGAATGAATGAATGAATGAAACAAAAACGTATTGTATTTGGCGCCACCTAGGGGCGAGATATCATCAACTATAGTTTTTATTTTTATTTTTTTTTTTTTTTGACATTAATGTAGTGAATTTTTGAAGTTAGTGTGATTGTGTTCATTATTTCTTATTTTTCGTTTGTTTCAAAATTCTTTCCATTCATAAACGATTATTCATATTGACTTTTCTTTTTACAATTTGCAAACAATATTTTCCCACTTTTCACTATATATTTACAATAATTAGCAATAATAACATAAAACAATATTTACAACTGTTATCGATCATTTTATAATTTGCAAACGATATTTTTCCACTTTTCACGATATATTTACAATAATTACCGATAACTTTACGATTTGCAAGCGATATTTTTCACTTTTCACGCTATATTTGCAAAAATTAGCAATAACGATATAAAACAATATTTACAACAGTTACCGATCATTTTATAATTTGCAAACGATATTTTTCCACTTTTCACGATATATTTACAATAATTACCGATAACTTTACAATTTGCAAGCGATATTTTTCACTTTTCACGTTATATTTGCAAAAATTAGCAATAACGATATAAAACAATAGAGAGTTTTTGCATAACGTTTTTTATCGTCCGATATTTTTTCTTCCTAGTGCGCATGCTCATAGGAAACATTGTACCTATTGCGCATGCATATCTGTAATACTGCACCGCTGACCTACTCCTATGAGCAAGCGCACTAGGAAGAAAAAAATATCGGATGATAAAAAAACGTTATGCAAAAACTCTCTAATATTTACAATAATTGCCTATAATTTTATAATTTGCAAACGATATTTTCCTAACTATATTCATCAAAAGTAAAAATATAGCCAGAAAAAAAAAAAAAGTTTTTTATAGCCAGAAAAATTATTTTTATATAGTAAAAAAAAAAAAAAAAAAAAAAAAAAAAAACCTTCATATCTGCTTCAAATAAATATGCAGTAAGATATTTTATTTTTCTTTTTGTTGTTCAGCGGCCAAATTGCAGTGTATATATGCTGCCTGGGGCTTCCTCAAATCTGAATTATTGTGCTGGTGTAATGATTTCCAAAATTTATGTTCTTGCATCTCCCGCTGAAGAAGGAAAGATTCCGCAACACTTTCCTTTCTAATTCGATTTTCTTTTTTGGTTTTATAACATCGGTAGACCTCATGTACGATTTATATGTACTACAAACAGCCCACCGATACGATGATGAGAGAAATTTCTGTATGGGAGAAAACTTCCACCAGAAACTAACCCACCGAAGCAAGACGCTTACAGACTATGGATAGCAGATGATATATTGATACAAAACGCCTTTATACATACTGCCACAGTTACCGCCGAAATCCTGTTTTCTGAAAGCACTAATTATAGTAACGCCGCCAATGAATTTGAATCTGCGCCTTCTTTCACGCTACTTGCCCACGTTGCCACTGGACCATGACTGGGACGCTGTCTTCATTAGTAAACGTTTTAAAAGCAATGATGTTTTATTTATCTCATAGAAACGATACAGGAATCGCATTTTTGGTTCAATATTATGATTAACTGAGATTATTAATCTGGTATATCCAATGTACATTTGAAAGAGTAACACATATTTCTTTCAAAGTATTTGAATATTTAAATGTTATGGATAATGAATAAAGTGAAAATCTTTTTAAGATTTTTTTCTTTTTTATAATTGGAAATATACACTCATGTCCATAAATTAAGGATAATGAAGTTCAGGCAAAGAAAGAGACAGAAGCAAAAACAAATTTGACTTATTTGTAAAGTCTATTTATTAAACAAAAGGTAAAGAGCAAAAAAAAGATGCTATATGTTTGACATAATTAATAAAAATTACGATTTTTACTCCCTGGAGCAAATTTCAAAAAAGAACCTATTTACAAAAAACAGTATAACATGGTTAGTATGATGGTTAATATGGAGTATGTCTCCGGACGATGCAATACATGCCTTACAACGCGTAGGCATGCTGAGTATCAAATTATCAATCTGATCTTGGGGAATATTACACCACTCATCAAGCAATGCCCTCCGAAGTTCCGGTTGACAGGTGGGAGAGGGTTGACGGGCTGCAATTCGTCGGTCAAGCATATCCCACCCATGCTCTATTGATTCAAGTCCGGTGAGTATGCTGGCCAATCCATACGGGTGATATCCTCCAATTGAAGGCATTCGTCTACAATGTTTGCTCGGTGAGGACGGGCGTTGTCATCCATAAACAGAAATTCAGCACCCATGGCGCCCCGAAACAAACGTACATGTTGTTCCAGAATGACATCCCGATACATGTGGCCTGTCATCGTTACACTCTGAACATACAGGTCAGTTCTGGAACCAAGAATAATTCCTCCCCAAACGAGCCATCCTGCACCACCGTAACGATGTCGTTCAATGGAGTTCTCTTGGTGGTAACGGGTACCTGGCGCTCTCCATATGAAAGTCCGGCGAGAATCAGACTGCAAACTAAACCTGGACTCGTCGGAAAACATCACACAAGACCACTGTTGCGGTGTCCACAATGCATGCTCTCTACTCCAGGTTAATCGCAGGCGACAGTGAGTTGCGGTAAGTGGAACACATCTGACAGGCCTACGAGCATATAGACCAATGTGCCCTAAGCGTCTGTACACGGTCTGCCTTGAAACTGTCGTACCGGTAGCTGAAGAGAGCTGACGAGACAGGTCTGATACTGTGCTCCGTCTGTTTCTTTTGGCAGTAACTGCTAAATACCGGTCCTCATTCGGCGTTGTAACTCGGGGGCGACCTGCGCTGTAACATCTACTCACATTACCATCATCTTGGAATCGTTGCCAAATCCTGGAGATGACACTCTGGGCTATTCAAGTTCCTCGGATACTTCCAGCTGGGTACGCCCACATTCCAGTCGTCCGATAATTCTACCACGTAAAAATCATCCAAATGCTTCCTTTGTGCCATAACTATGCGGTTATTGCACTGAAAGGCATTTAAAGCGCCTGTGAACAATTTTACTTTTTTTTTGCCACCATTCCTTATATACCCTTCTCTTACACTCTGGTCATTGTGACGCACTATCCGCGCCATCTGGTGGTTTCCTGTAATTTGCATATTCTTCTTCAAGATGTGTGTGATAATTCTACAGGTGAAATTTTTATTTTAGAGTTCAATTTCTGTGTGATTCTGAATTATCCTTAAATTATGGACATGAGTGTGAAAAACTAAATGTTACAAAAATTTATTCGGTTTTGACTTGCCGAATTATGAAGCCGATTTCAGAATAATATTTTGTTCTAAAGGAAATCTGAATATCTAATGTTTTAAGGTAGATCGGAATAGCTTGATAGATCATACACTGGATTTCCTAATTTTGAGAAAGCGATACCGAAATAAAAATGTCTATATTGCGGATGTGCACACTAAATTCTGAGACTGAGTTATCCATTCCCTTGGCTCGAAGAGAAGATTCTGGACCTTCAGATGCCATCCCTGAAGGTGTTGTTTGAAACTGTGATGGCAAAATGTGCGCCTCATGTGTATAATGAGTAAAGATGAATGTGTTATATATCTGCCATTCGTTCTAGTGACAAATGAATAATTATTATTTTTGATTTTAAATACAAAATTTTTATTAAAAATTCTTTCTGCTAAAAATGTTTATGTTGGGGATGGGCACAATAAATTGTGAGACTGAGTGGCCCATTCGCTTGGCTCGATTAGTTTGGTTTGTCGCTCTACAGTCATTTTTGCACACTCTGGGCTAATTAGACCAGGACCTACAGTTTAACGTGGATTCCGAACCACTAACAAACATGTATGCCACCAGGATTCCAGTATTCGAACCTGAAGCCTGTGGTTTAAATGAACAGAGCAAAAGCCAATTGGTCATCAAGCCGATCACTTGGCTCAAGAAGAAAGAAGGAAGATTCGAGGCCTTCAGATCAGTTGTTTGAAATTGTGGTGGCAAAATGTACCCCTTCTAGTGTATCCTGGGTAACAATAAATTTGTCACATATTTGCCATTTGTTCTAGTGGCGAATGAATAATTATTATTATAGGTTTTAAATGTAACATTTTTTATTAATCTGCTTAAAATGTCTATGTTGGAGATGGCCACAATAAATTCTGAGACTGAGTTGTCCATTCGTTTATAATGATAAGTCATTTAGAATTCATGATATTTAAAGTTTGTATCCTTCTCAATTTTTATATACTTTATGTGCATAAAGTTCTTTTATCGATGAGAAATACCCCTCCCCCTCACCATCTTTTTCAATGCCCTTCTCATGAGCCATCGCACCCCTCCAGTTTCATGATTAATGTGTAATAAAATAATTTTATATTGGAAATATACACAAATACAAATAAAATAACCCACTAAATAATTAAAAATGGCGCTCTGGTGCTCGGTGCCACAGGTTTCGGGTTCGAGTTCTGGCGGTGCCATGGATGTTGGTAGTGGTTCGGAATCCACTTTAAACTGTAGGTCCCGATCTAATATGACTGTTCGGCGTAGAACTGACAATCTTATCGCGTACAAAAGAAAAGACTTCCTCTGTCCAGAAATCTGCCAGTAGGCAGATGGCCTTGGCCCACCATGGGCTGTTGCGCCACTGATGATGATGATGTTGAAATAATTAAAAAAAGCAAAAGATAAAAAATAATTATTATACATATAGGAAAATAAATTAATTATTCATCGATAAGAAATTTAATCGATGAATAATTAAGAATCGAATCTTAATTTATCAAATGGATTCAAATTTTAGTTCGTTTATTGATCTCGATTAATAAGTTATTTAAGAAATTTTCATTAAAAACCAATAATTTTTTACTAAGTAGAAGTTAAAACAATGAATAATTCAAACAAAATCAATTCGTTTCAAATAGAAATTTTAAGAAACGAAAAGACATAAAATATTAATTACGAATTAAATAATAAAAGCAGATAATAAAAAGTCTGATTAAAAGTATGTTTTTCGATTAATATTGAAGAAGCAAATAATTTTATTTAAAGGTCTTTCATACCAGAACGTTTTACAAAAAACCTCAAATGCTATTTTGTTAATAAATAATAAGCCATCTTTTAATTAATCCATCCCAGATGCTGATTTATTTTCGCAGTACGTAAGCAAATTTATTCGAACCGATGTTTAATCATTTGAACACGATTTAATTAGTTTTTTTGCATGCTATTCTGAGTAACATCTGCTTAGGATATTTATGATTTCAATAAGGAGTTACGTAAATAAGTAATGAATTGACGTTGGTAGATATGGTTTTATTAGTGGATGTTTCTGTAAAGATGTCAACCCCAAAACGTTTTCTGATTACCTTTGTTAAATATATTAATTGTTAAAAAAAAAAAAAAAAGAAGTTTTCGTTCAATGAATATTAATTAATTTTCTGTCAACTATTTTTAGCAATGGCATATACTTTTAATAATTTTCACCAACTAAGCATGTTTGAAAATTAATTAATTGTTCATCATCATCAAAAATAATTGTTCTCAAACATATCTAGAATTTGAAATATGAGATAGATAAAAATATTGTTTAATGATCATTAAAAATAATATAGTTTTAATGAAAATATCATGTTTAAACTGCATAGACACGTTTCATTGTTAATTAATTTTCATTACGATTTTTAATGAATATATTTATTATTCATTTATTTTTAGAAATGCACTCTAGCAAGTGTAAATGATAATCGAGAATATATTTGCTTTTCGCCAAATTGTTAAAAAATTATAATTTATAGATGATTATAAAAAAAGGTTTCGTTTTACGTATTTGATTTAATTGAAAAATAATAATTATAATATCGAATATTATTTCCTTTAATTGAACTTTTTAATAAATTGAACTTATTTTATCTTGTTTAAAAGATTTCTTTCTCAATTTATTAAATCGACTTAAAATTTATGGTTTGTGAATTAATAACTTTTAATAATTTCTGTATGAAATTCTTCATTAAAAGTCAAATATTTTTTTTCAAAGAAGAACCTAAAAAAAAAAAAAAAAAAAAAAAAAAAAATATTTGACTTTTATATATATGTACTGGTGTGCAAAAACTTAGACTACCATGAGATTTTTAAACAGACACCATGAAATATAAAGAGTTTATATTTTATTAGAGATATAAAAAATAAGACAACCAATTAAATAAATGCATGAAATTACACATATGGCTTTTTGCTATCACTATATGAAAATTCAGCGGTTTGATTCAAATATCAGAAACAAGACGTCATAGGTGGCGTGCGGAACCATAGATTAGTAAGTAATAAATTAGAGCGTGCATCGGGGTTGCCAGCTTGGGACAGACACAATCCTCACGTGATCATACATCTCACGTGACTTTTACACTGCCACAGTCTATTGCCAGAAGTGACTTGAAAGCTGGTCATTTTAGGGTCACTCTGCCATTAATTTGTACGGGACTGGTCACTTTGTTTACTTACGTTACAGATGAAAAAGGGTGAAATATACTGCAGTCATTTAGAATTAGTTTTAAGCATGGATTTCAGGGTTTTGTAGTTTTGTAGAATTAGTCTTGAACATGGATTTCAGGGTTTTGTAGAATTAATTTTAAGCATGGATTTCAGTGTTTTGTAGTTTTTTTAATTAGCTTTTAAGCACGGATTTCAGGGTTTTGTAGTTTTTTAATTAGTGTTAAGGTGGATTTCAGGGTTTTGTAGTTTTTTTAATTAGTGTTAAGCGTGGATTTCAAGGTTTTGAATTTTTAATTAGTGTTAAGCGTGGATTTCAGGGTTTTGTAGGTTTTTTTAAATTTGTGTTAAGCGTGGATTTCAGTTTTTTGTAAACATATGCGATGATAGCTTGGCGATTTTTGGCGGCAATCTCTATTGTTGGCCATTACTACTCTATGCTATTGGCGCGAAGACAGAAAAAGGTCTATTATCACGCAAAAGATATGGTTCATTGTTTTAGCTGTAAATAAATGTAAATTTAATTTTTCTGCATATTTAGCATTTCTATTCTATTAATAAATTCCTCCCCCAAAATGATTAAAAATAAAATAATCATTTATAGGAACTTTTTGTAACGTTTTGTTATATTTCATACAATATGATCAAAATAACATTTCTAATTAACATTATTTTTAATTTTATAATCAAAATAACATTCCTCGTATCTATTTATCTATCTCGTATATATATATATATGTCCACATAGTTAAATAAATGTATGACTTGAGGTGAAGAATTTCAAGCATTTCTCGGAATTTTCAGAGTCGCTTCTAAAGTGTTTACGCCAAGGGGCGATGCAGCTCCAAATCTAGTACGAATAGCACGAAAGATGTTTGCCTCAACATTCTGTTCCTTCAGAATAGGGGACGTCGTCTAATTTATTAGTACTCTAAGCACAGAACGCGTTCAGTCAATGCACCTAAACACTGTATCCTATTGGCAACTGCTCATCAATGGCATCGTTTAGACTAGATATTACTTCAATGGAGCCACTCCTTTTTACAGATGAGAATCGTTTCAAAAAAAAGATTCTTAATGTCAACATGGAGAGTGGTAGAGGCGTGGTTTTATACCAATAATATCAAGAAAAGAGATCATTAAGATAGACTTGACGTGCTCGTCTTAGGTGACATTATGATGAGTGGACAGATTACATATTTTCGACGGAGATATTTTTACTGCAAACTGATATTATCAACAAGTGATCCTCCCCGATGTTCTTCTATTTCAAAGTTCCATGGCAAAGACTTCGTTTTATAAAGATAATGCCAAGCCACAGCTAACTCGTGTTATTGAAGAACTACTAAAAGGATTACTCCATTGAAATGCAATATAACATGTGTGGGATGCTTTGTGGGGAATCCTTTCAAAATGATTTCATATGCCGGAGAACACTCAATAATTGAAACAGTTGCTCATTGAGTAATGGGCACTCTTACCTCAATAATTGTTCGATAATTTAGTGTTGAGCATAGAGATACAGTGCCGAGCACCTATTGGTGTTAAAGTTCATATCTCTTATTAAGAGATACTGTTTTTTGTTCTCCTTCTTGGGTTTTTTAGCAACTTCTTCGATAAAGCCTTTTTGATTTCATACTGTTGACGTTCTATTCATTTTTACGTTATTATGCATCCTTTATCATTTACTAGGTGAGTAAATATGTTTCAGGAATTCACGCATGTATGGCGCTAACGGCACTTGCAATGAACATACAGGTCAGAAGTTGTGGGTTTTTTTTTATAGGTTAGACATCTGTCAACTATTATCATTCATACTACTAACACATATAGCAACGCAAAAATATTTGTTAACTACAAAGATATCGAGTTTTGTGTCAAATATATAGCATTTGGAGGAATTTTTGCTTTAACTTCAAAAAATGCGAACACGCACCAACAAAATCTACCTGCGAAGATTGGTTTAAACACTTCAGACATTGCGGACAAGGCACACTCCGAATGATGATCTGCTAAAACTGTGCGAAATTGTCAATGGGCATTGAATCAAGCATTGCTCGAAAAACTGCCTGAATGGAACACGAACGAATGATATTGCAGTAAGAAAATACTCCATGCCATCGCACTTCCTCATCGTCCAGGACATCATCAAAACACTGAAATGGGATCTTCTACAACAACCGTATTCGCTAGACATAGTCCCTTCTGATTATCACTTGTTCCGGTCGATGGCCCATGGCTTGGCTGGGCTACACGTGGCAGATTTTGAAGTTGGACCTGGCTCCTTCTGATTATCATTTGTTCCGGTCGGTGACCCATGGCTTGGCTGGGCTACACATGGCAAATTTTGAAGTGCAAAATTAGTTGGATGAAAGGTTTCGGTCCAAAGACGTATCGTTTTATCGTCGTGGTATTCATGTTTTGCCAAAGAAATGGCAAAAATATGTAGGTACTAGGAACGATACTTTGGACAAACAATTTTTTGTACATATCTGAAATTTGCAATATTTTATTGACAAAAAAAAAAAAAAAAAAAAAACCAGGAAACTTAGTTACGCACCTAGTAAATACGAAATACTGTCTTCCTTCTGATTTTCATGTCTTGCAGGTGGTTGAAAAAATAATAAAAAAATGAAACAGTCGTCGTTTAAGTTTTGAACAACAGAGTGAACTGCGATTTTCTTATTTTATTGCTTTGGTTATGTGTAAAAGAGATATTTTAATTTGCTGTACATGCAGCAACAATAAGAATTCGTAAACTGTTTCAACTTCATTTTAAAATTTATATGTCTGGTTTGCAAATTAGATGTTTTTGAATTTTTTATATGAAGTAAAAGAGAAATATATGGAAAATTGCCATTCGAAAGTAATAAAACCTTCGAAAAAATATTTGGGTTGGGAAGAGAAAATTAAAAAAGATTTGTAAAACAATACATTTTCTACTTTTAAGAATGTTTTCTAAATTTTAAATTTCACAGCTGTCGATTTCACCCCTGTCAATATAGTAATACCACGAAGGAAAACGTCCCAATTGTTCACAGTTAAGAGCACTTGTTGTATGTCAGCGCTTATCATACTTTTTTATTATTAAACAACGCTCTTTTGTAAATGTTCTAATATAGATTTGATCTGTAAAACCTATAATAGAACATTTACAGTATTATATGCTCTAATATAGATTTTATCTAATCAATTATCCATCTATCATATTGTATAGATATTGTATAGGTCTATGAAGGCTATTAGCCTATCAAACCTATATAGGTTTTATTTAAATAAAAGGAACTCACTCCAGTTGTGTTAAATGTAAATATTAGTTATTTCCATTGGCGAGTTTTGTATACCGCGAACAGCACACCGAATGAAGAACTTTGTCCATTACAAAATCTTTTCTCAAAATTCTTACTTTTTATTGCTAAACAACGCTCTTTGTAAATGCTCTAATATAGATAGATAATGATCTATAAAATCTATAATAGAACATTTACAATATTAAATGTTCTAATATGGATTTTATTTAATCAATTATTCAACTTGGTTTTAGTTTTATCCATCCGACGTATTGTATAGGTTTGATCTATGAAAGTTATTGACTTATAAAATCTATGTAGGTTTGATCTAAATAAAAACAACTCACCCAGTTGAGTGAAATGTAAAGATTAGTTAGTTGCATTGGCGAGTTTCGTATACCACTTTTGTATACCACGAACAGCACACCGAATGAAGAACTTTGCCAATTACAAAATCCTTCCTCGATAAAAATTCATACTTTTTTATTATTAAACAACGCTCTTTTGTAAATGCTCTAATATAGTTTTGATCTATGAAACCTAGAATGCAGCATTTACAATATTATATGTTATGATAAAGATTTTATCTAATCAATTATCCAACTTCATCCACAAGTTTTTGGTTTTATCCCTCTAAAATATTATACAGATTTGATCTAAATAAAAGGAATTCATTCCAGTTATGTGAAATGTGAAGATTAGTAATACAATATATTCGTCATTTATTTTAACTCTTAACTGTCATATATGTGAACACTTTTTTATATTCCTTTGTTTCTCTAATATTTGTGATTCATTGAATTTATTTCTACTATAAAATACAAAAAATGCAGACAACCCGAAAATTAAAACATCTTCTGAAACAATAACCAGAATAATTTAATCAAATAATTATCAAAAATTAATTCAACATCCTCTAAAGCGCTTAATAAAGACAAAAAGTTGAGAATTTTTCTAATTAAGAGTTGCGCAAAATGTGAAGTATAGAAATCGATCTAAGGAATTCATTTTAACATTATCTATTTTAGATCTTAGTACGATAATTGTGAGTGATAAGTTTTTAGGTTATTTTGTTTTATTTTTTAGGCTAATTGGATCGGTTTATATTTTCCTTGACTTCTAATATACTTGGATTTCAAAATTCATTTTTTGCCGAAAATCTCATGAACTAGGCTTGTATGAGATATGCAAATTTATTAATTAATTCGAAATCATTTTCCATAGAATATCCCAAAATAAATAAATATACTTTTTTTCATTTTAATAAATTTTATACTTTTTATAATTTATAAACATTTATACATAATAAAAAAAAATTTACTTTTAAGAAAATAAAAGTTCTTCGTTATATTAACCTTATAAAATGTTTAATGGCTTATTAAATTGAAAATTTGAATTATATAAGAACTCCACAAAGTGTCTGATGGCAGAGTGACTTGCGCTCTGTGCCACAGGTTCCCGTCGCGGCGATGCCATGGATGTTTGTAGGGGTTCGGAATCCACCTTAAAGCGCAGGGTCCGGTCTAATATGGCTGTTGGGCGTAGGGCTGACAACCCTACCCTGTAAAAACAAAATTCATTCTGTCTTGAAATCTGCCAATATTCAGGCGGCATTGGCCTGTTGCGCCAATGACGCCAATGTCCAATGATGCCTGTTGCGCCAAGCTGCTTCACAGACAAAATAATCTTCAATTTTTTAATCCATTAATTTCGTGCCCGAGTGCGCAGTAGATCTACCTCCCGTGGTGCACCTGGTAACACTTTTCAGTGGCTAAAAGATCTACAACTTGGCATTATGTCTTCCTCCTCATTTTGATACTCTTCGAGTCCTACAATGGAATGCCGGTGGACTGTCTCAATCCAAGCGCAGAGCTTTTTGCTGACTCTGTGTGAGAAGGATATTGATATCTTTACTATTATGGGAGGCTAATTTGACAACCGACTGCCTGCGAAACCATCTTTACAGACTCTAAATTGTTCCTTCCCCGATATGCACCTCTGGTGAGGCCATGGACTCCACGAATCTACTTCACTATCCTGCTCTGAGCAAGACTTTCTCGCCGAGCGATATTGGGAGGCTAGAAATATGTTAGGTTAATGAACTCTGTTTCAGCATTTTTGTTGTGTTGTTGTGTTCTCTGTTTTTTTTTTTTCGTTGTTCTTTTTATTGCTGTAATTGTTCATAATCTGCCATTGGAAATAAAAAATTAAAAAAAAAAAAAAATTCGTACCCTGAAAATTTGTTTTCATTTCTATGAATGCCAGTAAAATAAAATTAATTATTAACTAATGCTTATTAAATGCCCTAAAACAAGTCACTATTATAAGTGATAAAAGTTATTTTATGGAGGGCTTGAATGGCCGAGTGGCTAGAGCTCTGGCGCTCGGTACAACAGGTTTCGGGTTCGAGTTCCGGCGGTGCCATGGATGTTTATAGAGGTTTGGAATCCACTTTAAATCGGAGGTTCCGGTCCAATATGATCGTTGAGCTGTGGGGGCATTGTTACTTCGCCTCCCGTGGCTTATCTTCAAGTTACACGCGCCCCCTGGTTAATGCAAAGTGAGTAACATCTGTGCAACGCTTGCCTTAAGGCATCCAAGACCAAGATGTGTAAGTGTTTGCCAGCTGCATTAGAACGAAAAAAAGTTATTTTATGGAAACTAGACATTATTATTGTACCCATTTTATAACAAGCCTAATAGTTTATTGAAAATCACTGAATGCTTAATTTGAAAATTTGTAACTAATTAATATTATATTATGTAATTTAACATTTTAACATCTGTGTCTCTTTAACAAGGGGAAAGTCTATGTCAAGGTTTTTCTCTGACTTGACCTTTTTTCCTCGTTTCGTATAATAACTTCAATATTTTAATACGTTTATTTAATATTATCAATGCATAAATATATGATATCTAAAGTATTCAGAATATATTATTAGCATTTAAAATTCATCAATCAATTATATGTAAATGTAATTATAATTAATTACAATTACTTAATTTAATACATGCCATTAATCATCAATGAAATGGGTAGCTTTTTTGTTATGAATTGTATAAAAGTAATTTCTGTATAGATTTTTAAAAACTGTAATTTGTTGATAGTAGCCAAAAATAAACATCCAATGGGCACATAACTAATTCAATCAGAAATTGTGAAAAATTCAGGAATTTGATTCAAAATCCTTATTAAAAAATCAGATTTTTTTTTTTTTAAATTTTAGATTTAAAAACGCTAATCATTTAGCAATCAGACAACTAATTTTGAATAATCTTGAATCTCATAACAATTAATGTCATCGAAAAGATATTCCATATTTATTTTTAATTATTTAAAATGATTTAAATTGTTTTCGATCAGATTACTTCGTGCTTCATACCCTTTCAATATATAATCCTACCTCTCCCCCACCCCCACCCTTATCGAGGTCGAGCTTCCCTGTTTGAGAAAACCCTGCTGTAACAATAAGAGGATTCGACAGAAAAATAAAAATTAATTGAAGCATTAAAAACTGTAAAATAGATTGCAGAAGCTAAAAAAACAGTTAAAAAGGTGTGAAAAAAAGATCAAAGTTATTGTTTATATTTTAAAGAAAGATATACTCCTCTATATCATAATAATAGTAGTAATTAATGAATTTGATTTGTTCCATAATAATAGTAGTAATATATGAATCTAATTTGTTCTATAATAATAGTAGCAACTGTTAAATTTAATTTGTCCCATAATCATAATAGCAATTGATAAATTTAATTTGCCCCATATTAATAATACTAATTGATGAATTTAATTAGTCGCATAATAATAATAGCAATTGATAAATTTAATTTATACCATAATAATCGCAGCAATTAATGAATTTAATTTGTCCCATAATAATAGTGGTAACTGATAAATGTAATTTGCTCTATAATAATAATAGCAATTGATGAATTTAATTTGCCGCATAATAATAACAGCAAATGATGAATTTAGTTTGTCCCATAATAATAGCAGCAAAAGAAAATAAATATAGAATGTAGCATTTATTATCAAAAAAACCAGATTAAATCAAATAATAAATTAAACATATTACTCCTAATTTTCAGGCCTAGTGGCTAGAGAGCTCTGGCGCTCGGTGCCACAGGTTTTCGGGTTCGAGTCCCGGCGGTGCCATGGATGTTTATAGTGGTTCGGAATCCACTTTAAATCGGAGGTTACGGTCTAATATATGAGCGCTGTGGGGGCATTGTTACTCCGCGTCCGTGGCTTATCTTCAAATTACACGCGCCCCCTGGGTAATGCAAAGTGAGTACGTCTGTGCAGCACTTGCATGAAGGCATCCAAAGACCAAGCTGTCTGTGTTTGCCCGCTGCATTAGAAAGAAAAAAACTCCTGATTTTTATTTTGAGTATTCAGATAGTTTCTGGATTTTTCAATATTTCGTTAGTGCATTTTTAAGCTTGTAGGTAGGATTCCTTGGCTGCGAAGCTTTCGCGCAAAATGGATTTCCTCGTTTTATGGATTTTTGTCAAAACGTGGAATTATGCAGATTTGGGAACTTCAATGGCGTGAACTGCTGATCTTATGATGCCTCTTCTGCTAAGAGGAATATTTCTAAGTTTTGAAGTTTTTCTCTATAATCTTTGCGTTAAAGTCAACAGTTTTGCTTCTTCAAGGAATCAACATTAGCATAAGATTCATCCGACAAATATTTTCGGAAGCAAGCTTACAAATTCTTAATAGGATCACTCTGTTGCACTTAAATTGTTTCGCAGCTAACCTAATTGAATCTTTCTGCAACTTTCCGTTTTTCTCTTGATGCCCCAAGAACTGGACAATCGCAACTCTGATCTTTGCTGGAAAACTTTCTTTTTACATCTTACATTTGCAATGGATTGATATTCAACTGAAATAAAACAATTGATTTCGACAAGCGGATAAAATTAGTAGAAATAGTTATAATTCGTAATAATTCAGTTAACTTAAGCATTGACAGATGCGTCAAAACAAATGACAGATGTCATGAAATATTTTTGATTGAAGGCTTCGCAATTTTGCATTGCAACTTTTAACTTACTTCTGCTTTCTCAAATAAATCCAGTTTAAATATTCAATTGCTATTCTTATTAAAGAACACAAGAAGAATGATTCTATGATTATTCTAAAGAATGATTTTTAAGAGTGATTCTATGATGATTCTAAAGAATGATTCTATGACGATTCTAAAGAATGATTCTATGATGATTCTAAAGAATGATTCTATGATGATTCTACAGAATGATTCGTTAAAAGCTTATAAAAAATTTCATTTGTTCTAAATTATTTTCTTTTATGGCGTTTCTTTCAATTCTTAAACACATAATAGCTTCTTTGTATAGAATTTCAAGTTCATATATTTGCATAGCAACTCATTTTGAGATGTAAAATGACTTTTAATTTTACCTACGCAATAAAAGAAAACTAACGATAACGGAAATGATGAAACGGAACTGATGATGTAATAACAGATCGTGAATATATCTCATACACATCAGATACCTTCCCTCACTGAATGACAAGTAGAAGAATTTATGTGGAATTTTGTATTAAAGTAAAAAGATTCAAGATCGTTATAATAAAACAAATAATAGTTTTCCATCTAACCTGGAGCTATCTTAAAGATATCTTAAAGATAGCTATCTTATCGATTTTTATTAAAAATATTCCAAAAGCAAAAATCTAATTAATAATTTTTTGCTTTTGGAATATTTTTTAATTCCATGAAATCTTAAGCTTCCAAGTATTTAGAAAAATTTGTTTTGATTTTAAACATGCTAAGGAAGTATAAATTTATTGTTATTAGCTTATATTATTTTATAGATTAAAATATTTACTGAAGATAATGAAAAAATTTAAAAAGATTTTTTTAATTAAGGATAACAATTTTTAAGGATGCTCCTCTTTGTTATCAGGCAAAAAGTTGATTAATTTTCCGAAAATGTTAAGATTACTGTTTGACGTATAATTCACTTATAGTTAGGATTTTTAATAAAAGCATTAAAACTTATTTTACTTTATCCAGTATAATACTTTTATAGGCGGAAACTTTTTCATTTTTCTGATTAAGGAATTATGATTCATATAAAATTGATTTTTTTTTTATCTGCAGAGTAAGAAAATATTCAAATGCTAGAATCTGGGAAAAATTAGTGTAAAAGTAAAAATTGATGTAAAGAAAAAATTGGTGTAAAACTAAAAATTGGCATAAAAGTAAAAAATTGGGGCAAAGAATAATTATCGGAGCACATACAAGGCAAATTTTCAATATATATATATTTTTTGTTACACAGAAATTTGGTTTGGTTGGTCTCTGCAGTCATTTTGTGCACACGAGGGCTAAACAGACCGGGATCTACAGTGGATTCGAACCACTAACAGACATTCATGCTACCGCCAGGATTCGAACCTATGGTACCAAAGGTCACAGCGCTAGCCAATTGGCCATCAGCAGCTTGTTACATATAGAAGGCATTTGTGCTGTTTTAATTTGGCTTATAAACTCAAAAAAATTAGTTAGCTCTTTGTAACGGCTAACACCACTTTGATGGATCAACATCGTTTCCTAAGAAGAGGAGGGTAAAATAATACTTTCTGGAGAATTTTAAGGGTAACTTGGATGGTAACTTAAGGTAACTTTTAGTAGGCTTTGAGTTGCCATTCTGCATTAGAGAAACCAGGCAATACTTAGGAAACATCTTGCGACAATTTTAATAGAATTGTCTCATTTTTCAAAGCAGTGACTGCAATGCACGACATGAGCTGATTTAGAAACCTTGTTCTTTTGCTCCTACCACTGGCTACGAGTTAAAAAAACAATCACCAGAAATTTTAATTTGTGCTATATCTTATCTTCCTCATTTAAGAAAATGACTGATTTAAAAAAAATATCATTAATACCGTATATTTCCGAACATAAGTCCATCCATGTATAAGCCGAAAGTTGATTTATCGAAATTCAAAACGTTTATGTAAATCGAAATGACATTTCCCTCCTTTTTGCATAAAATTACATTCAAATCACTCAAATGATAAGATAAAAAATTAAAGTTATTTTCCTTTTCCACAGTTATTTTTATGTGATAATTAATTAAGATATTCGATTAGTTATTTCTGGGGTACGTTTTGATACTTTTCCGTTAGCCGAGCGCATATTTCGCTAAATTTTCGTTTTGACGACGATTCCACAAACAGGTAATGTAAAAATAACTTCGAAAATAAAACAACTCGTTTTTCATAAAATGAATGACTCATTTCATTTAAAATTAATTTTTCATAAACATAAGAAATATAAAATAAAAGAAGCAAAAAAAAATGCGATATTTGGCGATTTATAGCTTGCGGACAGCTAACAGAAAAGTATTTCATTTTTTGAGAAATTAATGGATCCGTATATAAGCCGATGCCCTAGTTTTAGCTTTAGAAAAATTTCTAAAAATTCTCGACTTATACACAGAAATATACGGTATATGTTTTTACATGGCCTATATTAAAAATTCAACACATCTCTTTGAGTATACTGTATTTAACTCTCTTTCAGTATTTTAAAGCTGTGGTTCTCAAAGGGTACTCCAGAGAAATATGAGTCCAGATATAAAAATAAATATATTTACTTTTTTTCGTTGTCAGTTTTTTCCTTTCAAAGACAGCTTTGATTATGAATAACTAATTTTTCTAATTTTTCTTCTTTTTATTAACATAAAAGTTTCAAAAAGCTAAAATTCGCCGAAGAATGTTTCCAAAAAACTAGGTTTGGTTTGGTTAGTCGCCTTACGATAATTTTTTGCTCACTAATTAGTCTAAATTAGACCGGAACCTACAGTTTAACGTGGATTCCGAACCACTAACAAACATCCGTGCAACCGCCAGGATTCCAATCTGAAAATTAGTGTAAAAGTAAAAATTGGTGTAAAATAGGCCATAATAAAACTAGGTTTGGTTTGTCACGTTTCTCTACGGTCATCTTATCAAGAGGGCTAAATATACCAGGACTTACAGTTTAAAGTGGATTCCGAACTAGTAACAAACATTCATGCCACCACCAGCATTCGAATATGAAGCCTGTGATACCAAAGGCCAGAGTGCTAGCCATTTGGCCACTAGGTCGAATGAAAAACTAGGAGAAGTCGCTGAAGTTGTCATGGTTTTCATTGCCGTCTATAAGTAGTACTCTGTGAAGTTGATCCTCTAATATTAGCTGAAGAAGAACTGGAATTTATATACATAGCTCTTGGAATGAGAATTAAATATAAGGAATTGTGTCTTGAAGCCTTTTGGATTCCTATAAAAAATGTGTGTCAATATTTATAAAAAAATTTGAAAATTTTACTACAATTTTCAACGTCATATTTATGGTAATTAGGTATTCTACCCTC
Organism: Caerostris extrusa; assembly: GCA_021605095.1. NCBI lineage: Eukaryota > Metazoa > Arthropoda > Arachnida > Araneae > Araneidae > Caerostris > Caerostris extrusa. Next base: position 333,109 of record BPLR01006857.1, read on the forward strand.
ATGACAAAGAAGTGTAAAAAGAGAAGAAATCTTCAATGTATTGACGAGAAAATGTGGGTTTGCATAGGCATTGAAGAAATCCCACGGTAAACTTCAGGCTAATGTTTCTTCATAAACACAAGAATAAATAAGGTAAGTTTCATTTTACTTTTTCTTATCGCTAAATTTTTTTCAGTAACATTTGATTTAGCCATTAGAATATTTCTCAGAAATTTGTTAGAGTGCGCCTACCATTATTTGTAGGATTATTAAATGCGGCCCGACTTTATAAAGTTTGAAAAACCATTGCTTTAAAGAAACTGCGATCTAACAACAATTACACATAAATAAACAAAGAAGAGCCTAATATCAGTTTGAAAACTATTCTGTTCTCTTCTTAATGAGCTCTAATAATAAGGTAGATGGGAAACTTCTTTCTGTTAAAACTGCAGTGCAGAAAATCTTTTTTTTTTTTTTTTTTACCAACAAGTTTTTAAACACTGTAATTGGCGTTTGAAAATAAAGCGAAAATAGTCAATGGCTTAATGTTTCTCAGTTTATGTTTGTTTCGATTTCAAAACAAACTTTAAATTACGCCAGCAGACAACAACTTACGAAAAAGAAGAAAAATAGCATTTTATCGAGGCCAAACAGTATTTAATGGGAGGTTTAGAGTGAAAAAAATATTGCAATTATGCATTTGATGCATAAGACAATGCATACAGAGAATATCTCATTTGTTTTTTTAATGGTCATTTTTAATTAAAAATCATACAATGATCATCAATCTTACAACGACGGATTTAATATAAATTCCTGGAAAATAATGCCAAATAGTGTGACAAGTGTTTTGGAGTGTATTGTCTTTTTTAGATATTTTTGGGTAATTTATAGAAAAATTGGTACGTAATCTCATATCCTCTCAATACAGAATAGTTTGCAACATAGTGTTTTTTATTATTATTATTTTGCTATACATTACTTGGTTTTTTTTCTGCACATTAATTGTTTTTTGCCCCCATGCTCATTTTTTTCTGTGGACTGTTTTGTTTTTCTGTACATTGGTTTGGTTTGTCGCTCTACGGTCATCTTGTGCACACGAGGGCTAAACACACAGGGACCTACAGTTTAAAGTGGATTCGAACCCCTCACAAACATCTATGCCACCGCCAAGATTCGAACCTGAAGCCTGTGGTACCAAAGGCCAGAGCGCTAGCCACTTGGCCACCAGGCAGCTAACGGACTAAGAAATGAAATTTTTCGGCATTGCACTTTAGATTTCAGACCAATCTGTTTCAGTTTGTCAGTCCATTACATTATCCACCAAACGCATCTGGGCCTTGAATCAGGTCGCTTTTGTGCATTGAGAGTTACCACTTATGCATATCCTGAATAGCGCTCGATTAATGTACATTGCCATTTTCTTCTATACTTCGGTGGACCTCGTGTCCTATTTATGCATACTACAAACAGCCCACCGATGGAGGATAAAGGGAAGATATTGCCTTCCAAGAGGACTTTTAAGGGTGAAATCCCACATTTGCTTGTTGTATCACATTCGATAGGGTCAACTTCCATCATATGCTCTGATATATTTTCTATCATTTCTAAAAACCTTGATAGTTGTTCAGACGTTAATTCTCCTGTAGGCACAGTGACCTGATGGCCAATTGGTTAGCGCTCTGACCTTTGGTATCTGGCCTATAGCTTCAAGTTCGAATCCTGGCAGTGGCATGGATGTTTGGGAGTGGTTCGGAATCCACTTAACTATAGTCCGGTCTGTTTAGCCCTTGTGTGCACAAAATGACCGTAGAGCAACAAACCAAACCAAACCTATAGGCACTTCAGCACAGTCGGCGTTGTCTAAGTTTTTCATAAACTCGTTGTCCATCTATGATAGTAAGTTCCTAATTATACAGTTTCAATGTGAAGGCAGCTCATTCTTGTCTTCCGAAAGGTTTTTGTAGGTGTAACTGACCCGTATTTTTATGTCATATGGGAGAAAATCCGGAAGGCATACACCGCGCAATCTGAATGTCGATGCGAGACTCTTTATACATCTTGTCACAGTCACCATCGAGTCTCCTCGCTTCTGAAAATAGTATCTGCAAAGGACTCCATCAGGACAGCTGCACACGTTACTACTGGGCCATGAATCAGTCCGGATGCTGCAGAATAATTGTGCTTCAACTTTAAACCGTTAGTTCATTTGTGAAGTATAAAATATACGAGACGTTAAATTCCAAATGTGAAAAAAATAAATATCGGACAATAAATAAATAAATATATCAAAACCAAATATGAATAAAACTAAAGTGAATAAAAATCAATTGATAAATAAATAAAAGCAGTAATTGGGAGTTATAAACTAGCACAAAACTATGACATTCATTTTGTTTTGTCGTTAACTCATTAGGAAAAGTAAGTTTTAATACAAATAAAAAAAATTATGAATTCCTTCTAGATTTTTATTGTTAACCAGATAAAGAGATAATAACCTAGAGTCCTCATTACTATAGAATAGTATCTGACTTTTTTTCGTTATTAAACATTAAAACCTAAATGGGAAATAATAAATAAAATCCGATATTGAATGCATAAATATGTAAAATACAAATACGAATAAAATTAAAATGAATAAAAATCAATCAATCAATGAATAAATATATTAAGAGAGAATTCAGAGAATTGTAAACTAGCACAGAACTATGACATTCATTCCGTTTGTTGTTAATTCCACAGAAAAATTACAGTTTTTAAAAATGAAGAATTATTTTGTTGCTCATCAGATAAAAATATAACGAACTCGATTCCTCATTAATATAAAATTTTAGTTATATATGAATTTTAAGTTTTAAAATACATTATATGCCAAATAATAAAATGCATAAAAATCAAACGATAAATAAATAAATATATAAAAACTTCTATTTCCATATAAATAGCTTTAATTTTATCTTCCATATAAATAATAAATTCGCACAGATCTATGCCATCCTTCCATTTGTGTCATTAATTCCATAGCAAAAAAGTTATAGTTTTAAAAATGAAGAACTCTTTTTGTAATTTTTGTTACTCTTTAAATAAAAATAAAACGAACTCGATTCCTCATTAATATAGAATTTTAGATCTTAAAAAACATTAAAGCCCTAAATGTTGAACAATAAAAAATGTCAGATATTAAATAAATAAAAAATACCTTATCTAAATATGAATAAAGCTGGAATGAATAAAAATCAGACGATAAATAAATTATTATATTAAAAGTGCTAATTCCATATAAATAGCGTTAATTCTATTTTCTATATAAATTATAAATTCTTACAGAACTATGACATCATCCCATTTTGTCTTTAATTCCATAACAAAAGCTATAGTTTTTATTTATATCAAAATGAACTAAATTCTTTCATGATTTTTGTTTCTCACCTGATAAACATATAACGAATTTTTATTCCTCGTTATTACATAGTTTTAGTTAGTTATATCTAAATATTTTATCTATTTCTGATATATAAAATGCCTTCATATTCTACTATTTGGTATATAAATAAAAATAGTTATCTATCTACAATTTGTTAGTGGAAAACATCGCAATAATTTTTCGAATTTTAAAAAGTCGTTTCAGTTCTGATTTGCAGGTGAAAAGTTTAGAAACACTGTAACCGTCACAGACTACTGTTCTACGTCACAGACTACAGATCGACGTCACAAGACCTCTAAGTACTTAGTTTTCCCTACACAAAACGCAGAAGTTACAAAATATTTCTAAACAATTCATTCCTCGGTAAAACTCTTTATGTTTTTGACGTCAACTATAATAGTTAGTGTGTCACAATTCTTAGCAAACTCAAGATTTTAACCGCAAACCAGGATTATTTTCATAGCGATCTAAAAAAACAAACATGTAGAAATGGAAACTACTTTGCTGTTGATAAAAAGACTTATTTCCTGCTTTATCAAAGCATCTGCCCCAAAATTCCCGCAAGAATGTTTTTAATAAAGTGTACAAGAAGATTTGTTTTAGAAAACAATTTGACATGCTCCCTCCCTCCAAATACTAAAAATATTGGTGCATTTTGAAGTGATATCAACTCTCTTTTATTACCTGATATTCCAAATTATTTAGGATGTTTAGGAATTCAAATGTGTAAATTTTGGGACATCCTATATAAAAACCCAACTTGCTGTGGATAAGCAATAGCATAATCAACTAGCCTGTAAGAAGACTCAGGTTTGCTTTGATAAGGAGCACTTTGCAAAGTAACTGCAGTCTTTGTTGCAGTTACTACATTCAAAGACGAGGAGACTTGATGGCGATAGTGACCCTGTATATAAGAGTTTCACATCAAAGGTGGTTTTTCAACGGATACATAAAATCTTACGTAACGGAACGCCAACCAATTCGAAGCCTGGTCACCACTCAGATTTCCTCTTGGTTGGTGTATTACGACGTGGGGTTTTTAGTATCCGTGAGGTTTAGAATCGCCCCTTACTACTACTACTACTACACCAAATCACATCACTGTATCTAGAGCTGCGTTGCCCCTTTACAGTTTGGGAATGATGTGGGTGAGAAGATTGATTCTGCTCTGTGACGCTTTACAGTCATATGAGATCGGGACTACGGCTTAAAGTGGATTCCGAACCACTACAAACATCTATGGCACCCCGGGACTCGAACCCGAAATCTATGGCACTGAGCGCCAGAGAGCTAAGCATTCGGTCATCTAGGCCCCAGTATTCCCCCTTTAACTGTCAGAGTGCTCAGTGAGAATTCTCTTGTTGTTTCCCATACTATGACACGCAAATGCGCTCCAATAGTCCTGGTGAGTTGTTAGTCCTCCTGGCCAAACATCACTTCCTCATACTTTCAATATCATACATAAACAATAATACACTTGAGTCTGAATTTAACAAAAAATATGTAGTACATTGTTTGAAATAATGTATTTAAAATCATTTTAAGAGATTAAATAATTTTCAGTATTTTGCTCGTTTTAATTTCTGTATTATTGTTTAACTTCATTATAATTTTTGATTAAATCCGATTTTCAAATTTAGCATATGGGTATTCCGATTGGCTGGTGTATTACGACGCGAAGTTTTAGTATCCGTGAGGTTTAGTATCCCCCTCCCCCTTAACTGCCAGGCTGCTCAGTGGGAATTTTCCTGTTGTTTCCCATACGACACGCAAATGCGTGCCAATTACCCTCGGCGGTCCTCCTGGCAAGCATCACTTCTCCACAATTTCAGTATCATACATAAATGGAACATGATGTCTCATTTAAAATATGTATATTATGTATTATACTGTTTGAAATGTTGTGTTAAAAATCATTATAAGATATTAAATAATTTTCAGTATTTTTGCTCAATTTAATTTATGTATTATTTTCTAATTTCATTTATGTATTATCTTCCAATTTCATTATAGTTATTGATTAAATCCGATTTTCAAATTTAGCATGTGCGCTTTGCAAGTGTGACAATAATACTTGTCCAATTTCATTATAATTTTCTTTCTGATTCAATCAATTTTTAAAAAAGCTTTTCTTTGCAATTCATTCGTTACACATAATTTAGCTCATTTTAAGTGTATTATTGTCCAATTTCATTATAATTTTTAATTAAATCCGATTTTCAAATTTAGCATGTGCGCTTTGCATGTGTGACAATAATACTTGTCCAATTTCATTATAATTTTCTTTCTGTTTCAATCGAATTTTTAAAAGCATTCTTTGCAATTCATTGGTTACACATAATTTTGCTCATTTTAAGTGTATTATTGTCCAATTTCATTATAATTTTTGATTAAGTCCGATTTTCAAATTTAGCATGTGCGCTTTGCAAGTGTGGCAATAATACTTGTCCAATTTCATTATAATTTTTTTCTTTCTGTTTCAATACATAATTTTTGAATTATTTTTAAAAGCTTTCTTTGCAATTCATTCGTTACACATAATTTTTGCTCATTTTAAGTGTATTATTGTCCAATTTCATTATAATTTTTGATTAAATCCGATTTTCAAATCTAGCATGTGCGCTTTGCAAGCATTTCAATTGAATTTTAAAAAAACATTCTTTGCAATTCATTCGCCCTTGAGAGGTCAAAGGAGAAGAGATTTCCTTTTTTTTACAATTTGAAGTATAATATTTAACCAACACAAGTAAAATTCAAATTCGATAACTGCTGTTAAAAATGTTAAAATTTAAATTTTTCCAACTAATAATCTTGCATTTTTAATCGAGTGCAAAACACATAAAATACTTTTCTTTTTTTTTCTGAGATGATAACGAGAATTTTTCAGGTTCATGAATTTATTTTAAAAAACGAATAGATTTCATTGCATATAAATTGTAATAACATGTAAGTAAATGTAACGAGAGATAGACCTCCGTGTATTATGACTGTAAATTGTTTAATTTATGTGAATAATTCACAAAATATTATGTAACCAGATCATGGATATTCTTTTAAATTTTAATATTTTATTTCAATAATTTTTAAATAATTTGTGAACTTTTTAATATTTAATTCTAGACAGATCTCAAAACTATATATTCTCAAAGAAAATTTAAGAATATTTAAAATTATTGCTAACAGAAAATTCAAATAAGAAATATATGTATACTTATATGCACGCATATAAGTTTTCAAAGACATGTCCATTTATTTTAAAATATATGACAGGTTAATTTTTTGGAAGATTAAAATATAGAATATAATCCTATTTTAGTTTTTCTAGAAAATACATGTTAAAATATTAGAAAAATATTTTATTTATTGCAGTTCTGATCTTTTAATCTTTGCCAGTAACGCGTTAGCATATATGCAAGATGCCTATCTACAAAATCTATTTCTATTTATAGGATATTTACTATCAAAAACATGCTCCATGGGTGTTCCAGTAGCTATAATTGTTGCTGGTTTAATACATTTTAATGTTCAAGTCTGGTTCAATTAACATATGTTAGTGAACTACAATCTATTTACATAACGTGCTAATCTATATGCAAGCTCCCTATCTACAAAATCTATTTCTATTTATAGGATATTTACTATCAAAAATATGTTTCATGTGTGTTCCAGTAGCCATAATTGTTGCTAGATAATACATATGTTCAAGCCTCGTTCAATTAACATATGTTAGTGAACTACTTTCTTTGTCTATAACGTGCTAATCTATATGCGAGCTCCCTATCACAAAATTATTTTCTATTTATATGATATTTATTAGCAAAAACATGTTCCATGGTTGTTGCAGTAGACATTCATAGTTGTTGCTAGAAATACATTATAGTGTTCATGTCTAGTTCAATCAACATATGTTTTTAACTACAATTTTTCTTCTAAAAGTATTTCTTAAAAAATGTGCTAATTTATGCAAGCTCCTATCTACAAAATTGCTTTCCAATTATACGATATTTATTACCAAAAACATGTTCCAGTTTAATTGTTGCTAGATAATACATAATAATGTTCAAATCTGGTTCAATCAACATACGTTAGTGAACTGCAATCTTTGCCAATAACGTGCTAATCTATACACAAATTGTCTATCTACAAAATTGTTTTCTATTTATACTATATTTATTAACGAAAACATGTTCCATGGCTGTTTCAGTAGCATAACTGTTGCTAGATAACACATTATAATGTTCAAGCCTGGTTCAATTAACATATGTTAGTGAACTACAATCTTTGTCTATAACGTGCTAATTAATCTATATGCGAAGCTCCCTATCTACAAAATTATTTTCTATTTATATGATATTTATTAGCAAAAACATGTTTCATGGGTGTTCCAGTAGCCATAATTGTTGTTAGATAATACATATGTTCAAGCCTCGTTCAATTAACATATGTTAGTGAACTACATTCTTTGTCTATAACGTGCTAATCTATATGCGAGCTCCCTATCTACAAAATTATTTTCTATTTATATGATATTTATTAGCAAAAACATGTTCCATGGTTGTTGCAGTAGACATTACATAGTTGTTGCTAGAAATACATTATAATGTTCATGTCTAGTTCAATCAACGTTAGTTAACTACAATTTTCTTCTAAAGTATTTCTTAAAAAATGTGCTAATTTATACGCAAGCTCCTATCTACAAAATTGCTTTCAATTATACGATATTTATTACCAAAAACATGTTCCAGTAGCCCTAATTGTTGCTAGATAATACATAATAATGTTCAAATCTGGTTCAATCAACATACGTTAGTGAACTGCAATCTTTGCCAATAACGTGCTAATCTATACACAAATTGTCTATCTACAAAATTGTTTTTATTTATACTATATTTATTAACGAAAGCATGTTCCATGGCTGTTTCAGTAGCATAACTGTTGCTAGATAATACATTATAATGTTCAAGCCTGGTTCATTTAACATATGTTAGTGAACTACAATCTTTGTCCATAACGTGCTAATGTATATGCAAACTGCCTGCTTACAAAATTGTACGACATTTATCTCAAAAAGCATGTTCCATAGCTATTATTTAGAAAAAAAATAAGATTTAATGTCTTAAATGTCTTGTCTTGCTATAATTACAATTATAGCATCTTTGTAACTCAAAATTTACAGTTTTTCTTTTTGCTTGTCTTAAGTTATTCTATAATACCTTGATACCTACTAATTTTTTTAGTGTTTTTGGTTTTTTGGTAGTTTTATAGAATATATGGTATTTTTGTAAAAATTTAGTGCAAGAATGTCTTTTAAGTGAGTGCAAATAGTATACCTTTAAAGTAGTAAAAATACCTTGTGTTGCAAAAATTGTTTTTATAGATTACAAAATTGATTTTTTTCATCATAACACTGGAAAAGCATAACGAAATACCGCTAAATTAGTAAATTTATCTCATTCTACGGTGTAGTTTGCATTAAAATGCAATAAAAAGAAGAAAATCGGACAGCAGGTAAGGTATGAAATGGTCAACCGTCAATGTTAACTCAACGTCATCATAAATTAATAGCCAGACAATTTATAAAAAATCCACGTTTGAGTGCAGTAAAAATTTCAATGGAATTACTGAGCAATTTTCTTTTTCAATTTCCCGAATTTCACCTGAAACTGTTCAATGGTTTATATCAACTGGTTTTCATACTGGATCTATCAGATGAAAAATTTACGAAAAATAAAAATCTTAGGTTTTTAACATATAGAGAGACATTAAAATAGAGGCATAGAGACATTAAAAGCGAATGTTGAGCGCCGTGTGCTAGATCGTTAATACGATAAAAAAAAAAAGTTGTTTCCAGTACCCAAATTTTGAACCAATAATTTTATTTTAAAAAAATTTGAATAAAGAGCATGATTTATTATGTCATCACTATATATCTAATTATCTAGTCCTGACGCTGACATGCACTTTCACACATGGACTATCCGCCACCATGCTTTATTACTCCTACTGAGTTCTTAGGATCAAATTACTTGTTTTTCTTCTACATAAAATTATTCGTTCGCTTTAACCAAAAAAATGTTAAATTTGCTTTTCATCCGTAAATAAGACAGGATTCTAACACGTTTCGGGCTTATTTATCATTGATAAATAAGCCCGAATTATCCATCATAAATAAGCATATATCAATTATAATAATATTATTTATCAATGATAAATAAGCCCGAATTATCCATCATAAATAAGCATATATCAATTATAATAATATTATTTATCAAATAAAAACGAGTAATTTGATCCTAAGAACTCAGTAGGAACAATAAAGCATGGTGGCAAACAGTCCATGTGTGAAGTGCATGCCAGCATCAGGATTAGATGATTGGGTATATAGTGATGACATAATGAATCATACTCTTTATTGAAATATTTTAAAAATAAAATTATTGGCCCAAAATTTGGGTATTGGAAACAACATTTTTTTTGCCGTGATAACAATCCAAAGCACACGCTCTCAACGTTTGCTTTTAGTGTCTCTTTGCCCTCAAATTCTGAAAAGGCACATAAGTCGCAGGATTTAAATCCATTAGAACACATTTTGTGAAAACTGGAAGTTAAAGTATGAAGACGTGACTTTAAAATTAAACTAAAAAGAATAATGATAGACGAATGGAGAATATTGATGCAGAAATTAAAAATAGACCTACTTAATTTTATGCCTAGACATTTAAAAGCTTTTTGTGAGGGTTTCCAATTTCCAAATATCAATTGATTGAAATACTACACTACTTACTTTTATGTACAGATTTTTTATTTTGTTACTTTTATTATTGCTTTTTCAAAAAAATATTACAATGCTTTTAAAATATTTAATGTAGTTTTGTTAAGAGAAATTTAAAGATATTATAAAATAATTCTCATTAAATTATTATTTTTTATTATTGGATAGAGCAGGGTATCTGATTGAAATTAATAATTGTATGAAGACTTATGAGAGCCACTGTAAATATATATATAACATTTTCTTTGTATTTTTTTTTTTTTCTTTTCTTTATATTACATTCTCTTTCATTTGGGATCCACTCCTGTAAGGGTTTTTTGTTTTTGTATTATTTTGCAATTTCGAAACCTTTTGTGAATTTAATGATCATGCTATATCAATATCAAAAGATCGAGGTTACCCAACATGAATCAACATGAAAATATGAATCAACATGAAAATATGAATCAACATGAAAATATGAATCAACATGAATACATGAATCAACATGAAAACATGAATCAACAAAGAACTCAACATGAATTAAGAAAACAACATGAACTCAAACATGAATTATTTAGAATAAACAAGTCGACAAGGTTGAACTAACATGAATTCGACAATTCAACAAGAACAAACATGAACTCGACATTAATCAACAAGAATAAACATGAACTCGACATGAATCAACAACAATAAACATGAACTCGACATGAATCAATCAAGAATAAACATGAACTCAACATGAATTATTTAAAGTCGAGGTTACTAAACATGAAATCGACATTAATCAACAAGAATAAACATGAACTCGACATGAATCAACAAGAATAAACATGAACTCGACGTGAATCAACAAGAATCAACATGAAATCGGCATGACTCAACATGAACTCAACATGAATTATTTAAAAGTCCAGGTTACTCAACATGAACTCGACTTGAATCAACATGAACTCGACATAAATCAACATGAACTCAACATGAATAATTAAAAGTCGAGGTTTTGTTGAACTTAAAAGGGGTTCCTTTTCCTCATATATTCCTTCAAACAAAAGATAGGCACACTAGAGATGAAAATTCCTAGTCTTCCACTAAAAAGATTGCATTCTAAACATGCGACGACAAGTATTTCTCGTCTTCTCCGAGAAATAAAACTGGAGTGGAAATTTTTATTCTCGAGAATTCAAACGATAAAAATACAGTGAAAATCGTCTGACAAATCAAAGGTCACCTTTTCATTTCGAGGTAAAAAAGTTTTCGTTGAAGTTTATTCATTTAAAGACAGAAAATATTCTCGTCAACAGTTCTGTCAACAGGAATTTTTATTTCGTGAGGTTTTTATTTCAAAAAGACAAGTCGACTGCTAAAATTACATTTTATCTTCAGAGTTTTCGATTGATCTCGCTACATTTCCGAGAAAGATATTGAATACGGATTCTTTAAAAATACTTTAAAGCTAAATCTTTTGTTGACTAAAATCCCGACGGTGGAAAAAAACAGTGCGGAAATTTTTTTATGATAAAAAGTATCTCGAATATTTCATTGCATGCGGAATATTTTGATGAGAATCAGACAAATTTATTAATAAAAATGCCGAAAAATATTTAACAAACTGGGGTCTGGGGATCAAATTTTTTAAATAAAAATCCAGTTATTTTTATTTATTTATTTATTTACATCCTAGAGATGCTTGGAATCAAAAAATAATATTTTAATGTTATGATTTATAAAGCGTAAGAGACAGAAACATTTTGCGTCTGATCCATTTTCATTTAACTGATTGAAATTGACTTTTATTTAACTTCATAAAGATTGTTTGAAGTCAAACATTTTCTTCATTTGTACTTGAAAAATCTCGGTTCCAATACCGTTGAAACGGTATACAATTAAAATGAGATTCACTTTGCAAAACAGAAATTATTGTTATTTCAAAGATGTTTCATCAATTCCTGTATATATATATATATATATATATGTATATATACATATACATATATAAAGGGTGATTGTAATTAAATTCCCACTTTCAAAATACTGTAAAAAATGAATCACTCGTCACAGAGTTCAAATTTCATCTGAAGATACTTGAAGAAGGGGAAACACCCGAATCCACCGATTTTCCCCATCCAATTTGGTATGACTTTGCCGTGGAGGATGGGCTTTCCACTAACAATGTCACAACTGTTGAATGACTTGGAAGTCATTTTTCAGTCAAAAATCGAAAAAATAAGCACATTGAACACTACATGTTTAATGTGCAACTCATAACAAATGCGTTGTCATTTGGATGTAAAAATATCACTGGCAGCCGAATTCACTTTCTTTATGCCGCTTACAGCGCCATCTATTTATACACTGTGGAACTCTTTTTGATGCCGTACCGTTTCCCCCTTCTTCAAGTATCTTCAGTTCAAATTTGAACTCATTGTGATGAGTGGTTCTTTTTACAGCATTTTGAAAGTGGGACTTAAATTATAAGCACACTATATATATATAGATAGATATATATATATATATAGATAGATATATATATATATATAGATAGATATATATATATATATAGATAGATAGATAGATAGATAGATAGATAGATATTTACATATATATATAAAATAATTCCTGGATATATTGATAGATTAAAATAGGTAATTCTGAGTATTTTATTTTGTATTATTGGATAAAGATAATTTTCGTTGGGAATTTAATATCATTAGGAGAGATTAATTGTTAAATTTTCATTCATTAAAATAATATTTCAAGAATTATTTGAATTCTTATATTTAATTTATAACGTTCTTCATTTCAAAGAATATTTTTAAATATAGATAAATACACCTTAGGAATATAAAATTATATTTTAATAGAATAATTATTTTTATTAAAGATAGAAATGCATCATACAATATTGTGATGAATATAATTTATTGTTTTAAACTGAAACTCGATGCTTATTTATGATATTAATATCAATTAAATTTGTTTACAATTTCATTCAAGAAGTGAGCAACATATAAATATCAGGATTTATATAGTTTAAAGCAAAGGTTCTCAAGTTTTTTAGCTGTTTTTCTAATAATCAATTGTATTTGATTTGTTAAATTTGCTTCCTCTTTTGTGAACCATTTTTCAATTCCTTCTATTAGCTCACACTCTCCCTGTATATATCTTGTTCAAATTCTCAATCGTTAATAAATTACTTTTTATTCATTCACTCAAGTTTAAATACATTTTTTTTTTTTTTTTTGAAAGTGGATGATACTTGATGTTAATATAGTTTTTCAAATATTAATTCAGTAATTTAATTAATTAATTTTAGTTTTTTTAGATTTCAGTTGCATATATCCAGCAATAGATGGCGCCATATAAACTTAAAAAATGAATGAAAATTATTTATAAAGGACTTTCTGCAATATAGTGAAAAAAAAATAGGAATTGAGTTAAATTTTTTTTTTTTTTTTTATATTACTTGTTTATGTTTCATTCCTTTTTTAAAATCTAAGAACAAAAAATTACCTATCATATAAACATTTAAAATAAAATTAAGGTGTATTATGAGATATACCCTCTATCTACCTATTAGGAGATAGACCTAGGTCTTTGTTCTAAGGAACAGTTAAATTAGAAAATGGCATTAAATGACTTTTTTTATTTATCCTCAAACAATCTTTCTCTTACAAAAGTAAGTAATACTCACATACAATACAAAAATATGCTGGAGACATAAGACAGGTTAAAACATTATTAATACAAATAAAATAATAATAATAATAATTAAAATAAATAAAAAAAAAAAGGAAAAATAATAAAATTAACTCATAAAACTAACATATAAATATTTAAAAGGGAAAAAAATAATAAAAAATTAATCTAAAGAGAAATAAAATATGCTATGTTACAACGTACAAATAAACACAAAGTTTGCACAATGTTACTATATACAAAGTAAATTATAACAAATTACATTGTAACAAAGTACATTACAAAAATTTACATTGTAACATTTTACAAAGCACATTTAAACAAAGTGCATTAAGCAAAATACATTATAACAAAATAACACTGTATCAAAGTATATTATAATCATTTATATTGTAATAAATTTCATTCTAAAATTGTAGCAAAATACCTTGTAACAGTGTAACGTTGTACAAAGCACATTTCATAGAAGTACACATATGATTAATGTGTACTTCTATATTTAATGATTCTATGATTAATAGAAACTCACAACTTTAACAAAAACTTAAAGAAGGATTTTGTTCTTAAAAATTGCATAAGAGCAAAGATCAGTTTCTTTAGAATTCAAAGATTTTGCTTAAAAGTCTTTCTGTCATTTTCAACATGAGTACACAACAAGCAATATAAAAAAAAAAAAATTTAAGTTAATTCCTCCTTTTTTTCACTCTATTGCAGAAAGTCCTTTATAAATAATTTTCATTCATCTTTTTAAGTTTATCTGGCACCATCTATTGATAGATATAGGCAACTTAAATCTAAAAAAACTAAAATTAATTAATTAAATTTAATTACTGAATTAATATTTGAAAAAGCTGTATTAACATCCAGTGTCATCCACTACAAGTTTTAAAAAAATGTATTTGAATTTGAGTGGATGAATAAAAAATATTTTATGAACGATTGGAAATTTGAACAAGATATATATGGGGAGAGTGTGAGCTAATAGAAGGAATTGAAAAATGATAATATTTATGGGTATTCAAATTAAGTCAAATATTACAGAAAAAAAATGTTATAAAATATAAAAATGAAGCACATCTTAAGTTTATTCATTTTATGTATATTATTATTATTATTTGTTATTTATTGTATTTTTATGCATATGAGAAACGTGTCCCAGCGATTTCTTCAATGTTTAGGCAGATATTTGAAAGGCAAACTCTCATTTTCTCATCGATACAGTGAGGATTTCGTCTCGTTTTACATTGAATTGTTGTGAAAATTGAAAATCCTAATTCACTTAAATATGATGCTAAAAACTGTAGTAAAATTTTCAAAGCATAACTACTAGTTCTTCTCCTTCAGACAATATTAAATGATCCTCTTTACAGACTGTAGAGTCTCATAGGCTGTTATACGTTTCGGCCTATACTAGACATATAACGGCTTCAAGAAGAAGGCCACTTTTTAGGTTCATGGGAACACTTTAATTTTTATTTACAAGCATTATATATATATATATATATATATTATATATATATACACAGAACTCTGGGTTATTACAAATTATTATTTAGAAAGAAATGAAAATTAAAGATATCATTTGATTCACATGTGCAGTTCACTTCAAGGACGGAAATTTTCAGAGTTCTCAAGTCTACGACGAATCTAATGCGCCCAGTCTGCGCCAGAGCTTAATTATGACACGGCGTGACATACGAAACCTTTCACAACGTTTGAAAACAGGCGGTATCTTTTGCCTGTTCAGTCACTTTCAGAAAAAGAGAAAAACAACACTCTTTGTCGACTCGTTGCAGAACTCTCTTCCTCTCCTTCTCCAAAAACCTCCCTTTCAGAAAATCTGTCAAGACGTGGGGGAATCAGCTTCCCTCACTTCTCATTGGAGTAGACTTTATCTCAGCCCATGATCTATCACCAATCACGATGCAACAACTCATGGTGTAGTCCATATTCCATCTGTAATTGTTTCGACTTGTGAAGGTCGCACAGACAATCGCTAATTTCAGAGGTTTCATTATCCATGACACTGATTATCTGTTGTCAGATTTGAGTGATACATTGTTATTATGCATTTGTTACAGAATATACATTTCGTTTCCCTGGGAACAGAAATGTTATATCTAATCACTTGGGAAAAATGCGACACTTTAATGGAAATTTTTTTCAACAATGAAAATCATGTAGACATTAACACTTCTAGCAGCCAACCATGGATATTAGCTTCTAGTTATTTATCCGCTTCTAGTTTCTCGAAACCTTCTTTGGCGTATTATCGCTGTTTGGCACTTTTTACGTGAATAAAAGAAGTAAATAAGCAATCTGAAAGGTTAGTTGTTAATAATGAAAGCTGTCTTTGAACGGGAAAATTGACAAGAAAAAAAGTAACTATATTTATTTTAATATCTGGATACATATTTCCCTGGAATACCACATGGCGCACCCTTTGAGAACCACTAATGCGTTTCTATAAAGAGTTAATTGAGATGTTATCAATTTCTAGTATTGAAAACAGAAAACAACCAGTTATGTTTTACTAATTTATTTAAGAAATCACAAATAAATAAATGTCCCATTTAAATGTAATATACTTAAAAACGTTAATGATTATATCAGAGTGTATTAATATGGAATAATCGATGGCAAATGGTAAACAAGAAGCGGCTGTGAGGAAAATGAAAAACAAACTCCCACGCACTGTCAACATTTTAGTTAGGCGACTAAATAGTTCCAATACTGCAAGTTCCTTTACTCTTCGTTAAGTGCGCTTTAAGTGACTAAATAGTTACCAAATAGTTTTCGATCTAAAAATAGACTTTAAAGAAACTGCATTGCTTGTTCATTCTCTCTGAGGCTACTAAAACGTAAACAACGGGGAAAAACGACTTTGAATACATCAATATTGAGTGAAACACATTTTTTGTAATTAATTAAAAAAATGTTTGAGAATTTAAAAAATAATCAAACAGTTTTTTTTTTAGATATTTCCGGATGAGTTGACAAAGCTTTAATAAAAAGGAAATAATAATTTTATTAACCGGAAAAATGTTTTTTTTTTTTTTAAAAAATAACGATTAAAAAATTTTTTCCTGATAAATGAATTTCTAAAAAAGTATTATACTCAAGATTTCAAGAAAAAAAAAATAGGCATTAATATTTAGTTAAACTGTGTAATGGGTGAAATAAAAGTGTTACATAAAATATGTATAATATGTATATAAATATTTAGCTTTTTTTTTTTTGCTTTAAAATTGCTTCAGATTTTTAAAATTACTGCAGTCTTTTTTTTCTCACAAACTTCCAACCACAATTTTCTTTTTAATAAATGTTTATCGGGATATTCCTTCATCTTGGAATTGATAAGATTTTTATTAAGATTATAAAAAAAAAGAAAAAAAAGAGGAAGAAAAATAATACAAAGTTCGCTCGTTGAAGACAAGTAGTCAACTAAATAATAACCGTTGCTCGCGAACAAGCCTGAAATCATTGAAAAATATACATATTATATATATATACTTCCTCATTGAAAAATATACATTTCACTTTGAAATTGCACTAAACAAATAAATGAGTGGTGCTAAATTTTATAATAAAATATTCAAACCTGATTGAATTAACACATGTTTGTGAACAAGCATTTTGAGGCATGGATAAAAAAAAATCGATAAATAAAAACAATTTGCACCAAGAACTAAAACACTTATTAAATTTGCGTGATAGCACTCATCAAATTTTATATTTACTGTTTTATTATATAATATTATTTATTTTTTTATTATACATAAAGAAGTTAATTGATGTAGGAAGTCCTTGGGTGCAGCAAAGTGTACTAGAAAGTCAAGTGGATTTGACCGATAAATGAAAAGTTACCAGTATTTTTAGTTCATTTTACTAGTTTAGTTTAAAGAATTTAACGAGTTAGGATTTACACCAGCAGTGTAGCCAGCAGCACATACGGTGAGTATCAATGCGAGAAAGTAGAGTAACTGTAAGCGAAGAATATATTTTCTCTGAATCAAAAACAAGTAATAAAAAAAAATTTTTTTAAGTCAATTCCTACTTTTTTTTTCACTATATTGCAGAAAAGTCCTTTATAAAAAATGTTCATTTATTTTCGTAAGTTTATCTGGCCTATCTATTGGTAGATATACGCAACTTAAATTTTAAATTTTTTTTTAATTAATTAATTAAATTTAATTACTGAATTAATATTTGAAAAGTCTGTATTAACATCCAGTGTCATCCACTACAAGTTTAAAAAAAAAAAAAAAAATGTATTTGAGCTTGAGTGGACGAATAAAAAGTATTTTATGAACGATTGAAAATTTGAACAAGATATATATAGGGAGAGTGTGAGCCAATAGAAGGAAATGAAAAAAATGATATAATGAGCTGTAAGACTTATGATTAAAGGAAACATTTAAAATGAAAGAGAGATAAAAACATGAACAAAACAGCTCGAGACACAATTATTAGCATGCTATATGTAAATAATTGTATTGCGAGCTATTTTCTCTAAACAATTCACATCAACAATGGGAGGGGAATGCCGAATGTAGTGAAACTGGATTTGTAGTAGGAACATCAGAATTCCTTGAATTTGAGGGGTCGTTTCTTCTTTCTTCTATGCTGAGGGGGGATTTGTTATCATTTGAGCTTGAGTTTTATTGTTATCTGAGAAACGGTAGAGTATTTATTGGAGGATGCAATACTTGCTTCTTAAAAGGTTTGAGTTGAATGTTTCTTGGATCACCAGTTCTTTTCTTTGCTTAATATCTTTAATTAAGGAGCTGTAAGCTTTGATTCCATCTTGTAGTTGTGTAGGGGTAGTGATATTTTCCATTCGGTTGTTTGGGCTTGAATAACTGGTTTTTTGTGATTTCAGATGTTGATGAAAAATTTTTTAAATATTTTTTGTTTTTGATGAAATCTTGTATTTAGTCTATTTTTAAATTATGATGTATTGTCATGCTACGAACATACCAGGGAACTCCAGTGATGATACGGAGGAATGTGTTCTGGCTGATTTGTACTTGATGTTTCTTTTGGCTGTTATGCCCGTATTGGAGCTGCATAACAGTACTGGTTGATAAAGTTGTTTGTATAATAGAATATTCCGAGGGTGCGGAAGTTGTAAAGCTCCGACAGTCAGTACGAATGATCTAAAAAAACAAATCATTAAAATTATTTTGGTTAGTATATTGCAGAGCGTGGGTAATAAAGCTGACAGAGACCAGCAAAAGTAATAGAGTCAGCGATTAATTGCAGACAGGCAAGAAGGTGTTGTTATGAGAAAGTGCGAGAATATAGTACAAAATTTATAGGAGTTAGTCCAATAACTGAATTTGTTAGTTGCAGGTAAAGAAATTAATAAGAGCTAACCGATGTTATTACATATATGCTAGCTAATTTTCGATTTTATTTTATTTATTAATTATTATTATTATTTATTTATTTATTTGCCCTTCACAAGTGTGTCATTCAGTCGTTGCTGTTTTTAACGACTTGCCTTATCATATGCCAATTGTATTTTTACAAAGTTATATGAATGATAATTTTTTAGACTTATTCTATTATTGCCCTACATTTTGAAAACGATGATTTCTTTTACGCTTTTTTTTTTTTCAATCTTTCATTTTTCTCAGATAATAGATAATTATTATTATCTAATTATTCACACACCTCATTCTACATTGATCTAAAATTTTGCATAATTATTTTCAATATTTTTATTGCAATCAATTGTAAATGCCATTGTTTCTCATAGAATTCTTTTTCTCTCACCACGAAAA
The DNA here is from genome assembly GCA_021605095.1 of Caerostris extrusa. Taxonomy (NCBI): domain Eukaryota; kingdom Metazoa; phylum Arthropoda; class Arachnida; order Araneae; family Araneidae; genus Caerostris; species Caerostris extrusa. Next base: position 352,754 of record BPLR01006857.1, read on the forward strand.
TGTGTAATACAGTCTGTTTTTCATGTAATATAAGGTGTTTTTTTTTTTTTTTTTACCGCAGGAGACTGAAATGTAATAAAAAAAGAATTTTTTGTTTAAAATACCACATGTTTTAAAATTTTTAAACGCTTATTTTAAATTTTAAATGTCCTTGTTTTTATTTACTTATTTATTTTGGAATTACGTTTCTGTCTCTATCCACGAAATCCTCCATTATGAGGAAACGACACATGGCGACTTAAATTTGTAATATAGCCTGTTTTACATGTAATATTATATATTTTTTACTACACGAAACTAAAATGTGTATTAAAAAAATTTCTTTTTGTTAAAAATGCCATTTAAAAAAATTTAAAAGCTTATTTTTCAATTTTCAATTTTATTGTTTTTTTTAGAATTTCCTTTCTCTCTCTCTCTCCACGAAATCACCCATTCTGAGGGATCGCCACATGGAGACTGAAATTAGTAATACAGCCTGTTTTTCTTGTAATATAATGATTTTTAACTACATGAAACTGAAATGTATAATAAAAGAATTCTTTGTTAAAAACTACCATGTGTTTTAAAATTTTTAAAAACTTATTTTCAATTTTAAATGTTATTGTTTTCATTAGAATTACCATTCTTTCTTTTCTCTGTCTCTCTCTACGAAATCCTCCATTCTGAGGAATCGACAAAATTGAAGACTGAAAGGAATCATACAGCCTATTTTCATGTAATATAACATTTTTTACTACACTGAAACTAAAATGGTATTAATAACAAAGAATTCTTTTAATACACATGTGTTATAAAATTTTTAAATGCTTATTTTCAATTTTAAATGTCATTTCGAAATTTTCTGGATAATTCCCTTTTAATCGACACATAAATGTATAATAAAAAATGCGTTGCAGTATGTAAAATAAAAGTTAACCTTCTATTAAGCTTTTAGCTTTGCTTTGCTTCACATTTAGAAATATCGATCGTTTCAATTGTTTCGTGCTTTAATATATCCTACCATTAGATTCTACGTTAAAAGGGATTTATACTACTTTAAGAAATAATAACTTATTTATTTAGTGGATCAATGTATCTGGGCTTAAGTGTAGTGGGACAAAAATTGCGCATTGACGCCAATGATCCCTCCTTATCTCTTCATCCCCCCCACCCCCAGACGAAGGCAAAGACTTGCTGAAGGCTACGACGCGTGGCTTCAAATACGTCATAGCAGCTGGCTTGTTCCATTTCTGTACTTCAAATCCTTATGGGATTCAACTGCATGGTTGCCAGTAGCTAACTGTGAGCTTTGGGTAAGTACGAAATTAGGGAAACCGCTTGAGTGTCCCATGTGGTCTAGCGGTCAGGACTCTTGGCTTTAACCCAGGCAACTCGGGTTCGACTCCCGGCGTGGGAAGGTTAAACGGTAAGATCTGTCTGCCGTTTGTTTTTAAGGTTGAGGGGATAAAAATCTCTTCTGCAGATGTTATTTTTTTTAACATAGAATGTGTCTTTTACATGGACAAAGGTCACTGAATAATTATGCAACAACATGACTCTATTAATCTTTTTGCCCTTTTATTTGACGAGTTTAAAATGTCGAGGTAATTTCTAACCTTTTAATTTTTAATGAGGCTTTATTATTATTGTGAACCTATCTAGAAGAAAGGGCCAGCTTTAATACAAATTTTCACCATAATTTTTCAATCTATTTCAAATTTTATTTTTAACATCGAATGTCTTTTATATATGGAAAAGGTGACTGAATTAGTTGCATAACAGCATGACTATTGCCCTTTTATTTAACGTGTTTAAAATGTCGAGCATTTTTTCTCACCTTTTAATTTTTAACGGTGCTTTATTATTATTGTGAACCTATCTAGAAGAGAGGGTCATCTTTACTATAAATTTTCACTGTAATTTTTCAATCGACTTCAAATTTTATTTTTAACATGGAATGTTTATATATGGACAAAGGTGATCGAATAAGTTGCAGCATGTCTCTATTGCCCTTTTATTTAACGCGTTTAAAATGTCGAGCAGTTTTTCCTCACCTTTTAATTTTTAATGATGCTTTATCATTATTGTGAACCTATCTAGAAGAGAAGAATTTACTATAAATTTTAAATAATTTTTAAATCGACTTTAAATTTTATTTTTAGTGTAGAATGTGTTTTATACATGGACAATGATGATTGAATACACTAAGCAACAGCATGACTTTATTACCTCTTTATTTAATGAATTTAATATGTCGAACAATATTTTCTCACCTTTTAATTTTTAACGATACTTTATTATTATTGTGAATCTATCTAGAAGAGAGGGTTTCTATAAATTTTTACTATAATTTTCAAATTTTCCCTATAATTTTACTTTAAATTTTATCTACTTTAAATTTTATTTCGTCTTCATTTTGACCTAATTTTTTCCTTTTAACAAAATATTGTACTATTGTAATAATTTTAACAAAATAACATTCTTTCATTTATTTACCGTTTAATTTAATTTCTGTCTGAAGAAATATTCAACCTCATATTTAAGATCTGAAATTTTGAGAAATTTTTAAATGAACATTCTCAATTTCATAGAAATAAATTTTTTAAAATATTTATTGATATTCTAATTCACAAATTCGTGTATTTTTTTAGCTATAAATTTACATGCACAAGATAAAACCAACATTTATAATCGTAAAAAATAATAAATAAATCAAAAAAAGAAAAAAAAAATTGATAATGGAAATTTGCGCTGTGAGTAATAGCTTCATTCCTCTTCAAAAAAAATCTAAGGTTCCGCTTATTTTACATTCATTTCATTTTTTTCTAAATTCTGAAAAATTTTCGATTGTTTTGTAATTATACACCAAATAAAAATATAGCGAATTAACGGAAGAAAAATTGAACTTTTCAATGATATAGTTTTTTAAGTTAAAATAAATTTTTAGATTAAATTAATCTCATGCAATAAGGAATTAAAAATTTTTCCCCGTATTATGCAAGTACCTTATTCGTAACAGTTTTTTTCCTTTATAACAGGGAAAACATGTTTTATATAACCAGCCTTGATTAAAAATACTGCTTTTCTAATTTATTCATTGAATTACCATATTGCAAAGAACGTATTCCAGATTCATTTAAATTAATTTGTGATCCCGAAGATTTTAATGGAAGTTAAAAGCTTTTTCCCTATAAAAATATTTTAACAAAATTAAAAATTTCTTTTATTTATTTCGGTGACCTTGGTCTTTTTGCATTAAATTTCAGTCTTGATCTAATTTTTTATTTTGTATCGTCCTTTGGTCGTTACTTTATGAGAATACAACCTAGTGAGAATTTAACCAAGAGAGAGAGATATCAGGGAATCGAACATAAATCCAGATTTTTAACCATATTTTATTAAACGCTATATTAACACAATGCTACTAATTTCTGCATCTTACGAATTTTAAAGATTATATAAATGAAGATAGAAAAAGGTAGACAATTTTCCTGGATGATTCATAAAGGAGAATATGCCCCCTCTTGTATAATATTAATTACTACGTTAACTGTAACTGCCATACATTAACTGCAACTGATGTAAGTTAACTGCAATTGTAATATAGTATTTAAGGCACTCAAAGCAAATGTAAAAAAGGTCAAAATTTGAAATGCTTTTATTGATTTGTAATATAACTTTCAATGAATACCACAATTATAATTTAATTTGTATCATACAAAATAAGATATAGCTTCCAGCATATCGTACATTTCATTTAAATTATATACTTGAAAATAACTTAAAATTTCGTTACAGTTTTTAAAATAAAATAATCAAAGTTAATTTATAATATTGATGGTAAAACCCATATAATGCCCATAAAATTCATAAAATGCAGGTTTATATATATATATATATATATATATATATATATATATATATGCGTTTATATTAATTTTTATGAATTTTTTTATTCGCAAAATTAATAATTTTATTAATATTTAATTAATAATTAATATTTAATTTTTTATTTTTTTATTGCAAATTTTTTGTATGAATATATATTCATAAAAATTGAAAAATTAATTGAACTTAACTAGTCAAACCACAACGGTGAATGTTTACAGTCCATTTGACCATTCACAAAACTAACTGCTGCATCAGCATGCCTTCGCGATCACACGGCATTTCGATGTCTCTTTCCAAATTCGAACGCAGATTGTACTTACTGAAACATTTTAGGTTTAGAGCCTACAACTATAGAATATGATTCACTCAACATTATAAAAACAAAAGCATGCTGGAAAGACGTCGCGTTCAAATTAAAGATATATTTAGAACAGTTGAATGTCATAGAGGTGAATAATTTTAATTCATTGTTACCAACTTGATGGTTACCAACCAACTCAAGAAGAAGGTGCACAAAGGATTTTATTGATAGCTGGACAAAAATTATTTTGTCATCAAAGATGGCTGACTTATTGGACGATTACGATAGATTGCAGGAAAGTGGGAAATTATTTATACACTCCATCTCAGAGTCAAATGGTAAACTTTAGAACTTTGAAAATATCTGCTTATGCTGAGCCTGTCTATTGTTAAAGAGAAGGCGAAGGAAGGATCAAGATTGTTTCGCAGTTAGGGCGAGGAGGAGTTGACTAAACGAGGTTAGGTTTAAATTATATAACCCTAAAGATAAGCTGAGACCCTAAAGATATCAAAGGAACGTGTTGGATATATCGTGAATGAATATTTGATATGCGAAAGTTCTGTTCAAAGTGGTTGCCGCGCGAGCTCACAATCGACCAAAAACAACAATGAATTGATGATTCTAAGCAGTGTTAGGAGCTGTTCAATCGTAATAAACCCAAATTTTTGCGTCGATAGGTGACAATGGATGAAACATGGCTCCATCATGTCACACCGGAGTCCAATCGACAGTCAGCCGAGTGGACTGCGCGTGATGATAACACTAAAAATGCTATAACTCACATATTAACAGAGCAAAAAGCTGTCAAATTTATACACGTGTCTTTTGAAGGTTAGGGCTAACTAAAAATCATATGGATTTAATACTAGTAGCGCCATCTATGTGTCAGATGCCCATTTTTTAGCCCACCTGTTATTTCAGTGCATATTGTACCATCATATGTGTAAGTGTCGTTGAAGGTAACATAACGAATAAGAAACGAGGTTTTGTATTAATGGAATTCGATTATTATGACACTGTTAATTAAATCGTCTCCAATCTCACGATTCGACGATTCGAAGTCAAGAAAGCTCTTTCAGGAGAAGAAATGGAACGACTTATACAGAAAAGATGTAAGATGCTGTCGTCGCCATGGAGACTAATCTGATAAGATAGTCATCATGGTAATGTAGACGCCCACTAGAGGTTACTGATAGGACTGATAGGAAATCTTGTGAACTTGAATGATAGAATTTTGTTTTAAGTACTTCATGTAGTATATTGATTCTTTATATGAAAGGCAAAATTCCAGCAAGAAATTCTGCGTGAATTTTGTGACACATGAGATCTCATTTCGAGATTTATATAGTTCAGGGTTAGTAATTTTATCCAATGTGCTCGAAATTCATGCGAGATTTCTTTCGGGAATTTTTGAAGATCTTTTATATGCAATGTCTCATGCACGTTTTTTCTCTAGAAGAAAAGAGGTACTACACTATTTTTGAGAGATTTTGCAGTATTATTAGTTTAATTTTGTTAGCATTATATGCTTTAATTATTGTGGCATTGTGTAATTATTTAGTTGGCAGTCACATTGTGGCGTTATATTTTCACTGTAAGAGCTCTGCCTTTCCTGTGATGTGTTGTTTGTTATGTGTATTTTAAAGTAAATTTCCTCACAAGTACTTTTTAAAACTTATCTGTGACTATGTAAGCAGCATCGTCTCTAAGGTGACGGATGTGCTTCGCCTTGAAGGAAAGGGAGTGTACTGTTCCGGTGTTGAAGGAAATAAATTTTAAATTATGATTTTGTTAGATTAACTTTTGTAGGTTGTCAACATTAAAATTGCTTAGAGCAACAAAATAATAAAATGAAGTCTTGTCTGTGTTTGGATTTGAAGATGTATATATCTGCATGTGTGTGTGTAATATATATATATATATACATCACCCTGTATATATTAATACCTCGTAAATATAAATATAGATATACGGGGGTGATTTAACAGCAATGGAACAAAATGGGAAGGTAGCACAGCTTACTAAAATATATTTTTTTGTTTAGAATATGCAGTCGACATTGACGCGTTGAGGCACGAACACAAGAAATTAAACATGAAAAGAAAAACGATGTTTATTTACAACGTCATTCCAAAGTACTTCTTTGATTTAGTGTGAATAAATGCTCAAAATTGTGAACACCAATACTAATAAATTTTTTAGCGTGATCGGCAAACAGTTTCAAAGATGCCAAGCATTTCAGCCACTCTTGCTGCCACAATGGATTGCCGACCAACGAGGCCCTCATTTGAGTCAACTGGAGTCTCGTAAATGAAAACGCAATTGAAAAATAGAATAAGAATAAAAATAGAGCGTATATTGCTGTCGCTACACCATAGGATTTGAAACTCATCATGTGACGAGTATCAGTTGGCACATTGGGCTTGGTTTCTGTGAGAAATTTGTTTGAAAGTGTGTTCGTTTCTCATGCAATTTATGCTTTTGCAAGCTATACCATCCATTAAAATTTATCCCATGACTGTTGATTCATCTTAAATATAAATATACATCAATACTTGTGGTTATTTAAACATATGATTTAAATAAATGCTGGCCGTCCCTAACTAATAATTTAGATTATATGTCGTCGTTAATCATACCTTTAAATATTTTACTTAAAATGCCAAACATATCAATCCCATTAACATGCCAGAATGCTAGAAGCCGAATCTGAATCCCTTGGTGAAACAATTAAACTCTCATATAAATGTGTTTCAAATCTGTCCCTTGTGCCTTTTAAAGTACATCATTTAATTCCGAATCGCACATCTTAAACTCGAGAAATTTTACAGAGATTAATTTGACAGGAATTTAATGGATTCGTATCACAGGTGGCTGCCTCCAGCCATTTCTCTTCGTCCTTTACAAATATTTTCCACTTGTGAAACCTATTACGCAGGTGCATTTTCAAGAAACATCCATTTTGGCCAAACGATTACCTGGAGGCCTGCCAGCAGACCACTAAATCTTAATCCCGAATCTGGCAACAATCATTTACCTCCCTGGAATGGGACCCCAAAGTCGAGGTCCCCTTTGCGAAACGCGCAAAAGCAAAGCAGATGCAACAGCTAACCGGAAACTGGACCACTTTCCCATTCTGGAGTTTCAGAAGATTGAACTGGGTCTTCATTATGGTCTTCGAGACCGGAAGCTGTGTTGCACGTGAATTATAATGTCATAGCACGCTTCCCTGACGTCACGGGGGAGGGGGCGGAAAATGTTCATTAGGTTGGTCAGCCTCGCGTGGGTGGCTTTGTAGGGTTTGGCAAATTAAATAACGGCTTTATTTCCAAGGGGATTTAATTTGGGGTGGTTTTAGGAATAACTTTAGTGTCTGGTGGCTGCTGCTCAGATGGGCGTTAACGTGAAATCAGAAAAATTAAGGTAATATGATATCGTTCCGTATTTTTCAGATATCATATAATAAAGACATTATTTATTGATCGGTGATCAAATTTTTTCATTTATAATAATGATGATGAAATATGAGTATTGAATATTTCTAATGACGTTAAAATAAATAGACGTAGTTATCCTACTGTTACTTGGTATAATCTTTGCTAATACTTTGAAAATATTGGTTTTAATCGTTAATTTAAAATTTTATCAACCTAATAAAAAAAAAAATGGTTGCATTTGATTGTGAATATGGCAAAAAACAGAACTTTGTTGTTATAAAAATGGCAAATTATAAGTCAGAATTTCAAATGGGCTTTTGCTGTTAACAGTATGTCTTTACCATCTTTAATGATGTTAAAAAGATTGGATGTATTTATCATGATGTTACTTGGTATCATTTATCCTTCCTGGTACTTTGAAAGTATTCGCTTTTCAACCGATGGTTTAAAATTCTATTAATTGAATAAAAAAATGTTTGCATTTGATAGTGAACATGGCAAAAACACAGAATTAATGTTGTTCATGTAATTATTATTAAAATGGCAAATTATAAGGTCAAAATTTCGCATTTGCTGGTAAAGGTATGGCTTTACCTCTTTAATGGTTTAAAATGATTGGGTGTATTTATCATGATGCTACTTGGTATTTATCCTTCCTAGTACTTATAGTATGTGCTATTTAATCAATAATTTAAAATTTTATTAACATAATAAAAAATGTTTGCATTTGATCGAGAATATGACAAAAAACAAAACTGATGTTGTGCATGAAATTTTTATTAAAACTGCAAATTATAAGGTCAGAATTTCAAATACACTTTTGCTATTAGAAATATGTATATGAACAGTAAAATAAACCAGAGGAATTTTTAATGATACTTCAATAAATATTGAACAAATTCTTCTTTATTATGTGTATGAATACACAATAACATCATAAGAGTTAAATAGTCAAGACTACATTGTATTGTGTATGCATAATTTTTTTCAAATAAATCGTTTATCTAATTTTTTATCTGAAACATGGTGCAGTGATAATCGTATCAAATGAGTAGAATTTTTTCAATATGATTTCGGGAATTCATAAAGTTGTTAACTGTTATACCGCTATATATTCTATTTTTAACTGAGCAAGGAAAATGCAAATTTTATTATTGCGAATTTTATATTTAAATCTGCGTATAATGTAATGAATAAAAAAAAATTTGTCAAATACATTCTAGTAAACTTAATTTCAGTGCAAAATAACTATGCAAAATACATGTAATATTCAAACTATTCTGTGTAAAAGAAAATATAAACTAAAAATTTTCTTTAAAAATTAGCATATCTATTTGTCTACGAATGTCGAAAAAAATTTTCAAAAACTTCAATTTCTTTCAAAAATTGCTTTCCATACGTAAGATTTCACTATATGTTGTCAAATCTTTTCGCAATACACATTTAAATGCTAATTTGAGTGTGTTATAGTTGCTTGGAGCTTTCATATTTTGCTGAAAAATTTTAATTCATGGTAATCAGTACATCTTTGATATTAAAAACATGGCTAAAACAATTTTTTACATGTGAACAAGCATGTCAAGAGATAAATCTTCTGAATTTTATTTTTGAAAATTTTCTTTTCACTTTATCAAAGAAATATTAAGGAGATAAAATTAGAATTTAATTCTCAGAATTCAAGAAAAAAATTCTTTTTTTTTTTTTTTTGCTCAACGAATATAAAAGTTGCTAACATTTTTTATTGGTGACATTACATATTTAATTTTCGTCGATTTTAATTTAATTACATTTCCAATTAATGTAAATTATCAAAAATTTCTATTTTAGTGTAATTAATTTTAAATATTCTTGGTAGGTTCTCTCAAAATAATTGGACTTTTATCAATTATTCTAATTTTACTTTAGCAAAAATTTTTTTTTTTCTTTCCATATTCTTAATATTTATAACCATGATTGCTTAAAAATAACAGTAATTTCCACTAATATACAAGAATATAGTAAAAATAGAACACATATTTAGAGATCAGTATTTTAAAGCTAACATGCAATGTTGGTCAAACTTTTAACTTTTACTAATTTCTTTGTAAAGGATTAATTAGATGGTGATAATAATGATAAATATTCTCGAAGGATATATTTGTTTTTTACTACTGGGTTATTCTTTTGGAATATAATTATGATGAAGCTGTTTAAGTAATGTACACATTAAAGTATATTTATCCGTAATACATGATACATATTAAATACATTTTTGAACAATTTATTGTTTGTTGTTTGTTTTGTCTATTTATTGTTTCACCATTATTTGTATTTATTTTTCGCCACCATTGCATTCCATCATTATTAATTGGCGCCAAATCGCCAATCTGACTATTTCTTTTCTTTAAAACTTCCATCGAACACAAAAACTTCTTTTCTTCTCACGAATAATATAAAATTATTATTAATAATTATAATCTTTTCCATCATACAACCACATTGGACATAAAATTATAATTATTCGTAATACTATACAAACTTTGATATGAATTTGCTGTGAAATGCATATACTTTTACTAAATTGCTTTAAAAATATTCTATATAAATTCCATTTACATAAGTAATTAAAGTCCTTCGCAACTTAGAATAAATAATGTCATAATACAAAAGGTCTTTCTTTGTTAAATATCGTACTGCACAAGCTCCATTGGTTATGATGTTGCTTGATTTTTGCTTTACAAAAATCATCAAATAAATGTAATGCATAAAAAAATTAATAATCTATTCAATATATTTTATAAATATTCATTAATATTGAGGCAATTACCATTTAGTGCTATTTATTTTACAATTAGAATTTAAAAGACATAAGTATGGGTTTAAAAATATAATAAAATTAGCAAAAATTTTGAGGAAATTTCTTAATTGAAGAAGTTAATTTTTAAGATATAAATACATTTGTTTTCTGTGATAATTATTAATGCATTATATTTCTAATTGTTGTATGTAATTACAATCATAATAATTGCGTTGTAGAAAACTGATTGTTTCTGTGTAATACTATTGCAAAATAACGTCTCATATTTTGCAGATATACTATGCTAGTTTGAATGAGCATTACTTAAGGTTGATGATTTAAGTTTTATTATCTGTCTTTGTCAACGTATGTAATAATAATATGTAACTCCTTTGTATTAGTATATAATAAAAATGGCATCTTGAAAAATTTTTTTTTTTTTTTTTTTTTTAAAAGAATACCAATAAAATGATCAAGATTAGAAAAAAACACGCAACAAATTTATGCGACATTTAACGTTAAATTATTTTTATAAAAAATATAATTAACAAATTTATTTTAATTTTTATGTATACCAACTAAATTAAAATGTATATCCTAACACATAGATGTGCTGCAATAGTTTTTAATTAATTTACTAAATTAATACTTCCTTAGTTAATTTAATTTATTTTCATGTTACAATAAAGTCAAAGTTAACTAAAAGACTTTATTGTAAAATGAAAACTTGAGTAATTTAAATTCGCAAAATCTTTTATGCATATGATAATAACACTAACTAAATTTTAATTAAAATTTAGTTAAACGCCATATATTCTCATAAATAATTAATTTTTTCCGAATGTTTTTAATTAATATTAATGTTTATAATAATAATAATAATTTAATAATTTATATTAATAATATGATTAATGTATAACTTTTTTTTTCCCTTTGTAAATATATGTAATATATTAACAGGGAATCCTAAATAATGTTTATAAGAATAGATGACAATACAATTGTCAAGATTAAAAAGAAAATTTTGCAGCAAATTCATTGGACGAGGGATTTGATTTAATTATGTTATATTATTTTTGTAAGAAACATACAAACGAATCTATAATAATTTATAATTATAATAACTAAACTAAAATGCATGTCCTATCACATATCACATGAATTTGCTGCATTATTTTAAACTTAACTTTTTCCTGTAACTATTTTTTTGAAGTTTTAAAAAAATACTAACAGAAAGTCAGTTTTTTTTTCAGGGCATACATTAATCAGGATGCGCAAACCGCAACACATCTTAACATATGACAATTTTACTTAAAAAGAGAATTGTTTAATTTTCCAGCCATTCATATTACGACAAAAATTAAAAACAAGAACATGATTTTTGCTCTAATAAAAATTATTGCTTAATTATTAAAACTATATTTTTCGCTTTTTTTTTATTTATTACAAACTACTAGACCACACCACATCTCTGTGCCTAGAGCTGAGTTACCCCTTTACAGTTTGGGAATGATGTGGAGGAGAAGAAGTCTGATTGGGTTCTGTGATGCTCTACGGTCATAAAAGACTGAGACCTATGTCTTAAAGTGGATTCCGAACCACTACAAACATCCATGGCAACCGCCGGGATTCGAACCCAAAACCTGTGGTATCGAGCACCAGAGCGATAGCTACTCGGCCATCTGGCCCCATTTATTGCAAAATAGAAGATATGAACTCTTTCCGTAATGAGTTTGCTGTGATGGTGTTATAGTTCGATCAGCTATTGCGTGAAAAAAATTGGCAAGCGGCTGAATCAGTCGGATTCAAACACAGCGGTGTGACAGGGGAGAAGGGTAATTTAGGAGGTTTGCTAATGGTGGATAATGCTGCTGAAGGTAATGCTGTATTTTATAATAAAAATAATTTACATTTTCAATAACTAAAATTTTAAATCACATAATATTAAAGGAAAAATTAAATGAAGAATGTTCATCGATAACTGTTAACCTTATTTCTCTTAAAATAGCTTCGCTCCGTGTATGTCTGACTAGCACAGCAAAAAAATAATCGATTCGTCTGTTTCTGCCTTTGAACCGGATGTTTACCTTTTCTACATTATTTTTCATTTTTTTTCTTTCTTACGCTAATACAAGCGTTTCAATTCTGTTGGCTATTAGAACATTAAACATGATCGACAAATGTTTGTTTCAATTCATTATATACTTTATGGGTTCGCCAAAATCATGTTGCATTTTAAAATTGTCGTCAATAATGTAGTGCAGTTGTTGTTGTTGCTATATAATACATTAAAAGGCTCAATCCTCTTCAGAATGGCATGTCTGTGAGAATAACCATTTTCAAGTATGTGTATTTAAAAATCCGATCAATAGTAACCATCTGACTGATTGCTTTTGTGCTTGGTTACTACAAAATTCCAACCAAATTTTAAAATATTCACTTATGATCATTTCAGTTTCCTCTCTCCCCACATATATATGCAGAATTAAACGAAATAAACTTATAATAAATAATTTTGTCATTTTTGTTGTTAAGGCACCCGGTTATGTTGCGGTGAATATATCTGGGCCCTACGGCTTTTACAAATCTTTGCATTACTGCTCTAGATGGAAAAAATAATTTATCATAGGCAGCGTATTTGATGTTATTTATGTAAGCCACATTGAATCTACGCTGACCTTGGTCTTAACTAGTCTATAGACGTAGTCAAACTGGCTGTCGGCAATGAATAAATTTGTGGGCCAGCTAACATAACAGTATGTAGCAAGAGTTTTAATTAACATTTAGTAGCTTAATTTACATAAGTAGACAATTTAGGTGCATATTAAATGATGGCGAAAATTATAATTTATTTTTAGAACCAAAAAAATTATAAATGGGGAATATTAATTGATCATCAGGGGATAAAGGACATACTTTTCAATTGACATCACAAATCAGTTAAGTCAAATTAATCCTGAACTTCAAACCTCACGTCTTGTTGCTCCCTGTTATTTGATTGCAATAAGTTTTCAAATAGAAATTATTTAGATGAAAACAAATTCAAAAAGATAATGTGTTGAATGTTGCTAGGTATTGAGTGTCCATAAAGTCTCTTTACAATTTCTAAAATTTATTACGAAGGCAAATGCAAATACAAGATGGTAGTCGATCTCTTGCCTCGTTCATTGTAACATACCCTCATCAATGGTGGCAATGGGATTGCTGCTTTAAAATTTCTTTAGAATTACCTCTACTTAATTTAATTGAGTACATCTCTATATGGACATCATTAGTTGCAAGTGAAACTCGATTTCTTGCCATATTCGCTGTAGCATACCTTCATTAATGGTGGCAATGTGATCTAGAGCAGGGGTCTCCAAACTTTCCAGCCTTAGAGACATACTGTTTACTCCAGTAAATACCAAGGGCCAAAACCGTTTTAATTTTTCTGCCATTATCTATATAATTACATAAATCTCATTAGTATTTTTTTACAAGTGGATACCCCGCGGTTTCATTCGCGTTAATTTAGCTTTTCCGTTCCTGAGGGATTTTCAGGATAAAAATCATATGCTTGATTCAGGATACATACATTCGAAACATCCATATACATACATATGCGATACTCTTTACCCCAACATAACTACCGAGGGTAACCGCGGGATGTTCACTAGTTTATAATGTTAGTGGGATTCATTTCAATTATTTGTTAGTTGTTATGCTTAAGGTAAATTTTCCGCTTATTATGCTTGTCATTCAGCTTTAGCTAGCAAGTCAATAAAACCGAGTAATTATCATTCTGTGTTTTTTTATCCAACTTATTACAGCAACAATAGGCTATTCGCTGTCCCGGGCGGATTGATTGGCCCGCGGGCCGTAGTTTGGAGACCCCTGATCTAGAGTGTAGTCTTGTGAGCAGATTAGTCATATTTAGTACCTTTGTTCGATATACGATATTTTCAGCATAACCCTGGATACCTCGTAGATCAGATATCACTCCTCTTGACTCCTTTCTATTTTAAAGATATCGTGAATCGGACAAAGGTATTAGATATGGCTCGTCTAAAGCAGGTGATCATATTGCCGCCATTGATAAGGGTATGCTACAGCGAACAAGGCAAGAAATCGAGTATCATCTTGCTGTGCTTAGTGCAACTAATGATGTCCATATAGAGATGAACTCAATTAAAATGAATTAAAGTGGCAAAAAAATGTAAATATATATATGTGCACTATACGTTTGATTTTGTAATAATTTTTTATTTATTTGTCTTTTTATTTGCCTTTGTACAGAATTTTTAAAATTGTTTAGAGATTTTATGGGTACCCTGTATAGCAAAAATAGACAGAATTATAGTAGAATTTTCATACTACTATAAAATATACTAATATTTTCATTATCAAATTAAATGAATAGAAAATGAATTCTAAAAGGGAATTTTAGATTTTAAGAAATGTGAAAATTAATTTTTACTTATTTATTTCACTGCCACTGATTGATAACGAAATTGTTGAATTTACAATTAGCCTTTTTAAAAAAATTCAGAATATTAAAGCAAAAATCTATGGATCTGAGGATTCCAAAGGTCTATGATGCTTTATCGGTTTATTGGTTTCTCAATGCATTGTGAGAAATGAAATATATTTTGGTTACATTCATTAGCTTATCATATATGTGCTATAAATTATTATCAACTTTAATAAATAATTAAACCTGCAGAAAAATAGCGACAAGAATATGCAATCGATTTTAGAAATAAGTACAGCTCAACAAATTCAATTAAATTTTGAAGATTTGATTAATGAAAACCTATGCGAAATTATAATTATATAATTTCATAAATAATATAAATTTGTAAAAAGCTACTTTCAATATTTACATGCTCCTTTCTAACATGGCTATATTTGTATGTGCATATTTTATTTATTGCAATGGTAATAAAAAATTTGCTTCCTGTTCATTTATAACTTTTTTTTTTTTGTAAATGGACAACAGATTCTTTTATATGCGGCTAATTCCAACGGCAATCAACAGAGGTGCAGTAAATAAGTGAAATTTATTTTCACATTATATTTTTGTCTTAACATATAATCATACTGTATTTTAGAAAATACTAATAGTAAACTGAAAATTTTCAACTTCAATCGATAGAAGCGAAGTAAATAAGTGAAATTAATTTTCATATTTTATTTTTGTTTATGATTAATATATTTTTGTGTTAAGATATAACTATATTTTTGTTTTTAAGATATATTTAATTTTTAAGATATATTTTTGTTTTTAGGATATATTTAAGTTTTATGATACATTTTTGTTTTTAAGATTGTTTTTAAAATAACAAAATATAATTTTGTTTTGAGATTTTTTTAAGATAGCAAAATACATTTTTGTTTTTAAGATACAATTATACTGAATTTTAGAAAATGCTAATTGTAAATTCAGAAACTTCAACTTGAATCGATCGAGGCAAAGTAAATTAGTGAAATCAATTTTCATATTATATTTTTGTTTTAATATACTGTATAACCACACTGAATTTCAGAAAATTCCAATAATAAATTCAAAAATTTCAAAGTTAATCGTCAGAGTTGAAGTAAATAAGTGAAATTGATTTTCAGTTTTTGTAATACTTAATGTGGCTCTTAATGATAAAGGACTTAGAAATGTTTGCTGTGGATTCTAAGACATTATAAAGTCAGGACAATTATTATTGAAATGAATTGAGATGAAAGACCATGTGTACTGCTTGTTAGGATAGGAATGAATACAGTTCGTAAGGCTTGTCAAATGGTGAAGTTAAATAGCTAAGTCAGCTGTTCACTTTGATGGCTTGAAAACAACGACTTGATCCTTCATCTGAGGGAGCTTTGTTGTCCTTCAAAGGGCGGGGATTTCCATTGAAAATGTCTCGAAGCAGAGGGCACTAATAACCATTAGTGCTGTTGAAGTTCGTTGAATAGATCACAACATGGGTATTAATATTACAATACACTAAAGGAAAACAATACATATTAGCACAATTTATCAAAAAATTCTTACTTCCATTCCGTTTGGAAATTCTTCCAAATTGATTAACTTCTGAGACAACTTCAAGAATTCATATTTGGCCTTATTTTTAAGCCAACGTGTATTACTTTGTTAACCATAACAATCAGTTGCTATTGTAGTTGATTGTATAGATCCCCACATGGACAATCCTATCAGTTTACGATGGAGAATGAGGATTCATTCTAATGCTTATCAAAATGGCGAAAATTTCCAGAACTTTCCAAGAGTTCTTGTTTGATCCAGTTCTTAAGTTGTTATAATGAATTACTTTTTAACTATAACATTAATTATATTACCTTGCTGTTGGGGCTTGTTAAATAGAGGCTTGTTAATCACCACATGGATAATTGTATCACATTAAAGCAGAAAATGAGGATTTATTTGGATGTTAATAAACTTTCAGAACTTTTTAAGAGTTCTTAAGCTAGTATGATGTATTATTTTTTAACTATAACATTAATTGTATTTCCTCGCTGTTGGGGCTTGTTAAATAAATCACCACGTGGATAATCATATCACATTAAAGCAGAAAATGATGATGATTTTGGATGTTTATCAAGATTAAGAAAACTTTCAGAACATTTCAAGAGTTCTTGTTTGATCCAGTTCTTAAGCTCGGCGCCTGATGATCAATTGGCTAGCTCCCTATCCTTTGGTACCACAGTCTTCAGGTTCGAATCCTGGCTGGGGCATGGATGTTTGTTAGTGGTTCAGAATACACGTTGATCTGTAGGTTCCGGGCAAAGTAGCTTAAAGTGTGCACAAAATGACCGTAGAGCGACAAACAAAACAAAACCTGTTCTTAAGCTGTTCTTAAGCTATTATGATAGATTACTTTGTCAACTATAATAATTAAGAGCTATTATTGATTTTGCATATTTTATTATTATTTTTTGTTTTTAATTAAAATATTATTGCGGATACAAAAAAAGGGACTGCAAATTATATAAAACGGTGAGTTTTTTCTGTATTGACTGTTTCTTTTTTTTGTACTAACGAGAATGTAAGAATTTCTTGAGAAATTAATTTTGAAAATCTATTGATGTTACATTTATCGATGTTAGAAAGTTATATTAATATTAGCATGTTATATTTATCGATGTTTAAAAAATTGTGTAAAATATATATAAATTTTAATTTGTAAGTCTTAAAGCAATATTTAATTGTTATAGTCTTAAGAAATTAACAAAACAAATTATCATAATTTAGTGAAATGAATCATTAAAATATATTTTAGTTTTGTTAATGTAGATAACTCTGTTGTCTTCTAACACCATTTTCAATTATTATAGTTAAGCTAATTATAACACTTAACATTAAAAAAAAATTTTCCTAATTCTCTCATAACATATTTCTTTTAATATATAATTTGCCTTCTAAGAAATTTCTTCTGAAAAATATAAAAACAATATTAACAGCCAATATTTTTATTGATTATGTCTATAAAAGTCGGAATTATTTAATTTTTGTCTGGTCTTAGTGATTTGCATTACTTAATATTTCAACGGTTTGTTAATAAATGAACTTATGTCTCGACAACTTAATGCAATTTAATTTGAGGAAGTTCATATGCATGTTAGGTTTCCCTAGATATCATAGAAATTCTGAACCTTTCCTCATTTCAATTCACAGTTAATTAAATGAATACAATTATCAACAATATTTCAATAATTATGTTCGCGTTTATTAAAGAATACTATTTTTCTTACTTAGACATTTAAGTTTTCTAAAGAATATTCTGGTATGAAGAATTTAGACGTCGTATGCTTATTAAAATTTATTCCTTAAAATAGGTAATAAATGCCGGTAGTTCAGATTTTTATTATCTGAGTTACTTATCAATAGTATTGGGATTACAGGTGTTCCATTTAAGATTGATTTCCACCGAATAGTAAAATAGAACGTCATAGAATGCCAGTCAAACGGAAGCGCGAGAACTTGCTACCGAAGGTCTGGAGTTCTATGACGTGATATTTTAGTTCCCGATGGAAACACACTTTTACGCGTTAGATTATTGATAATGAGGAATAAGTTGCTGTGATTCGTTACTGGTATTCCGGTTAAGATGGGGTTATGGTATTGGTATTATGGTAACTGGTATTCCGATTAAGATGGGGTTATGGTATTGGTATTATGGTTACTGGTATTCCGATTAATATGGGGTTATGGTATTGGTATTCCGATTAAGATGGGGTTATGGTATTGGCATTCCGATTAAGATGGGGTTATGGTATTGGTATTATGGTTAGTGGTATTCCGATTAAGATGAGGTTATGGTATTGGTATTATGGTTAGTGGTATTCCGATTAAGATGGGGTTATGGTATTGGTATTATGGTTACTGGTATTCCGATTAAGATGGGGTTATGGTATTGGTATTATGGTTATTGGTATTCCAATTAAGATGGGGTTATGGTATTGGTATTATGGTTACTGGTATTCCGGTTAAAATGGGGTTTTTACTGGACACTAATATGAAGTCCATAGAATGCCAGATGCTGTGATAGACATCTGACGATTACTTTATTCTTCATGTTCAGTTGTCTTTCCATGTCGACCACTATCTTGTTGGCATTGTTTTGCCATGGTTCCATTCCCCCAAAATCATCAAGTTGTGCATCACCCCGACTGAAATGTCTAACCACAGTGCTATTTTTATTTCATTTATACTCAAATGGTGACATATACATATTCTACGTATATCATTTATGAAGCGAAGTGATTAGGAGGAATCAAATTAGAATAAAAATTTGTCCTAGAATTGGAATTTCACCTCTTTTACACACCATCTGGAGATAAGCCACTGACGCGGAGTAACAATGCCCCCGCAACGCTCTACGATCCTATTAGACCGGGACCTACGGCTTAAAGTGGATTGCGAACCACTACAAATATCCATGGCACCGCCGGGACTCGAACCCGAAACCTGGGGTACCGAGCGCCAGAGTGCTAGCCACTCGGCCATTCAGGCCCTATTTTTTTTATTTAATTATTTTTTTTTTAATGAATATATGAAAAATTATAATTTATTATCATATATAAATATTATCATATTAAAGGATAATATCATATCAGTCATTAATTATGCAAATAATTAAAGGAGTCGATAACGTAATGAAAACACATTGTTACTAAAGGTTTAAATACGGGAGGCACTTTTGTCTTAAGATTTCTGTCAAGGGTTTCATGCCATAAATATATCACTTAATTCTTTATATTGATGAATTTTTATTGAATTTTATTACCAAAGTAAAAATGTAAATGATATCATTCTAAAACAAGTCGTTTCACTTCCAAGTTAACATTTATTTGGCTTGATACTGACTATGAAGAAATTATTTGTTCCTTTTATTATTATTATTTTGAATCGTCTATTCATCATCTTAAAACATTATTTTCATTTTTGTAATTAATCAGTATTTAATTATCTTAATTCATTAATTTTTGCGAATCAATAGAATTCGAGTAAGATAAATTATCGGTGTAATAATTTAAAAGTTTTCTTGCAAAATATAAAATCTGAATAAAAAAAGTTTCACTTAGTTTATTTATTGATGCATCCAAATGAATAGAGTTAACGTCACCGTAATGATACTCAAAAACTCTTTTTAATTCGAACTATGGTTTAATTCTTCTTTAATCATGAGGTATTCGTGATTAAAGAAGAATTAAAAGGTTGGCTGAAATGTTCGTAGGTTGACACATACATGGTGCTACTAGTATTAAATCCAATTGAATTTTAGTTAGCCCTAACCTTCAAAAAGACATGTGCATAAATTTGTCAGCTGTTGCACTATTAGTATGTGAGTTATAGCCTTTTTAGTGAAGTTATAGCATTTTTAGTGTTCATCACGTGTAGTCCACTCGGCTGACTGTCGATTGGACTCCGGTGTGAAATGATGGAGCCATGTTTCATCCATTGTCACATATCGACGCAAAAATTTGGGTTTATTACGATTGAACAGCTCCTAACACTGCTTAGAATCATCAATTCGTTGTTGTTTTGGGTCGATTGTGAGCTCGCGCGGCACCCACTTTGAACAGAGCTTTCGCAAATCCAAATATTCATTCACGATATGTCCAACACGTTCCTTTGATATATTTAGGATCTCAGCTATCTCAATCAACTTCACTTTACGGTTATCAGAAATTATTTCGTGGACTTTTTTTAATGTTTTCGTCGGTAACAGCGTCTTTGGGGCGTCCACTGCGTGCGTTCATCCTCGGTACTCATTTCGCCTCGTTTAAATTTAGCAAACCACTTAACTACGGTTGATTTTCCTGGTGCAAAGTCCTAATAATGTTTATCAAGCCAAGCCTTGACTTCAATAGTATTTTTTTCGCCAAAAAGCTATGCTTTATTAACACACGAAATTTCCTTTTTATACAGTTTTTCAAACTAACTAAAGTTGTTTTCACTAAAAATGCTATAACTCACATACTAATAGTGCAACAGCTGTAAAATTTATACACGTGCCTTTTGAAGGTTAGGGCTAACTAAAAATCATATGGATTTATACTAGTAGCACCATCAATGTGTCAGCCTAAGAACTTTTTCTGCCAATCTGTTATTTAATATGATGAGTTAGCGTGTCTGTAATGGCATGGAATAATTCTATGACTTAACCCCAAAGTATTGTTAACTTTCCTTTAACCATGAAACGTGTGTATTCCCACATGTTTTTAAATTATATGCATTTACAAAAATAATTGGTCTTTTTAACAAAAAAAAAATATCTAATGCAAATGTATAATCTAGAAAGTATTTTGATACTATTTTTATCCTACATAAATGTACTTAACAACAAAGAAATTTTTGCAACAGACCGCGACGACTTGAAACTTTTGTTATATCTGCATAGAATTTGTACTGTTTTGGCGACTATCTACTCTGTTGGCGAAAAGAGTATCTGCCAAACTACGATTGTCAATGTGAACGCTTCATTTTAAAATTCGAATATATTTAAAACATTTAAAACAAAGTGCAAATATTTAAAAACATAAATTTAATGTTTTTAAATATTTGCAGTTTCTCTACTATTATTAAATAGAATCATTTTATATTTTGTGCATTTTAAAAGGGGATTATGTATACTATGTTAATAATTAATATATAATAAATTATATAACTTATTAAAGTGTAATTTACATTTTTTTTATTTTGTGAGCTGGAACCCATCTGTTTGTCATTACATATTTTCGATTAATATCTTTATATATATAATTCTTCTGTACATGTGTTTGTCACTGAACTCCTCCTAAACGGCTGGAATGATTTTGATGAAATTTTTTTTGTGTGTGTTTGAGTGGGTCCCTGGATGGTTTAGACTTACAATTGGACCCTGTAGGTGGTGATGCAATCGGGTTCTTCTGTACCTGTGTTTGTTACTGAACTCCACCTAAACGGATGGACCAATTTTGATGAAATGTTTTTTTGTGTGTTTGACAAAACATGCAGAATGTTTTTTATGCTATCCCATTTGTTGCAAGTCACCACCAGATGGTACTGCAGTCTATCAACTTCTACACCGTTCAACCCATTGTTATTAAAAATTGGTAATAATACGTATTCAGTATGGAAAATATGTCCACACTATCCACTTTTATTGTTACTTTTCCACCAGATCGTGCTGCAGCATTTCATCTTATATACCGTTCAAACGATATCCATGAAAATGAGTATGCACATATATTGGAACATGGAGAATATATTCGAGATATGTAATTTTCTACAATGCATTTTTTTTTTTTTTGGCAGGACAAGATATGCCGGATTCTGCTAAGTCTATACATATACATATATATATATATATATATATATATATATATGAATACTAAAAATATATAATCTAAATAGGAAAGTATTTGTGGGAAACGAGCCATGTGTCGATACAGAGCCAACTCTAGTATGAAAAGGACTGTGCTTCAATTTTCTATTCCTTTGGAACATGGGAGAGCTCTCTTCTTTAATATTTTGCCCTGTGTGTGTTAACGTCCAAAGCAAGATGCGATCTGACAAAATTTAATGGCAGCTACTTTTTGTAACATTGATCCTGTTGATAAACCAACAGGAAACCTTCCAATATATGGACTAACATTCAAATTTAAATTTCTTGCTACTTTTTTTACAAGGGATCTGTGTTTACACATCAGATGAATAAAGGATTCAATCTCTTGAAATCAAACCTTTCCTCTTTTAAATCCAACGAACCAAGTATGAATTTTCAATCCCTTATTTGCTTTTAGACAGGTAAATCCGTTTGTTGCGAGCTATCCTAGAATCCCTGAAAACATCGCCTTTATCCAAGAAGTGTTATTTATTCATTGATTTCATTCCTTTTCTATTGCAAATCCTTTTCTTTCCACCTTTATCCAATTTTTACTACTTTTTCGCTTCACATTAACATAAGGGTTTTTGTGCTTGAATAAACGGATTTGACTTTTTTTTGTTGCCCACTTCAGGTCTAATTCAATAACTGTTTCTCATCTTTCTCCGTGCGATTTAGAACCTTAATTGACTCTCTTGCTGCTTTATAGAACGACAACGTTTTAGTTACGGGATATCGATTTCTTCATTTTCTGGATTCCTTTGTATTCGTTTCCTGGCGCAAAAATTAAACTTTTCTATTGGAACTTTTTGCCATTTTGATTTCGGAAGTACCTAACTGTTCTTTGCTTGCTTGTGAATTAGATTGAGCTTTCTTTCGCTTCCCTTGAGAGCTGTGTAAAATTGAACAAATCTCTCTTTCAAAAGTTAACACATCTCTCCTCCTTCTTACGTTTCTACATATTGATAAACTTGTGGAAAAAATATATATATATATATATATATATAAATATTAAATATGAGGAGATAGTGTGGTTGTACCCTAAATTATTGTTAACTTTTCTTTAAATCAGGAGACGTATTTCTTTAACCCTATTCCTACATGAAATTTTAAATTATATGCATTTTACAAAAATAATATAATTGTTTTTTAACAATTATATTATTTTTTTATTTAGAATTTGGAATTTTATTTTGGAATTCTCCATGTTCCAATATATTTGCATACTAATTTTCATGGATATCGTTTGAAAGGCAAATTTCATCAACATGGGTTCAGCCTCTTAGGAGGAGTTCAGTGACAAACACATGTACAGAAGAATTGTATATATAAAGATATATACTATATGTGAATAATAAATATATATAATCTACGTAAGGAAATATTTGTGTGAAAGGCTTCCCACAAATATTCCTTAATCTACAAGTCCTTAATCTACAAGTGGCTTCCTTGGAGAGCTGTGTAAAATTTAACAAATCTCTCTTCAAAATTAACAAATCTCTCTCCTTTTTGCATTCTTACATATTGATAAACTTATAGAAAATTGTTTATATATATATTAAATATGAGGAGTTAGCGTGAATGTGATGTCATGGAATAATTCTATGATTTAACCCTAATTAATTGCTAACTTTTTTTTTAACCATATTCCAACATGAGAATTTAAATTATATGCTTTTACAAAAATAATATAATTGTTTTTTTTAACAAACAAAAATATTTTAATGCAAATATATAATCTAGACCATGGGTCTCCAAACTTTCCAGCCTTAAGGCCATATTGTTTACTCCAGTAAGTACCAAGGGCCAAAACCGTTTTAATTTTTCTGCCATTATCTATAATTTCTAGACTAGTCGCCGAGTACGCGCTCTGAGCGAGCATACGCTTGCTAAATTCGCTGGTAAATTACTATTGTGTCTATCGATACGACCGGGACATTTAACGACATCTAGTGGTTAAAAGCGGAAATAGGTAGGGTATAACTACCGAGGGTAACCTCGGGATGTTCACTAATTTATAATGTTAGTGGGATTCATTTCAATTATTTGTTAGTTGTTATGCTTAAGTAAAATTTTCTCTTATTATGCTTGTCATTAGGCTTTACCTAGCAAGTCAATAAAACCGAGTTATTATCATTCTGTGTTTTTTTATCCAACTTATTACAGCAACAATAAGCTATTCGCTGTCGCGGGCCGGATTGATGACACTGGCGGGCCTTAGTTTGGAGACCCCTGATCTAGACTGTTTTATTCTATTGGTATCCTACCTAAGCTCATTATTTATTGATGCTTGCGAATTAGACTGAGCTCTCTTTCACTTCTTCTAAGAGCTGTATTAAATTTAATAAATCTCACTTCAAAAGTTAACAAATCTCTCCTCCTTCTTTCCTCTTTACATATTGATAAACCTGTAGAAAATTGTTTAAATATATTAAATATGAGGAGTTAGCGTGACTGCAATGACATAACCCTAAATTATTGTTAACTTTTCTTTAACCATGAGAGGTATTTCTTTAACCATATTTCCACATGAGATTTTAAATTATATGAATTTACAAAAATAATATAATTCTTTTTTTTTTAACAAGCAAAAATAGTTTAATGCAAATGTATAATCTAGAATGTTTTATGCGAAGCTCTGAGCCTAGCTTTAGATTTTTAAAGTACCTGATGTTTGGATTCTGACTGATAGTAAGAGCTCAATACAGTATTTGAAAGATTGGCCAAGCATCCTGGACAAATTGGGGCAGGATATAGTTTCTAAACTAGCTGTTTTGGACCAGATCGGATCGGTGTGCTTGCAGTGGATTCCCTCCCATGTGGGCATCTATGGAAATGAAATTGCTGATCTGCCCGCTAGGGAAGGTTGCGAACTTCCCAAAGCTTCTTCATCCAGTCTGTTAGCTTCAGAGGTTCATTCCATGACTTTAGCGAGAGTGAATATCGCGTGGAGGCCGTCACCAATTCATGCATGGTACGCCTCTAAATATCCTGGTATGTCCTTGCAGTGCTCCAGTGCTCTGCTTAAACGGCTTTAGCTAGACTAAGAATCTGCTTAAACGGACATAAACCCTTTGTCATTTTCGGCCAGTTTCCCTCTCATCTCATCTATTGTATTGGTGCATCTGTGAGACTGTTGAATAAGACCGTTTACAACTATTGATGCAGCATGATCTACTGGACTTGGTTTAGGATTCTAAATCACAGAATGTTTTATAAAGTATCCTTTGACTTTCGATTGAAATGGAGACTGGCATGGAAAATTTTATATGATTTAACCTTAAAATTGATTTTTAGTGTTTTCATAAACCATTTGTGAGTAATGGCTTGACATGGTTACAGGTTTTCTGTCGGAACACCTACTTAATACTTATACACGCAGTGGACGCCCCAAAGAGGCTGTTACCGACGAAAACATCAAAAAAAGTCCACAAAATAATTTCTGATAACCGTAAAGGAAGTTGATTGAGATAGCTGAGAGCCTAAAGATATCAAAGAACATGTTGGACATATCGTGAATGATTATTTGGATATGCGAAAGCTCTGTTCAAAGTGGGTGCCGCGCGAGCTCACAATCGACCCAAAACAACAACGAATTGATGATTCTAAGCAGTGTTTGGAGCTGTTCAATCGTAATAAACCCGAATTTTTGCGTTGATATGTGACAATGGATGAAACATGGCTCCATCATTTCACACCAGAGTCCAATCCACAGTCAGCCGAGTGGACTGCGCGTGATGAACACTAAAAATGCTATAACTTCACTAAAAATGCTATAACTCACATACTAATAGTGCAGCAGCTGTCAAATTTATACACGTGTCTTTTGAAGGTTAGGGCTAACTAAAAATCATATGGATTTAATACTAGTAGCGCCATCTATGTGTCAGCCTATGAACTTTTCAGTCTACCTGTTACATTTGTTTAATTTAGATCTAAAGCCGACAAAAGCAGTGCTTTAGAAAAAAATATTTAATATAATTGCACTTCTTTATACAGTCAACCATCTATAATTTTCCACTTATTAAAAATTTAGCTATTATTTTTCTAGACAGGCCCTTTTTCTTACAAAATTCTAACTATCATTTTTCATTTTCTAAAATTTTCATTTTTACCCTCATGAAAATTTTACAATGGAAATAAAATGCTCGACAATAAAAAAAAAAAAAGGAAAGAAAAAAAAAATGTGATTACAGATTCAAGATTTTACCGCAATCAAAAAAAACTAGAATAGATTAAAGTTATAAGCCAAACTTAAAAGAAAAACAAATCCGAAGCAGTTTAATAAAAATCATTGATAACAAAGAAGAAATACATAAATAACAGTGGCTGAGAATCAAGAAATGTTGAACATTAACAGTGAAATAAAATTTCCTTTTAAAGATTCTGAACTCATAGAATACATAAGTGAATTGAATCCCATGGTGATTTCTTTAGGGATAATATTTTGATTAGTAAAACTAAAATAATAGCAGAAAATTGTAAGGAAAATGAAAATTTTGAAAGAGATAACTCGAATAACCTAACAGCGAGTTAAGCAATAAAAGGTTTGTATGAATATAAAAAATTATTTAACTGATGATAAAACAAGTAATATAAAAACAAATTTTTTAAAGTCAATTCCTTCTTTTTTTTTCCCACTATATTGCAGAAAGTCCTTTATAAATAATTTTCATTCATTTTTTAAGTTTATCTGGCGCCATCTATTGGTAGATTTATGCAACTTAAATGTAAAAAAAACTAAAATTATGTAATTAAATTTAATTACTGAATTAATATTTGAAAAACCTGTATTAACATCAGTGTCATCCACTACAAGTTAAAAAAATGTATTTGAACTTGAGTGGATGAATAAAAGGTATCTTATTAACGATTGAAAATTTGAACAAGATATATAGGGAGAGTGTGAGCTAATAGCAGGAATTGAAAAAAAAAAAAAAAAAAAAGAACAGCAATCTCGAATTACAGCAAAATAATAAAAGCAAAAATAATAAAAGCAAATGTAATAAAAGCAAATACATACGATACAAATAATAACAGCAAATATATTAGGCTATATTTTCAAATTTAATTAAAAACTTTTTGATCATTTAAAATTAAAAAATATAGAATACATTAACAAGAATACTCAAACACGATCGTTTCAAATTTCAAACGTATAAAATTAAGAATAATAATATCCAGAAAAAAAAAGCTAAATTAAAATCAGACGATTTTTTATATTATTGCCAATTTGTATTTACATTATTTTAAAAATTTAACAATATATATTAAATGAATAATAGAAATATTTGATAATAAATAAAAATAATTAATAATTAAATGAATAAATTAAAATCGGACGATTTTTTATATTATTTCCAATTTGTAGTTACATTATTTTAAAAATTGAATAATATATATTAAAAGAATAATAAAAATATTTGATAATAAAATAATAGTAATTAATAATTTAATGAATAAAAATAATTAATAATTGAATGAATAAAATAATAAATAATCATTAATTAATTAATAATTAGTTATGAAAAAAAGAGATTATTAACAAATTATTAATTAATTAATGAGGAGCAAATGAAAGAGCAGCGTGAATATATGAATATTTCTCCCATATAAAACTAAAATTAATTAATTAAATTTAATTAATGAATTAATATGTGAAAAAACTGTATTAACATCCAGTGTCATCCACTACAAGTTCAAAAAAATTCATTTGAATGAATGATTTATTTGTGGATGAATAAAATGTATTTTATTAACGATTGAAAATTTGAACAAGATATATATAGGGAGAGTGTCAGCTAATAGAAGGAATTTAAAAACTGATGTAGAAACTAGAACTAATCTTTCAAAATTTTATTCGAAAAAATCGAAAATCGAGTAACTACAATTTCGTGTAAGTTCGAAATATTATTTTATAGTATGTTATAGATTTTAAAAGCAAAAAATTGTAAGGAAAATGAAAAATTAGAAAATAACATCTCGAACAATAAAAATGCTGATATTGATATTTAACACCAAACAGAGAATTAAATGAAGTAATAAAAGGTTTGTGTGAGTATAAAAAAATTTACTTAATTTATGATTCCAAAACTGATGTTGAAACTATCTATACAAAAAAACTTAAAAACTTAAAAAAAAAAACCTATACGAAAAATCGAAAATCGAGAACTACGATTTCGCATAAGTTCGGAGTATTACTCTGTGTTAAAGATTATAAAAACAGAAAATTCTAAGGAAAATGAAAAATTAGAAAAACTACGACTCGAATAACAAAAATACTGAAATTAATATTTAACAATTTTTAAGCAAAGAGTTAAATGAAGTAATAAAAGGTTTGTAAGGATATAAAAAAATTAGTTAATTTGTGATTCAAAAAGTGATGTTAAAACTATCAATAATCTTAAAAAAATCTATGAACGAAAAATTGAAAATCGCCAAACTATGAGTTCGTGGTATCATCCTATGATAATTTTTCGTAGAGAGTTTTTGTGAACCCGTGGCTAATTTATAGTGAGTACATGCTGCCTTCACAATCCCTAGAATCATTGCCGAAATTCTTCTTGGTCTTGAAATCATCTTTTTCAAATCTACAACTAACAACTGATTCGTCTGAGTGAGTTCCAAAAATGGCCACAATGGTAAATTGTGCACCTGAATTTACGAAATCTTCCACAAGAACAGCCACCCCAATTTCAACTTGTCTTACGATAACAATCACGTACATTATGTCAGCTTTAAAAATTAAACAACAAATGAAGTCCACCCTTCCAAAAGTTCCTTTTATGAAGCAGACATCCGCTAAGAAAACAATGGAAGAGAATTTTTAAAATTGCAACCCAGACTCGTTCGGTGACCTTGAGAGCTGGGGATGTTTATGGCAAAGCATAAAGTTTTAGATAGATTGTATCAAAGCTTTTCGGTTGACAGTTATAAATTGTAAAAAAGATTTCAACTAGGACTATTTTGAATGAAAGTAATCACCTCTTTATCTAAATTCTTGACAAAAAATTGACAGAAGTATATACAAAAAGTATTCGTACACCTGTATTTATATTTAAAAAAAACCTGACATTTCAAATTCTTGAAGTAAAATTTGGTTATTTGGTATTTTACATTTTATTTTAATTGAAAGAAATGAGCTTTTCACATATTTAGAACAAAATAAAAGCAAATTAGCTCTGCATCTAAGATCTAAAAAGATATTCATAAAGTCAAAATAAATTATGAATTTTGTAATAAATAATTTGAAATTTATGCTTAGTTGGGTAGCTCTTGACTTTTATAATATCTTACAGTCTTCGTAGTATGGATTCGACCAGTTTTGAAGTACATTGAATTCGAAATAGCATTCAATTCTTCTAGAAGGGCATCTTTTTAAATTACCTTCCTAGAAAGACAAGGTTTATCTTACTTTGTTATTTAAAATATACTACAAATGTTCAATGGAGTTGATGTCTGATGACTATGGAAAAAGTGTTCATATATGTTTTATGTTATATAAGCCTCTTGTATAAAATAGGAATCATGACTGAATACCATTTTTGCAACACTTGATTGTAAATTATTCTGTAATTTATCAATGTAGAAATGATCCCATCAATAATGACCAAATTTCCTGCACCAAATATATACAGACCCTCCTCCATATTTCATTGTAGAAGAAGATTATTTAGATGTATATCTTGATCTTTAATATATAGCAATATGCGCATTAAGATTTCATGATTTCATCAATAATGACCAAATTCCCTACATGAAAGGCAAATTCTTGACTTTTTATATAACTTCAAACATATACAGAACCTCCTCTTCTATACTTCATTGTAGAAGAAGATTGTTTGGATGCATATGATGATGAATGAAGTGGTATATGGGGATGTGGAAGCAACAAGGACTATAATCCCTTTGTATAAAATCATGACTGAATACATTTTTGAACAGTTAGTTTTTCCTTATTTTTAATATGTCACAATAATGACCACAACGCTCTACGATCGTGTTAGACCGGGACCTACGGTTTAAAGTGGATTCCGAACCACTAACAAATATCCATGGCACCTGTAGTACCGAGCGCCAGAGCGCATTTATATAACTTCACTCGGCCATTCAGGCCCCTTGGATGCATATCTTGATCTTTAATATGTAGCATATTGATATATTAAGATTCATGATTTCACCAATAATGACCAAATTTCCTACACCAAAGGCATTCATACAACTCCAGACATTTACAGAACCTCCTCCATACTTCAATGCAGAAGAAGATTCTTTCGATATATATCTTGTTCATTAATATATGCAATATACACATTATGATTCACGATTTCACCAATAATGACTAAATTTGCTACATCAAATATATTTATGATATATAACTCCAAACATGTTCAGGACTTCCTCCATGCTTCATTGTTAAAGAAGAGTTTTTGGATGAATTCTTATTCTTTAATATATCAATATGCACATTCAGATTCATAATTTCATCAATAATGACCAAATTTCCTACACCCAAGGCATTCATATAACTCCAAATATGTATAGAACCTTCTCCAAACTTCATTTCCGAAGAAGATTGCTTGGACGCATATAGTATTCTTTATCAATATGCACATAATGATTTATGATTTCATCAATAATGACCAACTTTCCTATATAAGAAGCACTCTCGTCTCCATATTTCACTGTTGGAAGAATATTCCTTGGATTTTCTACAACTTTCTCATTCCATCAGATCCCAAAAAGGTTGAACTAACTCTCATTCGAAAAGATAATGCTTATTTTCAAAATTCAGAACTATAATGTAGATTTTTTTTTTCTGCAAAAATTAAGCATATTTAACGATTTTTCTCTGTCACGAAATATTTTTGTAGCAGTTCGGCCTTGGAAACAAGCTTATCTGCGTGTATTTCGTATTGTACTCATAGATACATACACTCTAACGTTTTAAATTTGAACTATAATTTTATAAGCACTAACCGTCGATTTTTTTTATTTAACGAAAATGAATCGACGATCATAATAGTTAAGGATCGATGGCCGATCACTACGCTTTCGTTCAAGTAATGTTAAATATTTTAAAATTTAATAATTATTCATTATATTGTTGCACGAGATCTAACAACGAAAACTGAAATACTTTTACTCTAATGTTTTACTAAAACGTTAAAAAACTCTAAATTACAGTTGAACTGTAATTTTAGGAACACGAACCGTCGATTTTTTTTTTTTATTTACTAAAAATGAATCAACGTTCATAGTAGTTAAGGATCGATAGCCGATCGTTGATTGTTTGTTCAAATAATGTTAAAGTACAAAATTTCATGATTATTGATTATATTGTAGCACGATGTCTACCAATCAAAACTGAAATTCATGTACTCTAACGTTTTACTAAAACGCTTATTATACTTTTACTCTAAATTAAAGTCGATTACTAAGTCTTATTAGTCGATTTACTCTAAATTACAGTCGATTACTAGGTCTTACCAATCTATTTACTCTAAATTACAGTCTAAAAACCATAGATTTTTTTTAAATTTATTAAAAATAAATCGACCATTTTAATAGCTAAAGAGCAATGATGCTGAATGTAAGTAATGTTAAAAACGTATCAAATCTCATACTTATTGATTAGTAAAAGATGTATCGATCAAAAATTAAATTTTCTTAATGTTTAACCATCTTTTCGAAATAGTAAAATTGATTTCCTTTCTGAAATAGAAGTCTCCAAACGTTTCCTCCTCAATTCTAAGAGTAATACTTCAAAAAAAAAAAATTTGAATTGATTTTTTATTACGGCATGTAAATCGGAAAGCCTCTAAATCTATTTGAACGCTATCATTTTAAAACCTTTGCGAATCACAATGATAAATTTGCATTTTTCTAGTTTACGAATACTTCTTACGCATTCAAATTGCGTTCGTCTTAATTTTTTATTTATTTTTTTTAAATAAAAATTTCTAAATATTTCGATGTTTTATTTTAAGATCCTAATTTCAAATGCTTTTTTCAACTTCTGATAATTGTTTTCACAAAAGGCACCCTCTCATAAATAATAAAATCTGTGTTTTTCATTCTAAATTGGCACTCTATGCTTATTTTCTACACTTACTGCATTTTAAACAGGATTGACTTATATGTTGAAAAAGTCAGCATTGACGAGGTTTTTATAAAATTCTGTCTCAATAGAAATTGATTTTATTATTAAGGTTTCGGAATAAGAAATCCGTGTTATCTATTGATTTTAAGCAGTGAATCACGGTTTTATTTCTTGACTGTATAGAATTATGGATTACAAACATCATAATAAATGAAGCTTCAGTTATTTAATTATTCGGATTAATAAAAAATTCTCAAGAAAATAAATCAAAATTTTTATTTATTATTATTATTATTTTTGAATTTCAAATAACTTGTCAAACATTTAGTAGCTCTTGCATTTATGTTCTTTGTTGAACATCGGTGATCCTCATATACCACTTACGTATTCCACAAAAATCCACCGATTGGTGATGAAGGGATGAGTGTCTTTCAGGAGAATTTTTAGGAGTAACTACTTCATATTCCAGTATCGTGTGAGTTTGTTTTGGTTTGCCACTTAACGGTCATTTTTTGCAAACGTTGGGACTAATTGGACCGGGACCTACAGCTTAACGTGGATTCCGCATCATTCACAAACATCCATGCCACCGCCAGGATCGTATCGTATAGGAGAAAAATTGGAAAATTCCCACCAGACAGCCTGACTATCGATGCGAGTCGCTTTCACACATATTGTCCCAATGGCCGTCGTGTCTCCTTTTTTTCTGAACGCAGTGACTACAAAAATGCCTCCAGCGGATTCGAACCTTGGTCCGCCTACACGTTAACTGTGCACGCTGCCACTGGGCCACGATTCAAGAGTGTTTCTATGGTAGGCAGTAGTTTTCAAGTCTAGAATGGTAAATATATTAAAGAAATACGTGTTATATTTCACTCAGTTTAGAATTAACTAACCTAAGTCAATAATAAAAATAAGAAAATTATTTTAACACTAACTCTTCTTCTTCAATTGCGCGGTAGCGGCCTGGTGGCCAATTGGCTAGCGCTCTGGCTTTTGGTATCCCAGGCTTCGGGTTCGAATTCTGGCGGGGGCATGGATGTTTGTTAGTGGTTCGGAATCCACTTTCAACTATAGGTTCCTGTCTGTTTAACCATCGTGTGCACAAGATGACCGTGCAGCAACAAACCAAACCAATCTTCAATTGCGCTATAAGGTGTAAATTTAGAGTTAGAATAAATTTACAGATATATAAAAACTCTGTAATGGTTTTTAAGGTATTAACTCTCTAATAGTATTAAGAAAATAGTGTGTTTAAGTTGTCTACACAAGTAGTTTTAGTATAATGTGTCTAGTCATTGTAGAGATGTTTGAAAATTATCTAATGTGCATTTAAGTTATGTTAATGAAATAACGTGTTTAATTTCTCATATTGTATACTAACTGTATATATTGTATAGTAATTCTTAGTTCTGTATAAGATTCAAATGGCACTTTTTGAGTAATTCAACCATAAATCTGATAATTCCCATTCTGAAATGTGATGCTCACCTGGAAGAGTTTAGTTCTATTGCATTCAATACAAAGCAGCAAGAAATCCACAATTCCAGTTCTTGCGCAATAAAAGTTTAATAGCGCCAGATCGTTTCTGAGACGCGCACTTTATAAATAATTTATTCTGATTTTATAACCTTATCGCACCAGATGAAAAAAAAAAAAAGACAAGCTTAAATATAATTCAGCATTTTCTTTCACTCAACGCATAAAAAAATTTATTTTCGTTTTTCGTTATTTCAAAGACGAAAATCAAGTCGCTCGTTTGAAGAACCAGCTTTCTACGAGAGGGAACATTTCGGAATAAACCTTTATAGGTTTATAAAACGTTATTTATAGTGCTACGAGTTTATCCGGATGCGAAAGATATAACTTTCCATTCAAAATTCATAACTCGCGCGCATTGCTTTAGCATAAAAGAATGAAGCCGCGTAGGCGCTTAGCTGATAGGTTAAAGCTCGCAAATCCCTTAATTGCGTTATTGTGAGAAGTCAGGTGGAGTTTTCGGACTGTAAAACCTCTTCCGACAGATAAATAAAAGTAAATTTTCACTTTATATTTCGCTTACATCGAGATCCTACAGAAACCATAAAATATATAATTAAACTCGAGACTAAAATGGTTGCTGTATTTTGAGATGGAAATGTAAGTTTATTCTTAACATGACGGACATGAATTTCAGGTAAGTTTAACGTTAACATATCTGGCAGGCGTTTAAAGTAAGTTTAACGTTAAGTTGCATAACATGAATTTAAGGTAAGCTTAACTTTAATGCGCCTTTAAATACCAAACATTTTTGCTTGCAATCAGTTGACACTATAATGGTACTTATGTAGCAATTTTAGCTTTATCTAGAATACACCACGGAGAGTCAGTTATGATATACACACATTTCTCTTCCACAAATTTGAACCCGCTTCCCCACGATATAGGATTCGCGCTCACCTCCTCCAACCCAAAGTAAGGAAATTCTGACCTACGGATTTATTGTACCGATCCTTGGCACAGAAATACTTATTTCATTTTGAACCTAGTTCTAGTTCGAAAAATCCAATACGCTATCCCTCAGGCCACTCCTACCAACTTCGAGATTTTTAGTTACTCTTATTGACAAGGATGTTCTTGTGATCAGAGCTTTTGGTTTCGGAGCTTAGAAAGCAGTTCAAGGATATTTGAGCGAATCGAACTAAAAATTCCAGTGTTCAGACCTGAGGTAAGTTCATAGATTGAAAATTCCTTCATAATAAGAATGATGATCAGAACGTCAAAAATCCCTACTTTCGATTAATAGGCTAAAAACCCTACATTGTAGAATTTTTAGATTGAAAATTGCTACATTTTAGATCAAAACGTTGAAAATCCTTACTTTGTTGAATTAGTAGGTTACAAATAGCTACATTAAAGAATTTCTTGATTGAAAATTCCTACATTATATATCAGAATTTTGAAAATTCCTACTTTGTCTGATTGGTAGTTGGAAATCCCTACATTGTAGAATTTTATTGAAAATGCCTACATTACCGAATTTTATTGCAAATTCCTAAATAATAGATCAGATCGTGG
The DNA here is from genome assembly GCA_021605095.1 of Caerostris extrusa. Classification (NCBI taxonomy): domain Eukaryota; kingdom Metazoa; phylum Arthropoda; class Arachnida; order Araneae; family Araneidae; genus Caerostris; species Caerostris extrusa. Next base: position 388,155 of record BPLR01006857.1, read on the forward strand.
AAAATCCCTACTTTGTTGGATTAGTAGGTTAAAATTCTCTACATAGTAAAATTTTTTGATTAAAAATCCATACATTGTGTTCAAAGAGCGGAGGAAAAGGTACATCCAAATATATCTGAATTATAAACCTATTATAAATTTTGATAATCTGTCTGCATATTATGTTCAGGGTTAGAGGAACTGGTGAAAACCCCTGGTAGGTACATTGGGTTCCCGAATCAAAGGTGCTTGGTTCGAAACTCGATAAACAATGCCAAACTGATAGCTTCCTTGTTTATGGAGGAGGTGTTTATAATAAATCTGTACGCTAGAATGTTCTTCCGCTGTGTTCAAGGGAAAAGTCGCGGACTCTCCAAGTGCCACTCTGGGGGCTATTCGTTCAGAAGTGAGACTGTAAAATGTGTTAAGAACAACAATCTCTCCGTCGTGCACCCTTTTTAACATTGAATCTGTTACTTATCTCTTTTTCTAATAGTGAATGACCTCAGATCAATGTGCCTGTCATTCAATAACAATTAGCGATAACTTAAAAGAAACAGCCATTCATCTGTGTTTAAAAATATTTAGTGCTGGTCAAGAATGCAGATATTTTAATACGCCACAAAAACAAATAACAGAGACCACCTCTGAACAACATTCAGAATCACTAAGCTGCATTTAAAACACTAATATATTTCTTTTCAGCGAAGTATTAAATTAAGATAAGATTTAAAAATTTAATGAGGCCATAACAAAACAGACTTCCTGTTTCATTCAATCTCATTCACACTTAACGTGTTTGTGTTGCTTGTAATTCAAATATAGACATGAAATAATTCTTTGCTAAAATGCCAGGTGCTGACTGTTACTGCCTTTGGTCTAATTAATAAAATACTTAAGTTATGTAACCTTCAGTCGTAAAAAGAATTAGCGTAAACAACACGCCAGGAAGAACCAGGTGAGACCTCTCTATAAAAAGAATGAATATATTTACCGTGCAAAGAAGTCAAGTTTATTTCGCATCATTCACTATTTATGTGAATTTTTTTGGGGCACCCTGCAGTGCTTTCTTGACGACTAATAATTTTCGAAATAAAATTTGGTTGATGAATAAAGTCTGTAATTTTGACGTTAATATTAACAGACCAGCAAAAAAATATTTTTCGATTAATCCAAGACGTAAATATACATAAGAACTCCTCAACGTAGCATCGGATCCCTAATGTGATGCTAATACGGTAGTGGCGCTTTTTGATTAATGAATCAATTTTGGTATTTTGACGTTAATATTAAGAGTCCTGAAAAAAAAAACTTTTCGAAAATTGTTTTAATTTTAATGAGTAATTTTTATTATCTGCAGTGATGCAACCAAAACTGAAATGAATTTTATTTATCTATTTATTGAGTTAAACACTAATATAGGGCACGAAACGCCCACACTAGAGAGTGGCCAGGAATTTTTAGGGATATCTGTCTCCATTTTCTTTGTAAAATGGGAAAAATCAGCAAACTTTAGCCAGGAAAATGACTATCGATGATTTTAAAACATTGTCACAATCACCAAACCGTCTTGTCATTTCTAAAAGCAGCAATGAAAGCCGTCAGTGGATTCGAACTTGAATTCTCTTGAATGCTAACTGCGCACGTTGCCACTGGGCCATGAATAGAAAAACGTTTAGTATTTAAGTTACAAAAACTCCTAAGATGAAACATATAAATAATTATCTAAAACTCAAATGTAAATAAGAAATCCTTAACGTAACATCAGGTGCTTAACGTCATGTTGATATGGTAGTAACACCTTTTGATTAATGAATCAATTCTGAAATGTTGACGTTCATAGTAACAGTCCCGCAAAAAAATTCTTTTCAAGTAATCCAAAATGCAAATGTACATAATAAATCCTTAACGTACCATCCGGCCCCTAATGTGATGTTAATACGGTAGTGATGCTTTCTGATTAATGAATAAAGTCTGTAATTTTGACGTTAATATTAACAGACCAGCAAAAATATTTTTCGATTAATCCAAAACGTAAATATACATAAGAACTCCTTAACGTAGCATCGGATCCCTAATGTGATGCTAATACGGTAGTGGCGCTTTTGATTAATGAATCAATTTTGGTATTTTGACGTTAATATTAAGAGTCCTGAAAAAAAAAAAAAAACTTTTCGAAAATTGTTTTAATTTTAATGAGTAATTTTTATTATCTGCAGTGATGCAACAAAAAAATGAAATGGATTTTATTTATCTATTTATTGTACTAAACCAGGGGTGGCCAACCCAAATGATCTTCTGAACCACTTTGGAAATGCCTCCTAACTCCGCGGGCCACATATAAAATTATATAACACCATATTGGATTTAGACCTACTATAGACATATTTTGGTGGGAAAAATTGAAACATAATGAGTTATTATTATTGTGTTTACTTTTATTCTTACATGAAAACACAGATAATATAATAATAATGATACTAAACGCACATTGTAAAGAAATATATATCACTAAAATTGAAATATAAAAATATATATCACTAAAATTGAAATATAAAAAAATATACAAATATAAATGAAATAAAAAAAATGAAATCATTAAAAAATATTTATTTTGATAGTGCGATATTTGTTTCTCCACTCATCATGGGTTCGCAGAATATAATTAAATTATTCCTCGAATTCATAACTGTAAAATCATAAATATAACAGGGAATATCTGTCCTATATTCGCAAGAATATTATCTTAAAATCAAAATTTATTTTTTCTCATAATTTCGCCAGTTAATTATTGAATATATGGATTAATACATAACGTATTTTTTAATACATTGGTTTTCACTACTTTGGCCATTATAAAATAAGTATATTTTTCAAAAGTGTAATAAATCTCACTGGCCGGAAAAATGTTCAAGACGGGCCGCGGGTTGGCGGCCACGAAACACCCACACTAGGGCGTCCCCAGGAATTTTTAGAGATAACTGCTTCCATTTTCGTGTAAAATGGGGAAAAACTCAGCAAATTCTAGCCAGGAAAATGACTATCGATGATTTGAAAACATTGTCACAATCGCCAAACAGTCTTGTCATTTCAAAAAGCAGTGAATGCAATGAAAGCCGTCAATGGATTAGAACTTGAATCCCCCTGCACGCTAACTGCGCACGTTGCCACTGGACCATGAGTCGGAAAGCTTTTAAGATTTAAGTTACAAAAAACCTCCTAAGATTGAACATATAATAATTAATCTAAAACTCAAATGTACATCAGAACTCCTTAAAGTACCATCCAGGTCCTAACGTATTAATAACCTAACCCTAATGTGATGTTAATACGGTAGTGAGGCTTTTTGATTAATGAATTAATTCTGTAATTTTGACATTAATATTAACAATCCTAACTAGCTACTTTTCGAAAATTGTTTTAATTTTAAAGGGTGATTTTTGTCATCTGCAGTGATGAATCAAAAATGAAAGCCATTTTTATCTGTTACGTAAAGTTTTTTTGCAAAGGGGTTGTCTAATTTGCTACTAAAATTAACCTAAACAATGAAATTTTGACCATCCATATTAGATTTATTAACCTATAAATTTGTGGAAATTACATTTTTCTTAATTCGAGCCAATAATAAATGAACAATAGATACGTAAAAGTTACAAGCTCGTATAATAACGTTTTTGCTTTTCCTCAAAAAATCTTTTAATAGCTTTCCTTGAGTGAACGTAGGGATTGTCTCGATTTATTTGTCTTTTTTTTTCTTGTGATTATTGTTCGTTGCATTGATTCTTGTTTATTCTATTAATTAAATTCATATGTTATGCGAACTCATATAAGTAATGCTTTCTTATTCCACTTGGTAAAAAGCAAAATCTAGAAAAGTCCAAGAACACATATCAATAACTATTCTTCCGATTCTCGAATTGGAGTACACTTATCAATAAGTGCAACATGAAATACATGCAGATAAACTTGTTTCCACGGCCGAACTGCTACAAGAAAATATTTTGTGACCGAAAAAAAATTATCAGTTTTGGCAGAAAAATATCTACATTATGGGTCTAAATTTTGGAAATAAGCCTTATCTTCTCGGATGAGAATTATTTCAACATTTTGGGATTTGATGGAATGAGGAAGTTGTGGAGAAAAATCCAAAGAGTATTTTTCAAATTGCGAAATATGGAGACGAAGGATAACTTAACGTAAAGTTCCAATATTCAAAAACAACTTGGGGAAGAGGAATTTTAGCTGTAACTGGCCCAGCTTTCATGTCGTTAAAATCAAAAATTCTCACCAGGTAGCCTGGCTATGGATGCCAGACGATTTACACACGATGTCAAAATCTCCAACCAATCCCCTCGTTTCTGAAAGCAGTGATTACAACAGAAGCCGCCAGCATATTCGAACCTGAATCCTCCTACACGTTAACTGCACTTCGAGTTGGAATAATTTTAATATTGAAGTTAAAAAAGAGATGGAACATATGAAGTATAAATAATTAATCCAAACTCAAAAGTACATAACAATTCCTTAACATAGTGTTCGGGTCCCTAACGTGATGCTAATACGGTAGTGATGTTTCACATCATTTGATGGGTTTGTGACTTTGTGCGTTTGTGCTCAGAAGCCTTATGAAAAATGAGCTAAACGCTAAAAGGAAATTAAATCGAGCCACTATTATCTCCGCTCTAAAGCAGGACTGTATTCTCTTGATCTGCTTAATCAGGGATCAAACTTGTCCAACATTATGCTAAGTAATCGAATACCGATATAATGAACCTGCTATCAGTAAATAACGGTCTGTGAGGGAAAATGGTGCATCTGTTAGTACGAAGGGAGAAGCCAGGAAGTTATCGCCTATGTCTCGGGTCTTCAAACAGCGGCCCGCGGGCTAAGACCGATCTGCAAGCATCATGACTGTATCCCTCGACAGCATGCCATGCAACCTAGCACGATATATTTATTTCCAATATGCGAAATAATAATCGAAAGTTTTTATTGATTAGGAAAATTCCATGAAACATACAAATGTTATACAATTTGTGTGTAGCGAATACAGGCAGTAGTTTTTCTCGTGCAAAATCTCGTATCTAATACTACTGTGTCCAAAAAGTAAGACTAATTTTAAATTTTAAATTCCCGGGTCTTATGGTATTTCAATTTTTTTTTTCTTTTTTTAGGTTGCCGGCACTGTCCTTAACATCTGTGTGTAATTTGACGTCAAAATATTCATTAGTGTTTGAGTTACGCTTGGCTTTGTGAGACGCTAAAACTAATACCGGCGATTTCTGAAATGTCTGAATTAATTGAGCAAAGAACTTGCATTAAATTTTGTTTGTGGAAACGTATATAATGTTGTAGAAGGCATTCGGTGAGCATTCCTATATCAGAAAGAAATGTTTAGAAGTGGTATAAACAGTTCAAAGAAAGCAGAAAACGCGTTGCAGACGAAGAGCCCTCTGGTCGACCATCAACCTCAATCGACGAAGCTCACGTCCAAAAAGATTAAAGATTTGGTGCTTGCAAACCATCGATTTACAATTAGAGACCTTGCTGTTGATGTTGGAATTTCAAAAGGATTGGTCAATTCCATTTTGGGCTTACAAATGCGTCAAATCTCGATTGGTACCTAAAACACTGAATGCGCCAGCTCACACTGTATTGATTTTTCGTGACTTTTCGCCAAGAATGAATCCCATATCGTTGCACAACCACCGTGTTCACACCGTGCGACTTCTGGCTATTCCCTCAACTCAAAAGACCACTCCGGGAAGATTGGGGGCGGGGGGTTGGTACCGTTTTGAGTCGATTGAAGATATTCAACGTGAATCTCGCGCGCTTTGAAGGCCATCCTCCCGATGATTTTTTAACATGCATTGAGGATTGGAAAAAAATTTGGCATAAGTGCATTGTTTCCGGAGGGGATTACTTTGAAGGCGATGAAATAAATTTGGAAGAATAAATAAAGAGTTTCTGAAAAAAAAAAAATGGTCTTACTTTTTGGGCACAGTAGTAAACTTGGACTTGGAAAGGTACAATTGAACATTTTAACCCTTTGCACTCGAATTTTTTTCATTCGTGTTACCAGCAACTCGAAGCGATTTTAGTGAAAAGATCATATTCACATGTAAGTTTGATATACGCATTAAAAAAGAAACGCATTATTTATATTGTTATTTGCATTGTCTCCGTAGAGGAGCCCTCGAGCTTGAAGATAAATTTTAAATGGCTCCGCCCGAAGCCCTCGAATGCAAAGGGTTAATAATGTTTAATAAGATTTATGGATCTGTTGTTACCAACTAAACAATTACTCCCATTAGTGAATTATGTTTACTAATGCCTATTGACAAAATATATTTAAGATGCTTATCAAATAACTTTGACCTGAAGAGGCTTATAAATTAACATCAATTAGTAGATGCTTATAAATTAACATCAATTAGTAGAGGCTTATCCATTAATTTTGATCAGAACACTTTTACTAATTAACTTCGATCAGAAGTTGTTGATCAATTAATTTCATACTGAAGATGCTTTCAGTACATTTCATTTCGAAGAAAGTTTTTTACATTGAGAAAAGTACTTCAAAAAGGGGGAGACACTTATGAAGTCCTGAAATAATTATTGAACAATTCAAATCTGTCCACTTTTGTTCTTACATAGTTCTTATTTGTATTACACATATAAATATATTCCGACATTAAGTTGTTTTTTAATACTGACCGCTCTGACATGAGCTCATTCACCACTAGAATGGCAGATATAATAGCAGAATCTGGGTTGTATAGCAGATTCTCTCTTCCAGAACCACGGATTTATAACAGAATCTCGCCACAAGAACTACTGGTATATCGCAGATGTTCTGTAGCAGATTCTGGCATCTAGAACTAGATTTATAACAAAAATCTCGCAAGAACTACTGGTATATCGCAGATGTTCTGTAGCAGATTCTGGCATCTAGAACGGTAGATTTATAACAGAATTCGCCACAAGAACTCGTATATCGCAGATGTTCTGTAGTAGATTCTGGCATCTAAAACGGTAGATTTATAACAGAATCTCGCCACAAGAACTACTGGTATATCGCATAGCAGATTCTGCAGATGTCGCCACAAGAACTACTGGTATATCGCAGATGTTCTGTAGATTCTGGCATCTAAAACGGTAGATTTATAACAGATTCTCGCCATAAGAACTACTGGTATATAGATGTTCTGTAGCAGATTCTGGCATCTAGAACGGTAGATTTATAACAGATTCTCGCTACTACTGGTATATCGCAGATGTTCTGTAGCAGATTCTGGCATCTAGAACGGTAGATTTATAACAGAATCTCGCCACAAGAACTACTGGTATATCGCAGATGTTCTGTAGTAGATTCTGGCATCTAAAACGGTAGATTTATAACAGAATCTCGCCACAAGAAGTACTGGTATATCGCAGATGTTCTGTAGCAGATTCTGGCATCTAGAACGGTAGATTTATAGCAGAATCTCGCCACAAGAACTACCACAAGAGATACTGTAGATTTATAACAGTCGCCACAAGAATATCAGATGTTCAGATTCTGACATCTCTAGATTTATAGCAGAATCTCGCCACAAGAACTACTGGTATATCGCAGATGTTCTAGTAGATTCTGGCATCTAAAACGGTAGATTTATAACAGATTTCGCCATAAGAACTACTGGTATATCGCAGATGTTCTGTAGCAGATTCTGGCATCTAGAACGGTAGATTTATAACAGATTCTCGCTACTACTGGTATATCGCAGATGTTCTGTAGCAGATTCTGGCATCCAAAACGGTAGATTTATAACAGATTTTCGTCACTAGAACGGAAGGTATATTTCAGAATGTGGGTTCTGTAGCAGATTCTCGCTTCTAGAATGGCGAATTTATGACAGATTCTGCGTTCTGTAGCAGATTCTGCGTTCTGCATTCTGCATTCTGAGACAGATTCCCGACACCAAAACTGGAAATATATAGCCGTTTCAGCAATTGCAGAGTGCATCACGTGAGCCTTGCTGCATGGCTCCCATATTTCAACACCTCAATTCGTAATGGAATCCTCAGGAATGGTATCTGTAGAGTTTGTAATCTTCCCTGAAGTCCAATGAAAGAACATTCAGATTTATGGCGCCTATCCCTGCATAGGGAGTGGGTTTCGGCTTCAGTTAGGGTGGCAGAATATTGAACTAAACATACTCAGTTTGAAAACCCAGCTCTCTTATCACCAGGCTGTACCACCAAATTTTTAAAAAAAGGTAACGTAACTTCTCTTTGAATTTAATATACACCATTTGTTGATGAATATTAGTGGGCTTTGCGTTCTACTCAGATATGAATAGCTCAATAACGGATGATTAGGGGAGAACTTGAATTTCCTGGAAGACTTTTAGGGGTAACTGTTCCGGTTTACTTGTCGTATTGAAAAAACTCTTAGGAACAAAATACTATCTGAATATATACAAAACTGAATATTATCCCCAGAAACACTGATTATGGATATAAGACAATTTACTCATCAAATTTCCTCGTTTCGTAATTCCGAGAGTCGAGAGAATTTCGAAATTCTGTCTTCCAATACGTGACCAACTGGTCACAAATCGACTTTAATGTGTACTTTAACTCTCTCTTTCCATATATATATATATATATTGAAAGGGAACTGTTAAAATGCTTTAAGAGTAATCATAGCTAGATACTCTTCTTCTGAAATTTTTTTCTTACTATTTCTTCTTAATACTTCAACAAATATTTTTAAATAGATTTCAAACAAATTTTTTTGACGAAGTATTACTTTGAAATTGCATCCACAAGTTTTATTCGTTCACAGATATTTAGCAAAAGGCTTTATTACCTCGAAGTTAAAAGTATTTGAAGAACTCATTAAAATTGACTCATCATCAAATTATTTGACATTTTGTATTTAAAATCTGTATATTATTAATCTGTAGCTGTAAATAATAAGTCCTTTTTCTGTAAATCTTAAATCTTCATATATAAATATTTTCCAGAGCAATTAGTAATATTTTCATCCTTCATTTGCACCTCCACATCGCCCATAAAAATTCACACATTTTATTGATATTTTTTGTAATAAGTAATGACATTTTTGTGAGTCTGAGCTGTTCTCTTGATGATGAGCAGGGTTTAATGTTTAACAAATAATATAAAAACAATTTTTTGAAAGTCAATTCCTACTTTTTTTTTCACTCTATTGCAGAAAGTCCTTTATAAATAATTTTCATTCATTTTTTTAAGTTTATCTGGCGCCATCTATTGGTAGATAAATACAAATTAAATCTAAAAAAAAAAAACAAACTAAAATGAATGAATTAAATTTAATTAATGAATTAATATCTGAAAAAACTGTATTAACATCATGACTCATCCACTACAAGTTCAAAAGAAATGTATTTGAACTTGAGTGGATAAATAAAAAGTATTTTATGAACGATTGAAAATTTGAACAAGATATATATATAGGGAGAGTGGGGGAGCTAATAGAAGAAATTGAAAAAAAGGTGCATTCAATTAGAGGGTGCATCGGGGTTGTCAAATTTGGGGGCAAACATAATCCTCAGGTGACGTGGAGCTGGTCACCATTCAAAGGTACCTGAATGGTGACTAGTTCACCTGGCAAAGTCATCCGACTCAAGTCTGGTCACTTTCATGGTAACTTTGTCATTAATTTGTATGGGAATGGTCACTTTGTTTATTTCCGTTACAGAAGGAAAATGAGCTTATATTGCACTATGGAATAGACTGTACTCATTTAGAATACGTTTTAGGCATGTATTTCAGGGTTTTCTAGTTTAACATATGAGATGATAGCTTGAAGACTTTTTCCAACGATCTTTAATTATTGGCAATTATTTTTTCAAAATTCTGTGAATTAATGTTAAAATTAAATATTAAGGAAGAAATTCATCTGTATCTTTCAATAATGCAACCAGTAGCAAAGACAGTTATTGCTTTAGCAGTATACCAAGTAAGTGTTGTGAGACTTTTTATATAAAAGCTTTGTTAGATCAACAATGAAAGAAGATCTTATAGAAACTATTTTATTTTAAGGAACAAATATGACTTAATATATCACAATTATAACATCTTCGACTTTAAAATGCATACTTCTGCTATTCAATAATACGTTATTACTAATTAATTTAGTACTACTGTTTTCCAATATAACTTTGTTTGCAATTAAACAAATTTAGAGTGCAAGGATATCTTTCAAATGAGTGCAAGTATTTACACTTTTACAATTGAAAAAAAAATCTTTATTAATGCATAAAATTTTTTTAAAATGTATGAGTCCAATAAAAATTCTTAAACTTATTTCACATACTTTTTAAATTCCTTAGTAAAGGTTCATAAAATAACTGTAAATAGTCAATAGTCGAGAGTCGGTAATAAAAATTCAGGAGTCGAACATTTTTTTGGTTTCGGCATGTAATGTTTGAAATTTTTTCCAGATAATTTTACTTTTTTACTTAAGTCAGTAAAGAAAAAAATTATTCTGCGTCATATTTTTGTGATATAATTAAACACTGCTAAGGACTGAACAGAAACAGGAACTCATTGGAAATTTAGTCACTTGTAGTTTAATTATTACACTTTTCCAAAGTGAAGCGTAGTTTGAAGCTTTCATGACGATGCTAAATATTTTAATGAAACTGCACGAATAGCGAATTATTCATTATCTCGATCATTAAATCTAATTTAATGACACATGAGAAGGTGTAAAAATGAGATAATGATTGTTCTTTGCTCCCCACAAAGATGGTGGCGACGACGTGAAGAGATTGCAGAGTTGCTCCTTCCAGGGCTCTTCGTCGAAATAAATTTCAGGTGCTAAAGATTTTAGAACACCAGATTCTTCAAAAAACAGAAAAAAAAAACCAACTTTTATCAAATATTAATTATGTAATTCTTTATTAAATGAAATTTTATATTTGATCAAACAAAGCATAGATAAAACAAAAAACTCTACTAAACAAAGCATTGGATATGTTTTGTTTTTTAATCATAACTTTTAATTTAGAATGAATCAACAGTAATAACAGATAATTAAATAGATGAAAACTATACTCTATAACGCACTAAAGTGAGTTATATGTAGTTTATGTAAAACTAAAAAACTGATCTTCTAAACTATACAAAGGATAGAAAAAAAATTACAAATAATAAGCTTTCTAAAATAAGCAAGGCGTTAGAAACGAAAATGCGGGACAGTTACTCCAAAAAGTTTTTCGGGAGGAACTGTTCTTTCCTCAACACCCGTCGGTGGGTTTTCATTGCATGCTAGAAGTCCACTGATGTTCCTCCTACACCTTTCTAACTGGTAGGGAAGTACATAACCCTAGGTACGGGGGTTAAGCGTGGATAAAAGAAAGAATTGAAAGTTGTTTTCTATTCTGCTGGTGGCAGTGATGTAGTCACGTCTTTCGGGAATAGCGCGATACTGGATGGCGATGGCGACCATGGTTGTAAGGCATCTCGTATCTAGTAAGGTTGTCTGACGATTTTATACGGAAATATATGACACTTACCCCTAAAAGTCCTTATGGAAGGCACTTAATTTCCTCCTCTCCCTGTCCTCTGTTTTTTAGAAATCCCATCAGTGCATTCATGAATCTATATAAAGAATCTAGCGTTGATAGTCATTCTGCCTGGGGGAAGTTATCCTGTTTTTCTCTCTTACTGCATACAAATGCTGGGCAGTTAT